>JAKSZU010000019.1:17073795-17481295 GCA_026018925.1 Tupaia tana
TAACAAGAGCAGTGATGATGAGCTTGGTAGCTTTAGTAGAAAAAACAGTGCTTTGCTTGTAGTATCATTTGATGGAAAGCATAATCCACACTGCAAATCAGAATGCTTACAATTTTGGCTTTACTAATTTGTAAGTGCCATAACTGGATGTAAATTTGGCCCAGCATTTCCCACTCCAATCAGGTTAGCCATTTCTTTTTTTTTTTTTTTTTTTAAGAGTTTTTTTTATTTATTGGGACCAGCGGTTAGTGTAATGTCTTTGTCGTTGGACTCCCATATAGTAGACTACGGTTCAAGTCCCGGACCCAGTAACTTAAACTCATGCCAGGTGCGTGTGCATGCGTGCCCAAGATCCCGAGAGGAGAATGGAGGAGAAGGGATTGTGGCGTGGCCACCACCCCAGGGGGTGATTTCTCACTTTCTGTCTCTCTGTCTCTCTCTGTCTTTCTGGCGAGTGCACTCGCCCTATAGCAAAAAAAAAAAAAAAAAAAAAAAAAAAAAAAAAAAAAAAAAGAATTATTTATTTATTTAATTACATTTGTTATGGTTATTAGTTTTTTAATTTGACCAGACAGAGACAGAGAGAGAAAAGAAAAGTGAGAGAACAAGCAGCCAGGTCTAGGACTCAAACCACAGTCAGCCATGTGGGAATCCAGTGCCTTTAACCACCATGCCACTTGCCGGCCTCCAGGTTAGCCCTTTCTTTCCTATAGTTGAACTACTCTCACCTATAGATATGAGACTAAATCCTGTACTAGTATGAAAAAAACATTGCTTCCCGAATGAAATAGAAGTGACAACAAACACTTTGACACTGAAGTTATATCACTCTGCCGTTGTAACTTTCCTATCAGTGTTATTGCCTTTATTATTTTGGTTGGGCAGTCCTCAGCTCTTCAAACAGGCAAATACCTATCCTTAGAGAATATTAGTCTTCGCTTCTTCCTTTCACTGGTCTATAGTGTGATTTTTATTGTCTTCAAAGAAAATAGAGGTAATTCTATCTATTGATTTTTGTGGTAAAAGAGACAGTGAGAGAAAGAGAGAGAGAAAGAGATACAGAAAGAAAGGGCAAGAGAAAACATGGTGAATGTTTCCAAGGATAAAGAAATCTTCAAATAAATTGATTATTTCTGCATATGAAACATATCAATATTTATTGGTGGGGTAGAGGAAAGGGATTTAGTTATACATCCTAAGCAGAGGAAGAAAGTGTCCAGAACTATGAAATTGTGGCCTTACGGAGAAAAGAGATAAGACTAGAGCATCAGTCAGAGCATGTGTGCACCAAGCAAGGGGTGTTGGGCTGTGGGGTGGCCCTACTGGTGAAGAAAGATTAAAGGGAAATGCAGAATATGTACCTTCAAATGAGGTATTTAGCATTTAATAAATGCAGTTTACAGAAAGAAAAGCAAAATTTGATTTGATCTGTTTTTAGAATAAAACTCAGGACTAGCAGATGGCATAGCAGTTACTTTCCTGGGCCTCCCACCTGGCCAACCACAGTTTGAGTCCCAGACCTGGTGGCTTGAAACTCATGCTGGATGCATGTGCGTGCATGTCCAAGATCCAGGGAAGAGGATGGAAGAGAAGGGATTGCAGCATGGCCATTTCCCCTGTGGGGTGATTTCTCACTTTCCCTCTCACTTTCTCTCTCTCTCTCGTGAGCATACACACCCTAAAGCAAAAACCTCTAAAAAAAAAAGAAAAAGGAAGATAGAGAAAGAAAGAAAGAAGAAAGAAAGAAAGAAAGAAAGAAAGATAGAAAGAAAGAAAGAAAAGATAGAAAGAAAGAAAGAAAGAAAGAAAGAAAGAAAGAAAGGAAGGAAGGAAGGAAGGAAGGAAGGAAGGAAGGAAGGAAGGAAGAAGGAAGGAAGGAGGAAGGAAGGAAGGAAGGAAGGAAGGAAGGAAGGAAGGAAGGAAGGAAGGAAGGAAAGAAAGAAAGAAAGAAAGAAGGAAGAAAGAAAGAAAGAAGGGAAGAAAGAAAAAGAAGGGAAGAAGGGAAGAAGGAAGAAAGGAAGAGAAAGAAAGAAAAAGAAAACAAGAACTAAAGAACTAAAACTCCCAAGTTAGTATGAAAAAAGGGAGTGGTGAGCAGAACCCAGAGGTGTGGAAGCAGACATCATTGGAAAAGAAGAAATATAGTATTTCAAGTGAGACATGGAACTTTGGACAGTAGTCTATAAAAATAGAAAAGAGATATGAATTTGAGACACCCCAGAAGGCAATGAAAATTTTAGGGGCTAAGTAGCATCAAGATTTATGCTGCTCCTCTTTCTGGGGTCTCCACCCCTGGTCTCCAGGTCCAGATTCCTGTCCTGTGTGTGTTATCCTTTACTACATGGAATGAAAAAAATATATGTGGTAACCAAATCTGAGCAAAATTATGGTTTAAAAAATATTTTTTAATAAACAATGCAGTCCTCCCTAATTCCTCTAGAACTTATTTAACTTACACATTATTTTTAAAATACTAGCACTTAATTGTTAATGACCAAATTAAACATTAATTTGATTTATCCATTGGCACACATCCAAGAAATCTTGCTTGAGAACACTGTTAGTGGAATCATTATGGAATGTATTTGAAAGAAAAATAAAATGCATTTATAAAAATGTAAAACTGACTTAAAGCAATCTGTTTTAGATGGTTTCTCAACCCCATTTTTTAAATATTGAAAATAATGCAATTCAGTTATATTATCATTCACCAACTAACAGGCATGGAAGCTATATCTCAAAAGAAGAAGTACTGCATCCTATCTAGAATAGTTCAGAGAATGCTTTATTCTTGCATTGTTAATCATATGCAAATATGTATTAGAACTGTTGATACATTCATCTTCATAATGTCTTTTCAGCTTGTTAAAGTGAAGTTTAAGAAGCTCCTGGAGGAGTAATAGGCTGCATATAATGGACTTGGGAGTGAAAAGTTTGGTTCTATATGCTTAATTAGTTTCTAATTTCTCTGTAATCTCATCATGAGTCTCTAACAGGAAATAATATTGACCATACATATGGTACAAGTGGGTGCTGGCATTTTAGATCATTCTCAAGGGGCGTTACTAAATTATTTACTAAGCCAAATGTACTACTAATTCAAATTAAACTTCACCTCCAGTGTAATTGTAAATTCAATGAGTGAAGAGCACCTCTGAACACCAAAGGCTTATCGTTAGAATTAAGGAAAATGAAGTGCCCGGTACAATGTCTATGATGAAATAATCTAAGATTTCATCCTACTTCAATAAAAAGTAAAAGTTCACACCATTTATCATATCAGAGGAAGAGAAATTTATATTGCACCCTGAGAAAACAAAAATTAAATAGACAACAACAAATTGAACTGCTCTATCTAGCTTTAGTCTGCAGATTAAATTAAACTTTGAGATTTTCCAGTAAGTTACTGACTCCCTGAAAAAAAAAGAAAACTATCCTGATCTTCATAATATTTGTGTCTAGAGATAGGTGAGATTCTCTGTTAATTTGTTAATCACATGAGAAAGTTACTGACTTTTTACCATGAGTACTCATTACAAATTGGATAAATCAAATGTCTAGTCTATTTTCTTTCTTTAAGAGTAAGTTCAACTAAAACGTATACTCCAATCAAACCTTTTTTGCAAGTATATTTATTTTACTTTCTAAGTGACTTTTTTCTGAAACCTGATGTCTAGTAAGTGCCCAATAAATTGTTTTAATGATTAATGTTGCTATTATTGTGGCACTCATTTTCTTTTTTTAAGTATTATTTTATTTTAATTTTTATTTATTCATTCATTTATTTTTAAAATTTCACCAGAGAGAGAGAGAAGAAAAGCAAGAAAGCAAGTCACTAGGTCTGGGACTCGAACTATGATCAGCCATGTGGGAGTGTCCGGTGCCTTAACCACCACACCACCTGCTGAGCCATAGCGGTCATTTTCATAGTGTATAAATATACATAAACACTCTACTTCTGATGATCTTAGCAGAGATATCAAACACTAAACAGACAATATACTTCACTTACCTTTGTTACATAAAGCAGCGATGCATATCTCCTCCAAAGTTCAACAAAGCAGAGAATTCTTATGACTACTCCATCAATTAATATGAAGGAATGCTCTGACAACATAAAAACATACCCAGCAGAAATTCTTGAGGATTTTGTAAAGCTGGCTACCACTTCTTCTTATTTACCCACTGATTGCTATGTGTGAATGAACAGTATGAGACATGTCAGCTAGTCTTAACGAACTGACCCTACAGCAGAGACTGACCATTCCCAATAGACCTTTCTAACCCAGACCCCTTGTTCTAGATACAATGATGACTTTGACTGCTTTCATGATTCTAGTTACACTTAGACCAGTGGCTGAGGTCAACAATTCCAAATAGGACAGAATGACTGGTCCGTAAGAGTGGCACTATAAACTGAAAATTCTGAAAAATGAACCTAATTAGGACATAAACACTAACCCACAGCATCTCAGGAGAAGGCCTGCCCTACACTTTTGGAGAGGTTTTTGCTATAGGGCACGTGCACTTGCCAGGAAGACAGAGAGAGACAGAGAGACAGAAAGCGAGAAACAATCCCTCAGGGGGGATGGCCACGCCACAATCCCTTCTCTTCCATTCTTCTCTCGGAATCTTGGGCACACATGCACACGCGCCCAGTGTGAGTTTACGTCACTGGATCTGGGACTTGAACCATGGTTGACTACATTGGAGTCTAGCAACATAGCCATTACTCCAACTGCTGGTCCCCCTAGCCTACACTTTTGCAGGGATGGAGAGAGGGAGCCAACTAGAGATTTCGAATCATCTCTAAGTGAGCCATCTTCTAATTTTCATGCATTAAAAAACATGCGTGTATATGTTGGGACCAGCTGATAGGGTAATGGTAACTTTGGTGGACTTCCATGTAGTCAACTGCAGTTCAAGTCTCAGACCCAGTGGCTTAAAACTCACACTTAATGAGTGTATACCCATGCCCAAAATCCCTAGAGGAGAATGGAGAAGAGATTGTGGAGTGGCCATCCCCCTGGGAGGCGATTTCTTGCTTTCTGTCTCTCTGGTGAGCGCATGCACCCTATGAAAAAATCTCTATCAAAAAAAAACAACAAAAAATAAAATTAAAGAAATAAATAATTCTTTAAAAAATAAAAGGGGCGGTTGGCAGGTGGCAAGGTGGTTAAGGCACTGGACTTCCACGTGGACAACTGCAGTTCAAATCCTGGACCTGGCGGCCTGCTTTCTCACTCCCCTAGTCTCTCACTGTCACTCCCTGTTCAAATGAAAAAATAATAACAGCAACAAATAAAATTAAAGAAATAAATAATTCGTTTTTGTTTAAATAAAATGGATATGCTTTCTCAAGGTTTATTTGACCGTGTTTTCATATAATCAATCCCAACGCATACTCAGGTGAAGCGAAAACTATGTCTGTTAACATATCCATGCTGCATCTGGCTAATGAGGTAGAAGTCATAATTGCCTTTAAAATTTTAATGCATACTCAGTGCTTATTTATCTAAGTTCAATCAGTAATTTTTTTTTCTTTAAGGTCCATTTATTTATTTATTTTTTCACGGGAGAGAGAGAGAAACAGACACCGTCAGCAGGGGGCTGTCACCCACAATCCCCCTACAGTAGATCTCCATCAGTTAGGGTCACGGGCATGAGCATATGCGCCCTGTGTATTTCTAGTTGACCTAGAGTCCGAACTGCAGTCCTCCACGGAACTCCCACATCACAGAGAGGTGCTCTACTGCCAGTTCCACTACGGTTAGACCTCAGTCGGCAGGTGTTTATGATGTGTCGTTTTTCAAAGTTTATTTCTTCCATGGAAGACAGACAGAGAGAGAGACAGACAGACAGACACCCTCAACAGAACTTTTACACTTTGATCTACACTGGCTTGAGGCAGCCAAGATCACAGGCATGTGTGAATACGCCCAGTGTGTACGGGGGGGGGGGGGGGGGCAGGACATGAACTTGGGATGTAAGTCTGGTTGAGTCACTGCTGCGCCACTGTCTGGCCCCTTTAAAGTGTAGTATTAATGTGCTGCTCTTTGGAACTTCATATAGTACAAACTGCACATAATAAATTACTTTTACTAACATTCTACAAGGACAAATTTGGACAGAAACTATTTTTTCTTGGAGAGATTTTTACTATAGGGCGTGTGCACTCACCAGAGAGACAGAGAGAGACAAAGAGACAGTAAGTGAGAAATCACCCCCCACCCCAGGGTGGATGGCCAAGCCGCAATCCTATCTCCTCCATTCTCCTCTCAGGATTTTGGGCATTCACACACATGCACCTGGTGTGAGTTTTAAACCACTGGATCTGGGACATGAACTATGGTCGACTATGTGGGGATCCAGTGATGTAAGCATTATGCCACCTGCTTGTCCAAGTAACTATACTTTTAATATCACATTTTGTAACAAAATATTTACTACTTTCCTAATAATTTTATCACTGGACTAATTTTTTTTTTTTTTTTTTGGAGAGGTTTTCGCTATAGGGCGCGTGCGCTCGCCAGACAGAGAGAGACAGAGAGACAGAAAGCGAGAAATCACCCCCCCGGGGGATGGCCACACCGCAATCCCTTCTCCTTCATTCTCCTCTCGGGATCTTGGGCACGCACGCACATGCGCCCGGCGTGAGTTTTAAGCCACCGGGTCTGGGATGCAACCGCGGTCGACTACATGGGAGTCCAGCGACATAGCCATTACGCTAACTGCTGGTCCCTGGACTAATGTTTATATCTGAGATGAATACGGTTGTATTATAATGAATTATTTGAATAAATAAAATCCATAAAATTTTAAAATGAACAATTAAGATGTTAGAAAGATGTATGCTGTACTGAATGTTTGCCAACTTTCTAAATATTACAATTAGTCTCATTCATTCATCATTCTGTTCAGGAACAGTTTGTTGAGCATGTACTGCACATTTGGAATCTGGAGATCAACATGTTTTTGCAAAATGTGTGAAAACTATGTTCTCTGACATAAAATATTCAATCCATTTTGAAAAACAATCAACAATGGAGTGTGCAATGGAAGTATCAGATGAAAACATAGCTTTAATGGCTTTTAAAATCTAAAATCTCCTTACAACTGTGATTCAAATCTCTTAATAACCTAACACATATGTTTTTTTTTTTTTCTTTCTTTTTTTTTTTTTTTTTTTTGTCATACATTCTATTATTTCCTCTCGCAACAAATATTGTATTTTTACGCTAACTGGCAACTAAATATTGTATTTATTTTTTGATATCTACTCAATATTTGATACTTATGCCAGGGGAAGTAAAATTGTATAAGGAAAAGATGCAAAAGATGACAGAGGAAATGGGACGTGCTGTGTCCTGAAAAAGAGAATGAAATTCCAACCTATTGCAAAAAGGTCTTGACTCAGAGGAAGGAGTTTAGATCTGATTTAATGGATACCCCAGAACCTCCGTATTTTTTCATTCAGAATCGCTTTCTTTTCTGAAAGCCCTTTCTCCTTTCCAAGTCTGTGGACCTTGGTTACTTTGTTACTTTGGTTCAGAGGTCATTCTGAAATTAAAAAGGAGGTTCAATCCAGCAGTTAGTAGATGAAATATGAACAAGAAAACAGCAAGGGTTATTTCTTATTTTCTGCTTTCATGGAGCTAAGTGAAAAATTTGTTTCAAGAAATTCTCTTTTTTTCCTTAGGCCAAAATTAAGCTTGAAGGTTTAGAGGTAAGCAGAAAATCATGCATCACCACCCCTCTTGCTACAAACAAAAGAAAACAAACCTTGTAGCCAGGACAGCAGGAACCTGGCTTTGTAAAATTGCAATCAAAGCTGCTCTGTTGATCAGCCAGCAATGGATCTCAAGTGGTAATCTGGGAGCATGCCACCACCATGATGCTTTCAATCCTAGTTAGCACATACCCCCTTCCAAGATGAAATCTGTCTCCTATGAGTAACCATCAGGGCCAGAAGGTCGATAAACCCAAACAAAAGCATCTTTTCTTGTCCAAATCCCATTATAAATTAGGCACATTTTAGAAACAAATATTGCTTAACGTTGCCTATTTTGAAACCAAATACAAGAAGCTATAGTTACTGGTTCAAAAGTTGTATGTGTTCTAGGATGTAAATACCAATATAAAATGTACCGTGGCTTGCTATTCATCTTTTCAAAGGTAAAATGAATATCTAATTACAGCACCAGACTGGTAATTCTTCAGAGGTATTCAGAGTAATTCAGAGCTGTACAACTAAACCTCTGGCAAAAATATAAAGAAATGACCAAAAAAGAGAAGAAAAATCATAGGCTGTAGCATTAATAATAAGGATCATTTTTTTAAAATCTTTGTGAAAATCAACTAGTTACTTTTTGAGAATCTGAAAATCGGATACTAATTCCCTTAATCTATGGTACTTCAAATTTTCTTTAGAAGTTTTCATAGAATTTAGTTTAGCTAGGATTAAACTTAACTGAGGCAAACTGTTTTAAGTGAAAATTTATTTTGCAAATACTACTTTGGCATTTTAGGGAAAGTTTTTCAATACAACCTATTGCTTTTGGTCAGATTATACAGTTAGTGGAAATTTTGAGTCATGACTTAATTACTATGAAAGAAGCAACCATCTCAGTGCATATTCTATTTAAAATGCTATTACATTTCTCCTCCTTCTTAAAGAAATAAAATTTACTCACAAAAATCAAAGAATGATTAAGTATACTCTTGAGAAGTCCATAAAGATTTGAGGAAAATAACTAGATTTCTATATTTAAGAGATAGTTATTAGTTTTATGATCTACATTCTGTGTGAGAGACTTACTGAAAAAGTGGTCTTTAGGGTTTTTACCTTTCCTTTTATGCGATGGAGTTTAAAAAGATGAAAGGCAAGCTTTTGTGTTTACATCTGGAGTATAAAAGCAGCTCAGTATGAGAAAAGGACATTCCATGAAATACTATGTCAGAAACATTCTCAGTCAGAATTCCAGAAATAGCAAGATGTTAAATAGATAATTAAAATGTCTTCAAGGTTTAAACCATAGGGACTTGGGGTTTTAATCATGTAGCGTATATTCATCAGAAGTTTGTGCTTTTATCTTGATCAGATTTTGATGCTGTCTTTGGGGGAAGAAAGACCAAGCTCAGTGCTTCTGAAATTCTTTGGTTTCACAGAAGCTGATATTAGCATGCTTAACTCAGAATAGCTATCATTTTAATAGATGGCTGGCAGAAGCCTTTAGCAATGCTGTCTTGCAGAAACATAATGGGCTTCTCCATGTCTGATGAAATTGGAAAGCTGTGTGAACTTCTGTGTCATGGCATTGGAATTGTCTTACCCATGGAGTAAGATTTTATTTTTTTATTTTTTTTTTTATTTGCAGGGAAGGGATCATACAGAAAGTTGTAATTAAGCACAGCTGTAATGTAAGTAGGTTTTATACCAAAGAATTTTTAAAATATGATGCAAATACAAGAGCTTAAGTTTGGCCACAAGGGGCTTATCGGTTAAAAGAGCAAATATCTTAACATACCTTGGAAAGTTTATATCATCAAAGATCTACAACCATCACCCATTACTGTCTCTTGACATATATGGCATTATTTTTTTTCTACTTCATTCTACATATCTGAAGAGGCACTATGAATTTATTTGCTAACTATAGGCATAAACATTGGTAAACAAACAGAAAGCATTCAGACACACCCATACTATTAGTTTCAAATAATAAGATGTGATTTCCGAAGTTCGATTTAAGACCTCATTTCAAATACAGAGTTGTATAACTCTAATAGTGAAAATGATGATAATCTCTTTATTTTTCCGTATCAACTTTTATCAGTCCTTTTATTATATTAAACTAGATATACATGTTGACATCGTCGTATTCCTTAAGATATTAGCTAAAAACAAAATAGATATTTCTCTAAGTTATAGTGAGTGAACACTAAATAAATTATTTTTAATATTTCTTAGTATTCTCGCAAATGAAAAGGGATTAGAATAATTATAAAACAAGATGCCTTTTAGGTTAGGTCATTGAAACTTTTAAGAACTTGCCGTATTTTACACATAATTAAGAAATTATCTTGTTATGTTGGATGAGAGAGTGAAAGGAATAGAGAAATTATTTTAATGGAAATGTTCTTTTTCACAAATGGGTTTTAAGTAGTAAAACTGCAGATGCTGTTTACCCTGTCTTACTTGCTTGAATACACATGTAGGTGGAGAAAATGTTAACTTCTTCATGTTAGAGTGGTAGAGACACAAAGTATGCTGCACCTTTAAAGAAAATTCAGAGTAATATCAATTAAATCAGGAAAACATAATTGAGGCTTTATAAACATTATTCACAAATAGACACTACTTTTTAATTTTTAAAATTGGTATACTAATTGTACATATTTATGGGATATAGTGTGATTTTTTTTCAGTACATGAATACGATGTGTAATGATCAAATTGGGGTAACTAGCTTATTCATCATCTCAAATGTGTATGATTACTTTGTGTTGGGAACATTCAAAATCCTCTTTTTTAGCTCTTCTGATATATACAGTAAATTAGTGTTAACTACTACAGTTACCCCAGTGTGCTATAGAACACTAGAACTTCTATCTAATTGTAGTTTTGAATCCATTCATCACTTCCTTATCTTCCTGCTCCCCCAGCCCTTTCCAACCTCTGACAACTATTCTTGCCTCTTCTTCTATTAGAACAATGATTTCAGTGAATAATGATGTTTGAAAAGTTAATAACAGTCAAATACAAAACTTTTGAGAAGTATCATTTTATTGTACCTAAATATACAGACACATAGTCGAGGTAGAATCAAACTTCTGGTGGGAATTAGTTTAAAGTTATCTCAAACTTAAAAAAAATCTGAATAAGCAGTGACTGATTTTTTTTTTTTGTCAATATTACCTTGAAGGTTCAGTTTTTAACCTAGTCAATAACAGAACTGAGGAAGAGTGAAATTTAGGTTTCCTTTATGGAATAATTCAAACTGAGATTCCCAGCTGTCACATCAAAACCATCGGAGTAAAAAGGAAGATTTAAATGGAGGTGTAATTATTAAATATGTTAAACAGAAAGTTTACTATAGACACATGAAAAATTTGAAAAAAGCTATTAGAGAAAGGGTTTCATTGTTTTGGGTAATTACCACTTTGACATTTCTAAAATTAAGGTCCAATGTCATTGTAGATATCTGTCAAAGTCATGGTGTTATCTTTAGATCTTTTTATTTTGTGCACTGTTACAAATCAGATATGGTAATGTGCTGGTCTCTTGATCTCACACAGAAGCACTGGTCACCTTTTCCCTTTTCTGTAAACATCTATTCTTCAAATTCTATGTAGTATCAGAAAATATCGGTCAGCTTATCTATTTCCAGTCAAAATTCCTAGAATTGTTCAAGGTTCTTTACAAAAATCTCTCTCAGCATGAAGTCTGGTCTGAGTTTTTCTAAAAAAATATGTATTGGACTTAATTTGTGCAAATATTAAAAAAATGATAACATTGTAAAAGCAAATTTGGAATGAAATATTCTAATGTAGAAGAAGTTAAAATAAATATGTTATTGTATTTCAAGTCCATTAAATTATTGATCTCAGATGTTCAGGGGTACTAAAACATACTTAAAGCCTGAGGCAGTTTTTACACACACACACACACACACACACACACACTTTTCAAACAGCTGAATGAAATAATATCAGAAAGACTTTTCATATTCAAAGCCATTTATTTATCTGAATTTGCCTTATATTTAAAGTATTTACTGAACTGTTTATATTTTACCAAATGTCACATATATAAATAAATCAGAAAATATATTTTTATGAAGTTTATTCAAATAAAAACACTTCGTAATAGCAATTTACCTATAATTTCAAATATATTTTAGTTAATGTTAATGAAAAGTAAAATTGGTTTATTATCCATCAACTCTTATACCTCAAATCAGGAATTTTAAATAACTAAATTTGAATATTTAAAGCACACACTCATTCATATCAATCAGACATAATTTTTATTTTGCCTTTTTGAGAAATGATCTAAATACTCAATCATTTAGGAATGAAGATTATAATTAAAACAGTATGCAATTTAATGTTAATCAGAAATGATATGATGTACAGTAGCAGGTAAAAAGATTCAAATGACTTACAAATAACAGAAGGAAAGCTGAGAACAGTCTTTTAATAAAGGCTATTTTGCCTAGTAGGAAAAGATTGTTAGTTGTAAAAAGAAACCTTTTAAACTAATATGATGAGGTGCATGTAAAAATTAATATTATGCTCTAATGTTCTCTCTAGTGAGTAGCCTAGGTTGATTTATTCATTTAGGTAATTATGTTCAGCAATATTAGTAATTCACTGTTAAATTGAATTTGGAGAACGCACAATAAATTGAAACTGTAGTCATATTTCTTTCTCACTGTGTAACAAACAGAGATGTATTGAAGCAAGTTCTGAGTGTACTACATAAGTTAAATTCCCCAGACTGCAATTTGATCAAAAAGCTTTAGACATTTACTTGCGCTATATTAGGCGGCTGCCATTGGATGGCAGTAAAATTCTACATCAATCACTTTAAGCAAAGTGAAGCTGAGAAAATAATGGGGCTTTTCTTTTATTATTTAACAGCAGAATGCTGATTTAAAAGGCAAAGCTCAGGGGGTTGTGTATATTGTAGCAATACCAAATGCAATAATTTTTAAAACTGTTTTCCTCTCTCCTCCATTTAAACAGAGATGTAATTTTGGAGGGATTATTTATAATATTTTAAATCGTGACCAAGAGCTTATAGTCTTGCGCTCCTTTCATGTAATTTTATATTTTCTAAAAAGTCTAGAAGGGAAAAAGAACAAATATATATGATTTGAACATTTCCCACATGCTCAATGTCACAATCCTTTGTCTTGTCTGATTATAAAACATACTTGCATTTTTGTTATAGTCAGGTCTTTACAGGCTGACTCATTTAAAGAGCTGCCCATTTCATAATGTGTGAGTTTTATTAAATGTAAACAGAGGAAAAGGAATTTGAAATCATGTAGTAAACGTCACTAAAGGTGGTATCACAGAGGAAAATTGTCTTCCAAAGGAACTCTTAAATTCTGCACTTGTGTACCACGGACAGTAGTCAATATTTTGCCCTTGACATTAAAGACAATGTTGAATATATCTGACCTCATGTTAATTTATGGTTACCCAAGAAAGATTCACAGGGAGGGCAAGTCTGAAAGAAAGCCTTTGTCATTTAAACCTGTTGTGTTTACCACGTGAAATTAACAGGAACAAATAACACAGAGCAAATAAAATGAGATTAAGTCCTCACGATGCTGTCTTGCATAAAGAAATATGTGTTCTCGGGTCCTTTCTCCTTCATCTAGATTTTTATTTGGTTAGAAGTTGGTAAGTTCAGTTACAATTTATTTGGTAATAAAATGAACCAATTGTTTTCAGAAAATATTCAGGGTGGTCTGACACAATCTGAAGGCTATTAATCAGGATTTCCTGGGATCAAACCACAGACTTCCCTGCTATTTATCTTTTCCCTCACTTTATGTTTAAAGTCTATTAAAAGTTTATAGTCTTCCAAAGATCATATTAGGCATTAAAATTCAGGCATCTCATTCTTGGCGCAAAGATTGTTAGAAGAAAAGAAAATAAATGGGTTATCATGAATCCATTCTCATCATGAGGAGTATAAAAAGCAGGCACAGTGGAACAATATTCATTTATTTTTACGACAATGCTTGAGAAGAGAAAAAAGGAAGTGAAATAAACCTAGGGATATGTAGTATTATTACTTCCATGCATAGGGGGTGGAAGACTGGAATGAAATACCTCAGCATGCAGAAAAGGGTATATTAGACATTGAGAGAGAGAGTGTGTGTGTGTGAGTGTGTGTGTGTGTGTGTGTGTGTGTGCATGTACGGTCTGACTTTGCAAGTCTTAGTTTATTGAGTTAATATGTTTATTTCTTATGCAAAATTGATTTAACATCTATCTAAATTGGTACTTTGCAGCAATTTTTAAGTTTATCCTATCAAATGTTTTGTCAGAATAAAAAAGACATTCACATGTTTGTTTTACACGTGCCATTGCTAAACAATATACTGTTGAAAAATATTTTAAATGGATTTCAAATATTTAAATAGAAAAATGATTAATTAAAAAAAATCTGTTCTTTTAAATATTTTGCTTTGATGGATAGGGTCAGAAACAAAGCATGTCTTTCCAATGGAGTACACAATTGAAGGATGCTGTCATTGTAATCTCAATTTGTTATTTATGCCTATACATTCAAAGGATAATTGAGAACTTAAGAAGACATTTGCAGGTGTATAAGCTGGATTTGTGTTGAGATGGTATATATCTAAATAAAACTTTATATATGAAAATTGACATGCATTTTAAAATACAGTGTTATGATACAATTTATTCTCAATAAGCAGGTCATGTTCCAAAAAGTTTCTTAAATTTAATGGTAAAAATTATTTAAGACACCTGTTCATTAGTTCATAAATGTCATCAATTAGCTACTACAAATCTTTGAGAAAATGATGTGGCTTTATTCATTTCACTGCTCTAGAGATTGCAATATTAAATATTGAAAGGAATACATAAGAAAAGGACAGCTTAAAAGCTATGATGTCTATTTGAACGTTCACAATATGCTTTATACTCTTCTGATGCATATTCATTCAGCATTATTAAGCCTGTATTTAAGCATAGTATTAAGTGCCCATACTCTGGAATTGAAATTCTTGTGTTTGAATATTGGTAGTGACGTTAACTGTGCGACCTCGGGGAGTTTTCATAATCTCTCTGTACCTTCATTTTCCTTCTCTTCAAAATGTATAAAATAATATTACCTACGTCCTGGTGTGTTGTAACTGGTAGGTGAAGTAAAATTTATTTATCATTATTTTTTTTTTTTGGAGAGGTTTTTCGCTATAGGGCGCGTGCGCTCGCCAGACAGACAGAGAGAGACATAGAGACAGAAAGCGAGAAATCACCCCCCAGGGGGGATGGTTACGCCGCAGTCCCTTCTCCTCCATTCTCCTCTCGGGATCTTGGGTACGCACGCACACGCGCCCGGCGTGAGTTGTAAGCCACCGGGTCCGAGACGCGAACCGCGGTCGACTACGTGGGAGTCCAGCGACATAGCCATTACGCTAACTGCTGGTTCCCTTTATCATTATTTTATAGATTAACAAAATTGCAATAATTATTCTGTGCCAGAAAAACAAAAGGAAAAACGTCTGGGTCCCTACTCTCAGGGCATCCATACACTGGTTTAGAAGATAGGTAAGGACAGTCACCGTGGATACAAAGATACACGCTTCATGATGCTCACAGGCATGGGCAGGGAGACTTGGAATCCTGATACACTGCAGTGAACTAAGTGACAAATAGAGCACAGAGAACAAGACTCTGTGTAGCCTACGGATTGCACAGTTGGGGAGGCTGGGCAACGGAGGAGCAATTTTTTGAGGGGCACACCTCCTACTGGATCTTGAAGAGGAAGAGTCAGCCAGGAGCGGGGCTTATGAAATCTTTAAGCAAAGAGCACAACCTGTGCAAAAGTATCAGATCTAGAAAAATGATGGTGGTTTCTCCATGACATAAACCGAAGATGCACATATGCAATTACATGTATGATCCTTGTCCTCAGGGAAATTTAGATTTATTTAGGAAGAATCCAAAAACAGTAGCTGATCGTAAACTGTAGAAGACTTTGACTTTTGTCATTAATTTGACATTTCAACTATACAATAAGGAAAATAGGGCTGAGCTTTTTTATTTTTAGAGATTTTTGTCATAGAGTGTGCACACTCACCAGAGAGAGGGAGATCATGAGAGGGAAAGTGAGAAATCATTCCCTCCCCACCCCCCACTCCACTCACATGGGAGATGGCCACGCTACAATCCTTTCTCCTCCATTCTCCTCCTGGGATGTTTGTTGGGCATACACGCACACATACCCAGCCTGAGTTTCAAACCACCAGGTCTGGGACTTGAACCACAGTGAACCATGTGGGAGTCCAGTCACGTAACCACATGCCGTCTGCTGGTCCCAAGGCTGAGCTTTATAATAAATGACATCTAAATTTTAAATCTGGAAACACAAATATTAAAATGACTTATCTGGTTCTTACAGCTAGAACAATGAGTATGTCAAGATCAAAACCCTCTTCTTAGCAAATAATACTTAACAATTCTAAATTTGGATGACTATATTATCAGTAGGATGTATGACACGAAAAATAATCATTAGGGGCCAACCGCTGTAGTGCGGTGGTTGAACTCTGTACTGGGACCCAGATTCCCTGTGGCCAACTGTGGCTTGAGCTCCAGCTCCAGTGTCTTGAAAAAGTGATTGTGATGCTCTTTCTTCTGTCTCTCTCTTTCTTTCTTTTTCTCTCTCCAAGTGCATATGCCCTCTGGCAATTAAAAAATATTTGTATAATGAAAAGATAAAAAATTTATATTAAAGATATTTTTCAGAGACTTTGTTTGTTTTTGGTGCTATTGGGTGAATGCGCTCACCAGAGAGACAGAAAGAGATGGAGAGAGAGAAAGTGAGAAATCAGCCCCGGGGCGATGGCCATGCCACAGTCCCATCTCCTCTACTTTCCTCTCGGAATTTTGGACAGACATGCACATGTGCCGGGCATGAGATTCAAGTCACCAGGTCAGGATTTGAGCCACGGTTGGCCTTATAGGATTCCAGAGCCCTATCCACTGTGCCACTTGCTGACCCCAAATATATACAAAATATTTTGCCAAGAGGTTGTGAACAGGTAGATATTGGGCCAAAATGGCAAACTGCATACATATTTGCCTCTTTTCCAAATTAAAAAAAAACAAATTACAGAAATATAAATAAAATACGTAAGCAGAAGCAATGATAAAATTTTATGAGATGCGAAATAGATGAGACTGAGTTAAAAAGTAAACTGAACAAACTAAAACAAAGAATGCATGCAAGAAAAAGATTCCAAAAAAGGTAAAATGAAATTTGTATTTTGGTTGGGGGAAGACACTATTCAAATAAAACATTGATAGAAACTAAGAACAGACTATCTAAATCATTATTTTTTCTCACAGAAAAAATACCACAAAGAGACCAAACAAGCAAATACACTTGGTCTTCCCCTGGGGCTGACTCTTAGCCTCTTCTCCCACCCCAAGAATATCAAAGAGGATGTTCAATTCCCTTCTATAAAATGGAGTAGTATGCACATTCTCCTGTATTTTTTAAATGCTCTCTAGATTATTTATAAGTAATTTTAGCATAAGCTATATAGGGAGAAAAGGAAAATATGTAGATAAACTTCTTCAGTACTTCTCTTTTAGGAAGTCCCCTCTTCTCCCATTTCATAGCAATTGGCACGGCTAGTTGTATCCATAACTGGGCCAGCCGAATCTGCTGATGAGGAACCCAAGGCTATGGAGCTAATATGACATAAGAAATAGCCCCCAATGAATAGAGTTAAAAGCAAAAACAACAAAATTTTAAGTAAATACAAGCAATAAAGGAGTAAAGAGAATCAGTGTAATAAAGCATACGTTAAAAACAATTACAGAAGTAAGTAGTGATAAGAAACAACTACAATCATCAAATTATGAAGTTTGATTATGTAAGAAGTAACAAATTATCAAAGCAAAAGAAAAAGCTAATGAGCTGGAAGATTACGTTAAAGGATGAAGAGCCATACCACAGAATATCTCTCTGATACCCTATTGTTACATAACTAATTTTGGCTGGTATTCATATACTAAAAATGTATATTTACTTATCCCAAACATAATTTTTAACTTTGTAATTTGGATAAACATGTTGAGTTATACTTCAGTAGTTCATCAGAATTATATGTAGAAATTTTTAAAGCACAGATTGTCAACCAAGAAAATGAGGACATTAGTTATCCTATGTGCTTAGAAAAATTACTAAAAATTAACTTTGATCTCTAACTTCACATGTTCATGCGGAACAATTTTTAATTAATTAATTAATTAATTAATTTTCTGAGTCATGACCTCTCTTATTACTACCCTCCTAAAGAATTGCAGATAAATTTTTTAACTTTTATTTTTATTTATTTATTTATTTGTTTGTTTACATTTTCCTACAAAAAGAGGGTCTGGATATTTGAACGCCTTTCTAGGCTTGGAAAGTTTTCTTCCAGGATTTCAAAGTATAGATTATCAATGCCCTTATTAGTTTCTTCACCTTCTGGGATACTGATTATCCATGTGTTAGGGCCATGCTGAACAATTTTAGAGAAAATCTACCTCCACATGTAGGGTACAACATGGGTGATAGATTTAGAAATCCTGCTGTCCACTGAATGTGTGTTCCAAAAGGCAAGGACACAGAATGAGAAATGGATGTATTTCAGAGTTGAAGATACATTAAAAAAAACATAGATACACACACAATTAGACTCAACGTGGTGAAATTTCAAAACATAGAAGACAGCAAACTATTATAAACGATAATGCTACTGAGAAAAGTGAATAGACACACACACACACAAAGAAAACTCAGGTAATCTTCAAAGGAATAAGAATCAAACTAGCTTCAGATTTTGTCTAGCAAAACTGAAGTGAGAAAGTAACAAAGTAATACCTTTGTATCTGATTTCAATTTATTTTTCCTGAGAACTAATAATCTTTTCTTACATTTTTAATCCATAATTGTTTCAGTAAAATATCTATTTGTTATTTTTGCTTTAAAAGATAAGCTAGCTACATTTGTTAGTTATTTATAAAAGCATTATATATATTGGGGATTAGCTAATCTTTGTTTGCAATCATTTTCTTCTGACCTACCAATTTTCTTTTTATTTTTTTTTGACTTTTTTCCAAAATAAGTTTTTCATAGTAATCTAACTAAACATATGCATGTTCTCTTTATTTTTTAATAGATTCTTAGTGTGAATTAATAAATCTCATGTTTTAATGTTTCTATTTTCTTCCAGTATCTTTTCTTTTTCACATATATGTTTTTAATTCATCAAAAAATTATCTCTCTCTATAATGTATACTTAGGGTCTGATCTACAATAATTTTTGCCAGTGTAAATGATGCTTAGCCTATTTTTTGAAAAATGGGTCAATATCATTTAGGCCTTATTTAATTTCTGTATAGCCTTTAATACGTTTCCAGGTTTCATTTTATTCCATTGATAAATATACCTCTCCTCGTGCCAGATCTGTGATGTCATGATTATATTAGCTTTTTACTAAGTTTTAACATACTCTAGGTCAAGTTGTTTTATTGTTATTCTTTGTTAGCAATACCTTCCTGGAGATTTTCACATTTTTATCTGTCAATAAGATAACTTTAATGATTTCAAAAGTCTTTTGTATTTCTAATCTCGTACATGCAGGTATAAAAATTTATCTTTTTTATCTTTCTCCAAAATTAACTATAATATTTTACTGGAATATTGGTACTTAAAAACTGGAAACACGGGCATCTAAATTTTTATTTTAATGAATCAAACTAAAGGAAAACTGAAGAATAGAATAATAAAGCATTTTGTGCCTAAGATTTTTCCAAGAAATAACTATAAACCAAGAAATATAAACTTGAAAAGAAAGGTAGAGCTGACTTGAAGAAAACAATAGAGTAAAATTAACAGCAGATACAGTTAACTGTATGCTTATTCTGTAAAGATCGTACTGTATATTACACGGATTATTTCTATTATAAGAATAATAGGTGCATATTAACAAGGAAGACTGGTTATGTATATTTGTGGTCAATGAAACTTATGGTGTATGTTTTTTAAAGGCAAAAGGTAGAATCTCCTTAGCTAGGAACTGTCATGCACTAAATAGCTGAGTATTATGATGTTGGATGACTCATTTCAGAAGTTTCTAGCTTACATTCTGACAAAAAGCTTTTGTTTTAACAGTGATGATAGAAAAATTACATTACAGGGGCCAGCAGGTGGCGTAGTGGTTAAGGGTGCTGGACTCCCACACAGCCAACTGTGGTACGAATCCCCATCTGGTGGCTTTCTCTCTCTCTCTCCCTCTCTCCCTCTCTGGAAAATTAAAATATATAAATAAATAGTTTTTTTTTTTTTTTTAGGAAGAAAAATTACATTACAGATACTTAGAGAAGAAAACAACTTTTATCATTTCCCCTCTAGTTGGGAATCTCTGAAGGTTTCACCTACCCACAGTAAACCAAACATTAAAAAAAACAAATCAGACCAACCCACAGAAAGTTCTTTTATCAAAAAATTGTTTAAGAGCTGAGACTTGAAAAATATTGCAATGTATTTCTAAGAATGGCCTCTGAAATAATATGTTTTGGATAAGAAGACAGATATCTTGCATGAAGGTGTGAAAAAATTATGAGTAATTTCGACCACCACCATCACAACAGAACTTCCTTTTGATCTGGTACTTTGATTATTTTTGGTAGCTTTATTACTATTGTTCCTCTTCTGCTCTTTTCCCATGATCCAATACATTGTGTAATTCCTAAACCTTGGATGCTCCTTCTTCTAAACTGCATCTGCCAATATTTCTTACTCTGAAATGTCTGATCTGTTACTGATTTTGACACTCTTGAAGTGCAAATGATTTATGCAAACTTCAAGAGTACTAAGAATTTGTTTGAATTACCAGTATTTGTTTGCAAACAGGATTAAAAAAAAAAAAGAAAACATGAGAGAGGCAATATTTATACAGCTATATTTTAGTTCAGTAAACTATTATAAATGTATAGATGTATAGATGGATACACATGACTTTGAACTTTGTCACTTTTGAGGAGAGAGAAAATTTCAATGAATGATCTATAAATTATTTCATTGTATATAAAATTTATTTAATGTGATATATATGTATACACACACATATATATAATATATATTTTATAATATATTACATTAAGTGAATTTTATATGCAATGAAATACACACACACACACACACACACACACACATGTATATATATAGTTAGTTAGTTAGTTTGTAGTGGCATTCCACTTTAGCTTACCATATCTCTATAATGTGTGAGAAAAACTTGAAGAAATATGGATCATAAGATAATTTTAAAGGGTGATATCTTAGGCTTTATTCTTTTTTTAAAAAAAATAATTATTTATTTTATTTATTCATTCATTTATTTTTTAGTTTGATCAGAGAGAGACAGAGGGTGAGACTGAGAGAGAGAGGAAGTGAGAAAGCAAGCCATCAGATTCAGGACTCGAACCCTGGTCGGCCATGTGGGAGTGTCCAGCACCTTAACCACCATGCCACCTGCTGGTCCCAGGCTTTATTCTTAAAGTAAAGGTGTGTTAGCTGTCTGTTCTGCAGTGCTGTCCTTCCATGAGAATGAGACATCGACCATAATGATGGCTAAGAGTGTAAAAATGAGAATACTGAAAATATTATCTAATTATTTAAGTAATATTCCATGTTAGAAACAATAAGACATAACTATAATTTTTTAATAGACAGAAATACCCCTTGGAAATGATATTCAGTGCACAGGAGCAATAGAAATCCTATGTAAGCCTCTTTGCATTACACGCACAGCTTTGTACCTATCTTCTCTAATTTCCTGATTCTTGACTTTCTTCTTCACTACTTCTTCCTTGCCCACGAGTTGGTCCCGTGTCTGTGTCCAGACCTCTCTAAGGTTTAGAATCTCGTCTTACTATTCTAAGTCCGGAATAGTGCTTACCTTACTTCCTCCATCTTGTCAGAATCTTTTCTTTCGTCTGCTGGACACTATTGGTGCCAGAGTTACCTGTTGTAAGCACTCTCTCCAGAAACTTGAATTTATATCCCTTTCTGCTTTAACTCAGCCCCTATCAACGGATCCACAAATTCATTAAGAGTAAAAGTCAATGACACCGGGAACCAGCAGTTAGCGTAATGGCTATGTCGCTGGACTCCCACGTAGTCGACCAAGGTTCGCGTCCCGGACCCGGTGGCTTAAAACTCACGCCAGGCACGTGTGCGTGCGTGCCCAAGATCCCGAGAGGAGAATGGAGGAGAAGGGATTGCGGCGTGACCATCCCCCCTGCGGGGTGATTTCTCGCTTTCTGTCTCTATCTCTCTCTCTGTCTGTCTGGCGAGCGGAGCGCACACGCCCTATAGCGAAAATCTCTCCAAAAAAAAAAAAAAAAAAAAAAAAGTCAATGACACCGAAGGTCAGCAGATGGCATGGTGAGTAAGGCACTGAACTCCCACATGGCTGACTGTGGGTTTGTGTCCTAGGCCTGGTTGCTTATTTTATCTCTTTCTCTCTCCTTTCTCTCTCTCTCTCTTCCCCCTCTGGTGAGTGCATGTGCCCCATAGC
Source organism: Tupaia tana (assembly GCA_026018925.1). Lineage (NCBI taxonomy): Eukaryota > Metazoa > Chordata > Mammalia > Scandentia > Tupaiidae > Tupaia > Tupaia tana. The sequence goes on from JAKSZU010000019.1 coordinate 17,096,142, forward strand.
AATTTAAAAACAATAATAATAAATATAATCTTAAAAGTTAATTCTTTAAAAAAGAGTCAATAACATTTTCTTTAAAGAGTGAATTTTTGTTCTGAAATGAATACAAGTTTATGGGATTTTTGTAATGCAAAGCCTTAAAAATAGTTTTTGAATGTGTTTATGTGTTGCTACATAACATACAGCACAGTAAATGTTCCTTGGTGATAGAGTAAGACATAGCCCCAACCAGCATGACACAGGCATGTCTGTGATCCTCGCTGTCTAAAAGCCTGGGGGAAGAAAGATGGTATGGCAAGACCTTTCACAAGTTTTCCTCTCTCTGTCTCAAAAATAATAATGACAGGCACCAGCAGATGGCATAATGGTTATGTTGCTGGACTCCCATGTAGCTGACCACAGTTCGAGTCTAGACCCAGCAGCTTAAAACTCATGCCAGGCATGTGTGCGTGTGTGCCCAAGACCTGAGAAGAGAATAGGGGAGGAGAAGGAATTGTGACATGGTCATACTCCCTGAGAAGGGTGGTAATTTCTCATTTTCTGTCTCTGTGGTGAGTGCATGTGGCCTACGGCAAAAATCTCTCTCTCAAAAAGAATAATAGTGATAATAAATAACAAAGTGGTGAAAAATTACCGTGTACAAATTAGTTTTTTACCTTTAATAATTACTGAACAAATAAACACATAACAAGTATAATATATATAAAATATTGACTATATTATTTCATTTTATTATTAAAGATCTTTTGAATGTGTCTTCAGTGTCTTCGGGTTGTGTCTTTAGGAAGATATTAATTAATATACTTTGATGAACGTGTCCAGCACATTTGTCTGTATCAGAACAAGAGAACATTTATAAGAATTTTTGTATGATTGCATTACAGTAACTGATCCCTCAAGAAGTTGCCACTGGATGTTATTAGCGAATGATCTTGGGTCTCACCATATTCTCCTACCTTTGAAAATTTCTGAGCCATTCCAAATAGCAAGTCCATTTTCCTTTTTAAAATTTTGGTCTAATCGAGATAATTGGTTCCAGATCTTTCCTGTGTGTATTGCCAAAATGAACTTTGATGTTGAACTTTGGAGAAGGATATCACTATCTTTCTCCACTGATGAAACTTTCATTAAGATAGAAACAATCCTTCTGGCTTCACATGGTACAGTTTCATCAAAAGTAATGAGAAGAACCCATTTACAATTTGAGTGACATTAATGAGCGAAAATTTTGTCACTCAAAATAGTATTATTTTACAAAATCCTCAAATCTTTGAAGAATTAATCAATGTGCTTATTTTCAGATAGGTTTGCCCGATATCCATCCAATTTGTTAGCAAAATTAAGTCTCAATAAATTAAAACTTTGGGGAATTAGAAATATTAAGAGAAAATACAAATTATAAAATTGTAAATGGTGGGGCTAGAGGGTGGCACAGAAATCACACAACTGGACCCACATGAAGAATTTCCACTGAGGTCCTGCAACCTTCCTGGGTGGGCTGAGTGCCTGTGGCATGTCCATATCTTGTACGGGCTGAGGCTGGGGTGTAATATGGTATAAAGATCCTTTTGGGTGGGTTTCTCTTCCCTCTCTTTCTTTCTCTCTCTTTCTTATAGAAGAAATAAACTTTTAAGAAAACTGTACGTGGTAGTATTTTCCAAAGAATATTAACTCAAATGAGATTATAATAATAAGGAACAGGTAAAAACTTCTCTCTTTTGAAAAATATTTCATTTGGGAACCAGCAGTTAGCGTAATGGCTATGTTGCTGGACTCCCACGTAGTCGACCGCGGTTCGCGTCTCGGACCCGGTGGCTTACAACTCACGCCGGGCGCGTGTGCGTGCGTGCCCAAGATCCCGAGAGGAGAATGGAGGAGAAGGGATTGCGGCGTGACCATCCCCCGTGGGGGGTGATTTCTCGCTTTCTGTCTCTCTGTCTCTCTCTGTCTGTCCGGCGAGCGCATGCGCCCTATAGCGAAAAACCTCTCAAAAAAAAAAAAAAATTCATTTAATGACATGCTAAAAGTTTTATTTTCTCCATGATCTCTGAGAAGAAAGCAAGTGACTTGCGTTCTGATTTTATGTAAAAATCATGAATAGTACAAGTAAGGGTAATTTGCTTTTTATTAAAATTATTAATAATAACTTACCTTTTTATTAAAAACAACAAAAGCCTTTTACTACATTTTTGATTGGTAGAAACAACCAACTGCCCAGATGGTAGGATTGGAGTGAATATTAGACAAAAGACACTGATGCTTTATGACAACAGAGCATGGATGGTGTTAGAGCACTCTAAGGTAAACAGAAAGAATTTCTCTCACAGTCTGCTCTTCCTTCCTGTCCTCTCCTTCAGCCTCATCCAGCCTGACATTTGACAGTTGGCAGACACTTCATCCCCAAAAGTGGGGCCAAATATTCGTTTTTAATATTCACATGGAAACTGCCTGCCTTCAAAGCCCACGACCAATTTTTTTCCCTTTCTCTTCTTGGATTGCGTGAAAATGTTTGTAGGAAAAAACTAGAATCTTAGAAGAATTATTTGATTTTTGAATGAAGAAAATGGACAGATATTTTATAGCGCTTCCTCATAGGTATAAACTATATATTCATATTTATATATTACTGTGTATGTGTGTGTGTATATATATATATATATATATGTGTGTGTGTATATATATATATATATATACACAATATGTTTAAGTTTTTTTTAAGTTTCTTATTGAGAGAATTAAACTTTGAGCTTTTGGCTTGTGGACATCTCTTAAAATGTTCAGAGAAATCAGTTTAACAGAATATGTTAGTTAGATAATACTGTGATTTTTATGCAGTTTCTGTTGGTGCATTCTTTCTCTGTTTAATATTGGAAATAGTATTTGACTTTCATATTGAGTGTAAAACCATGATTTATAGTGAAATAACTTAGCACAATTCATTTGGGCCGTATCATACCCATTTGTGAATGAGAGAAAAACACTGTTAAGTACTTTTTATAGATACCACAAGAAGGAGCACAAAGAAAACCAAGAAGTGAGCTCTCTGAATACATATGTATACATGCTCCAGCAAACCCTTCATTCATTTCTTCAACAAAATTTTATTTAGCAAATATAGCCTGTTCTTGTGTCGGTCCTGTGGATACCCCAGAGAAATGAGGAAGAGCCAATCCTTCTCCCAAGAGACTTACGTTAAAGTAGGAACAGTAGAGAACAACTCTGGTTTCATTTCTCTGTAATAATAAAAGTAAAAATTCAAAAATAAAATTGAAAAAAGAGGGACTCATTTTGCCATGTAACCATTATCCAATTCTTAGATCTAAATCTAAAAATGATTTATAAAGCTACTTACGGAAAGCTTTAAGTTAAAGGATATTTTGAACGTAGGAGAGACATAACTTACTCATGAATTGAAAAACAGTATTTTTAAGGATTAAATTATTTCCAAATTTATGTGTAGGTTCAATATACTTTTTTTATTTTAAAAATCTTCAGAGAGCGAGAGAGCTGGGTAGGGAGTGAGAAAGCACCCTCTGTGGAGAATGGTCACTTTGACATCCTTTCTCTGTTTATTCCTTGGGATTTTGGGCACATGCACACGTATACCCAGCATGTCTCTCAAACCGTGCAGTTGACCATGTGGGTACCAGCCATCTTAACCACCACACCACCGTCTCACCCATTCCAATATACTCTTTTTTTTCTTTTTAAAGAATTATTTTAACTTTATTCATTTTTGTTTTCCAATTTGACGAGAGAGAGAGACAGAGAGAGAAGGAAAGTGAGAAAGGAAGACACTGAAAGGGGTCTGAGACTCGAACCATGGACAGTCGTGTGGCAATCCAGTGCCTTCAACTACCATGTAACCTGCCGGCCCCCCAATATCCTCTTAAAGTCCCTGCCTTTAATCTTAATTCTCAAGACAACCAACTCTTGGATGTATATACCCATATATCATTTAATGATGGAAATACATTTTAAGAAATACATCATTAAGCAATTTTGGTATCGTATGGAACACCTTAAGTATATTTACACAAACCTAGATGGTTTAGCCTTCTTCACACTTAAGCTACATGGGTTAGACTATTGTTCCTAGGCTACAAACCTGCATAGCAGGTTACTGTACTGAATACCGAAGGCAATTGTAACACAGTGATACAGATTTATATTTCTAAACATATCTAGACATAGGAAAGGTACAGTATAAATATTATTGATGATGGCACACCTGTGCAGGGCACTGAACATCAGTGGAAGCTGCAAGACTGGAATTGTTCTGGGTGAGTCAATAGCGATTGAGGAGTAAACGCGAAGGCGTAGTACACTACCGTGTGCGTTATAAACACCGTGCTCAAGCTACACGGAAACCTCGAGAACAATGTTTTTCTTCCATCAATAATAAATTAACTCTACTTTACTGTAACTCTTTTTTTTTTTACTTTGTAACCTATTTAATTCTTAAAATATTTTTTTACTCTTTTGTAATAACACTTAAAACCCAAAAATGTGGGGGCCAGCAGATGGCATGCTGGTTAAGGCACTGGACTCCCATATGACTGACAGCAGTTCAGATCCTAGACCTGGTGGCTTAAAAATCACACCGTGTGTGTGTGCATGCCCAAAATCCCAGGAGGAGAGTGGATAAAAAGGGATCCCAGTGTGGCCATCCCCTCTGGGGAGTGATTTTTCACTTTCTCTCTCTCTCTCTCTCTCTGTGTCTCTCTTTGACAAGAACATGCACCTAATGACAGAAAACTAAAAAAATAAAAAACACAGAGGTGTTCTGTAACTCTATAGTATTTTGTTTTCTAAAATCCTTATTCTATAGACTTTTTTCAATTCTACTTTTCTTTATTTACTTTTGTGATTACTTTTTAAATTAAAATAAAAACTTAAGCAAAAGCACACACATCGGGCTAGGCCTACAAGGGTGTGATCATTACCACTGTATTCCACTTCCACATCTCATACACTGGAAGGCCCAGGGTGAACAAAACCAGCAAGATGGATTGGAGGGTGTTTCAGCAGTAAAATCTGACCGTGTGAGTCTGATCCAGATGGGAAGGTTCCAGATTCTGTCCAGAGAGCTCCCTGAATACTTAAAGCATGTGAATGCCCCTGTTCTGGGGCTGGCTGGTGCTGTTGGTAGTATTGTCTCTTTGTCTCTCTCACTCATGGAAGAAATAAATAGATATTAATGAGAGATTAAATCAAGCACAAGAGAAAATGATGGAGTGAAGACACAGTATAAACACAAGATATAAAAGGCTATTGCTGCAAAACATGGCATGCTGTTTTATAGTCAACTTTATTTTTATTTATTTTTTTAGAGAGATTTTTGCTATAGGATACATGTACTCACCAGAGAGACATACAGCAGCAGAGGGACAGAAAGTAAGAAATCACTCCCCAGGTGGGATGGCGATGCCACGATCCCTTCTCTATCACCCTCTCAGGATTTGGGGCATGCACACACACGTGTCCAACATGAGTTTTAAGCTTCTGGGTCCAGGACTTGAACTGTGATCAGCCATGTGGATTTCCAGAGACATAATCATTACGCCATCTGCTGGTCTCTGATCAACTCTTTTGTAAAGTAAAAGTTCACTCTAAAGTAATGATTAAAGCATAGTAAATACCAAAACCAATAACACAGTTTTTTATTATTGTCCTTAAGTATCATTACTGTAGATGGTTGAACATACCACACTTTGGTGTTACTGGCAGGGGAGTGCGTTTGTTTAAACCAGCGTCACCACAAGCATATAATAAGGCTTTGCACACCATGTTAGCACAGCTACTACTTACTACACAGAAGAAAATTTTTAGTGTATTATAGTCTTATGGGAGCTGTGTCAAATACATGGTCTATCATTGATCAAAACATGCAGAGCATGAATGTATTCCAGAGGCATCTGCGTACAAGGCCTTGGGGGAAGGAGTGTGAAGATGTTTACCACAGTAACAGTTGTGGTGGAAGGGTTGAAAGTAACTTAGGTGCCCATTACACAAGGAAAATTCTTCAGGAAAAAAGGGTGTATTATTTAGAGGGAATGATTTAGAAGTAGAGACAACAACTTAAATAGATCTTAAAACCTTCTGCCCTCTAAGGAATAAATGGGAAGATCCAAAGTAGAGAGGATAAGTGTAGATACCAGAGTCTGTACGAATGGGAGTGGATAGTAGAAGGTGGGTGGGAGGGGCAAAGGGAAGTAATATTTAATAGACAAAATAATGTCATGTTCTCTGTTAAAAAATGTTCTGTAATTTTTGCATTATAAATACTAAAGTTAAAATAGAAAAAATAAGTTTGGGAAAAATAAGTTCTACACAATGAATCTGTAACACAATATAGCTGATATGCATTTAAGTAGAATACGCAAAAACACTGCATATTAATACAAATTTCTTAATATGCAAGGGCACATAAAAGAGAGCGTGGGTGCTTATTTTAGCAATAGGAACATAGATTTGCTCAGAGTTGTAGGTAAAAGCAAATTGAGACCCAGCTGTAGTGGCACACACTGCTAAGAGGCTGTGTTCAGCAGTCTGAAGTCACACGGGAGACTTGGGTTTCATTTCCATTCTGACCTAGAGGCCAATGCAGTGGTTTGCATCTGTAACAACCAGTGACTCGGGGAGGGGAGGCAGGAGGATACCTGGGCAACACAGGGAGACCCTGACTAGAGAAGAGCTGAGCATGAAGGCATGTTTCTATAATCTCTGCTGAGCAGCTGAGGCTGGAGGATCAGGACACAGCTAGACCCTATCTTAGTAAATAAATCAAACTGTAATAAGTCAAGAAAACTTCTTACAAAACAGTGGTGATCATATGCCATGCAGAGAGGTGGAAATGCATGTCATTGTGTGGCATGGAATTCCTTCCAATTCTGTTTATCAGATAAATGTATGTAAATATAGTATCAATTATTAAATAGATAAAGGGGGTTGTCAGTAGAGGCCACTGCTCCTGACAGTCTGAGAAACATCAGAGAAAAAAAAACAAAGAAGTTCTTTGGATTTGGCAGCAAAGAGTTCTTTAATGACCGTCAACAAAAACAATTTCAACAGAGTGGCAGGGATATCACTATTCACCTCTCTGGATCTGTCCCTTAGCCCCCAAATCGGTATCTGTCCCATGTGCAGAATATATTTACCTGACCCCAATATTCCCAAATTTCTCAACCCAATTGCAGCATCAACTCGTAAGTCCAAAATTTCATCTGTGTATTATCAAGTCAAAAGCTTCCAAATCTCGTATGATGGATAAAGCTCTGGGTGTGATCCATCTTGGAGCAAAATTATTATCCATTTTTGGATCTGTGAAACTAAAAATAATAATAGTAATACTAAGTCATCTGCTTCAAAAATGTCAGATGAGACAGACATTTTATTTTAACTCGTGCCAGGCACGTGTGCATGCGAGCCCAAGATCCTGAGAGGAGAATGGAGGAGAAGGGATTGTGGCGTGGCCATCCCCCCTGCGGGGTGATTTCTCACTTTCTGTCTCTCCATCTCTCTCTGTCTTTCTGGTCAGTGCATGTGCCCTATAGCAAAAAAATTAACCTCTCAAAAAGAAAAAAGAATAAAAAAAGGACATTTCCATTTTAGGAAACAAATTGGAAGAGATAAAAGAGTTCCCCAGTGCCAAACAAGTTGAAATCAGGCAGGAGCAATTCTGCTAGGTTTAAAGGCCTGACAATAATCTGTGCTTTGAGACTTTGCCCTCTGGGTCCGTGTGAGTTTCTTCTGCCTCTGTGCCTGCTGCCTCTTCATCAGCCCCACTGGCTCTACACCCTCCATGACTCTCTTGACCTGTGCACTATCAGCAAGGGCCCCACTAGCCCAGATGGCCTCTACTCACAGAACTTCTGCCATTGCGGGCAGTTTTTCTTTCTTCCCTTTTTCTTTTTTTCTTTATTTTCTCTCCTCTTTTCTTTCCTTTTCTTTTTCCTTTCTTTCTTTCACTTTTTCTCTCTTCTTTGTTTCTTTCTCTTTCATTTGCATTCCTTCCTTCTTTTGTTCTCTTTATTCTTCCCTCCTTTTTTCTTTTTTTTGTATGTTGGTAGCCAAGTAGCTCTGTTAGCCCATTTCTTGTACAATCCAAGAAATCTGACAACTTTCCAATATTTCATCCTGTCTCTCTTCCTTTCAATTCAAGTTTCCAGTTTTTCAGCTCATAACAACGTTCTGGGGAAGCCAATGGATCTCCTTTGAATGTCAGAAATCTCCCTGCCACTAAACAAGAGAGTCCTTCAGAGATCTTTCTTGGATCATCCAGCTCCATGCTGGACTTCTGCTGTGATGATTGAGTGGATACATGACTAATGTAGCCAGTCTCTTCTGCAAATATTATTTTCTAGCCACATGGTTTTCCAGCACTGAAGATAACTTGATTTTAGCATCCTTTGCAATCTGGATAGTCCAAGAACAGCTCAAATCATCTAATGCTGGTTCTGTTTACTCTTAACATTTTCTTCCTCAATTTTGTTCTTTGCCTCAGGTTTTACTATAAAGATAAACCCATGTCTTTATTTTCAGCACATTGCTTAAAATAGCCTCAGCTAAATATTCAAGTTTATTGCCTATCAGTTTTGTTTTCCATACAACAGCAGAGAGTACTTAATCCAAGTTTTCTTCTATTATGTAGCAAAGATCAATTTTCCTCTAGTTTCCAAATGTGTGTTCCTTATTTGCTTCTAATGCCTCTCCAGTAATATTTTAAAAATCCCTATTTCAACCAATAGTTTATTCAAGGCAATATAGACCTTTTCTATCATATGCTTCAAAATTCTTTGAGCTTATACCCATTATCCAATTCAAAGCCACCTTGAACTATTTGTTATGGCAGCTTATCACTTCCTAGGAAACAAAAATCTGTATTAGTTTCAATGGCTCCCATAACATCAAATTATCTGATATTTGGTGGCTTAAAATAACAGAAATGTATTCTCCTACAGTTCTGGAGGTCAGAAATCTGAAATGAAGGTGTCAGCAAGATCCCTTTTCCCTCTGAGCATGATTCTCTTTAAATAATTATTTATGTAATATTTATTTATTTATTATTATTTGTTAATTTGAGCAGAGAGTATCAGATAAAGAGAGACAGGGAAAGTGAGAAAGCATGACGCCAGATCCAGCACTTGAACCGTGGTCGACCATGTGGGAATCCAGCACCTTAACTACCACGCCACCTGCCAGCTCCTGAATGTGATTTTTGTATCACTGTATAGTTTGTAACCTGCACTCAATAGGTATTTAATAATTATTGCAAGAAGAAAAATGCATCTGTGACCACTAATTAAAGCTTTTCTCGAAGTTTGTTGAATAGTATTAAATTATTTTTTTAAATGAACAGGTATTATATCTGTAGAAACCATGGTTTCAGAGCATTTAAAATATGAATCTGGATTCTGCTTATAACAGAATTATTCCAGCGAAATTCTAATTGTGTAAAAAAGAAATGGGCCTGTGTACGCTATGAAATATGTGTGCACAATAAAAAAATTGGCTCTGACTATTGGTAATCACAGATAAATATTGCTTTGCAAGCCTATGTTGGAATTAGCTCAATTTACCACCATGGTCAGTTACATAGCCAAATACATTCTTGATGAGACTTGTGTAATGGGCCATCATTCTTTCAAGAACAAAATGGTTCCCTATTCCTCTGATTTGATAATAAGTAATAAACATGTAATATATCAATTTACAAAGCCAATTACATAATCAAGAAGAGTGCCAACAGCAATAACCAAAATACTCTGTACTGTATTTACTTTCATATTTTCCACCTCCCCTAAGGCACCAAGCCTGGCATTTTTCCTACTCTCTCAATTTTCTTTGCATAATTTTCCACTTGGTGGACTGCCATTGTCAACAGCTACACTCTTCCACTTCTGGAGGCTTGGTAAGAGCAGTTGAAGAGATGAGAACAGTGTTTAATTAAATCCTGGTTGCCGAATGTGAATGCAAAAGTGCTTAATTATTCAACATTACTAGTGATGAAAGTCACAAAAGAGGCTCCAGGAGAAATTTGGTATCTCATGATCTTTGAGACACAATCCTGAAAAATATCAATTTCCTTTTTACCTCTTTTAAATGAAAAAAATGTTTTTAAAAGAAGGAAGATGAAAGTATGCATAACTCATAAAATACCTCGCTGAATAATTCCAGCTGCTGAGAAAGATACATATAGACATAGATAATGTGGTCTTAAAATTATATGTGGGATATGCTTCATGAAAACATCTACAGGTTTTCTGATTCGTGTGTATTTTAAGGGCTTATATAAGTAAATGTAAAAGAAGATAGAGGGATAGTCATTGAATTTGGGGACAAGCAAAAATTCTACTTAAAAATTTGATCTTATTTTTTTCCAAACTCATATTAAGTGTTTTGAGTCCCACTCTTATATGAGAGATTTCAAAGTGTTCAGAATTAATTCTATCAATAAATTTAATGTAATGCTTACACTTATTCCCAGATTGTTTTTGAGTAAATGTGAGCCAAACATCCCTCTGAAAGAATTGTTGAGTTACTGTTACATGTAAGCACAGATGTATTAGGCATTTATTATAGTGTCACAGTCCTCTTCCTTAAATACACATGACAATGTAGATGAGATAGAATTCTTTGTGTCATTTTCACTTATTATACAATGCCGTGTATGAACTTTTTGTTTCTTTAATGCATTATTCTGTTTGGACTGACAATATTGCTGATATTTGGATGAGGTGGTGTTGTAAGTTTGTAAAATAGCTCACCAGAAATAGATTAAATTTTATACAGATGTGAATATCCCCAGATGTGAATATAGGAAAAACTTAGTTTTGTCTCTGGGTATTTATTCACCATATAAATCTACCAGCACATTCTTATCTGTTATGTAAATAAGATGTAGAATTCCAATAGTGTATCAGTGTTCTACAGCAGATGGTACACTGAGATTTACCACACCATTACATTTAATGGGTTTGAATTCATTTGGATTTCTTGATGTTCTCTCTGTCCTTCTCATCGCAGCAATGTTGCCAATGTTCCTGATTATATATGATTTGAGAGAGTGCTTAAAGAAGAAAAACTCCTTTATCTTAGAAATATGAGTATTTTATGTCAAAGTTTAAAGTGTATATGTATTGCATTTCAGAGGATTTATATGCCCTGTGAGGAAAGGATAGTTAATGAATATTCAACAAAGTACTTGCAGTCATTACACTCAAAGATATTTTATAAAATGGAAATACTCAATTAACCATTGTAGTGCTAGTAGGGAGTATCCATTTGGAAAACAAAAAGAAATTTTTAACTTGGATCTTCAAGGATGAAGTTTAAAAATGCTTCAATATGAAGATATAAAGACTTAGGAAGGCATGTATCTTAGTCATATTAAGCAAAATGCTCATGACTATTTCTGTTAACAGAGTAGTTATTTGGCTCCTTCATTACTCGAGATTAATAAATGATATACCCCAAAACGTTTGACCTATAAAGGGTCTGACCTCAGTAAAATTGCAAATGATAACATGAGTCATGGGGACATTTTTATTTCTGAACACTTTCTATTTAGGAGCAAAGTGATGCGGCTATAGAGTTAATCAATTAGTTGCAGACATCACTATAGATGAACACAAAATGGAACAAGAATAAGGAATCTAATATTATGAATATAACCTGTACTTCTAAATCTGTTTGTCTCCAGGGGTGGTCACCAAAACTCCAGCATCGAAATCACCTATAAAATTGTATTTAAAATGAAGATGCCTTATTCCAGGCTTACTACATCCAAAGTCCATGGGGTGCAAACCTGGTTGCAAAACTTTTATTTCTTTTAATCTGCAGTGATTCTTAGTTGTTTGTTTGTTTGTTTATAGAGTGTTTTTGCTATAGGACGTGTGTGCTCGCCAGAGAAACAGAGACAGAAGGTGAGAAATCACCCCCCAGGTGGGATGGCCATGCAGCAATCCCTTGTCCATTCTCCTGTTGGAATTTTGGCACACACATACATGTGCCTCGCATGGGTTTTAAGCCACCAAATCCAGGACTTGAACCACGGTTGACTATGTGAGAGTCCAGTGACATAACCATTACGCCATCTGCTGGTCCCAATCTGCAGTGATTCTAATTACACACATCAGGATGTGACAGGTAAACATTCTAAGCCAATCACCTAAAGCAGACCACATGGATTTACTGGGCTCCTTCACAGACTGATTCTGGGACCATAGGCTTGTTCTTATCTTCTTCTTGTCTTTGTTTCCTCAACTGTAAATGGGGCTAACCTACCTACATCACAGGATTGTTACAAGGTTTAAGTGAGTTAATATTTGTAAAACAATTAGTACCTGACACATAGTAAGCACCTATAAACTAGGAGTTTGTAAAAGGACAATAAAATATAAATGTTTATTGGAAGCCAGATCATAGGTGACATTTCCAATGTGTCTGTTAGAGAAAGCGAGCAAAAACTCCCTAGAAAATATGCAAGCACTGAATGTAACACAATCATCCTCTGTTTGAAAATAATTACTAGTGCATCCTATATTGTTTTTGCTTTCTTCACTATTGCAATGTTGCGATATATAGTTTTAATATTGTCAGAGACAGCTGCTGGTCTTACTGTGATTAAAACATCCCTTTAATATTTTGCAGTCATGCCATGTACTAAGTCTGGCAACATACACATGTTCGTGGAGGGTGAACATGTTTTTCATTAGAATAAGATGAGCTTAAAGATGAGATCTTGCTGCATAGAGGTGTCATGCTATTTCTAGCAAATCATCTCCGTAATGCCATGTGGGAGTCACCTTAGAGTGACACTGAAGACACAGTGTTCCAGGCACTTTGTTTTCAGTTCATTTATGAGACATTGGACTCATTTGGCAGCCGTACCGAAGTCACATTCATTTATAGGCACTTCAGGGGCATCCACACAACATTGCTGATTACATTACAATGGCCTGCCATTGCTATACTGCCATGTGTTTACGGATTTTCAGTTCGTAGAAGCCTTTTTCAATGATTACTTGTACACTTCTTAGATTTACAGTCACTTGTCAGCATTTAGAACAAGAAAAGCTGAGTGCTAAAGACAGATAGGAGAACATGACGGTATTTTATTTGACTACTGGCTGGCTTTTTAACCTAAGGACGATTCTAAAAATTAATCACAATGTTTGATACATGATGCTATCCGTATCATTTTACCGATTCTGATATCGAGATTCTGAATTGGGTGTACGTGCCATCAGAATCCATTGACAAGTTCTCCTATATTGAGAGCAATATTTCTGGGCAGTTCATAATTGTACTTGCAGCATTATTCACAGAAGCCTCCAGTAAGTCTAATTACTTCTTCAAATTGGCCTGAAAAGCATTTAGACAGTGGGGCTTTCCATTGGCCCAGAAGTCGTTTGATCTCTTTATGCCTTCCCTGAGCTAGTAGCAGCCATTTCAGATTGGCTCTGACTGTGAAACAGGCAATGGTACATCTGTTTTTTGGTTTGTTTTTTAATGGGAAAAACACTTTCTAAGAAGGCAAACTTCATATCCTTACTTATGCAAGAGTTATGTGTGACCCTCTGAAATATGTAAATATGTCTCCTGGAGACAACAAGAAAAGATCCATGTGAAACTCATTTAGAAACTAGGCGAATGTACACAAGTCAATTTTATTATCCTAAAATATTTTGATTTTGGTGTATGTACTATCGTATGTGTGTAATATAATACACATATTATCACACTGGTGTGGATTGACTTTAATATCCTGAATATAAAACTTAATACTAATTGGGAAAAGTTTTCAATATATATGTTCTGAGTAGTGGTAAATAAAACTGAAATGTATGCTATGTCACATGATCTTTACTTTCTTGAGGCTTACAAAAATTGCTACCCGAATTTTTTTAATTAGCAGATCAATGTTTTTAAATGTCTTTATAAACATAAATGCTTTTGGATTGTAATTTCTTAGGAAACACTTCAAAATGGTGCACTAATAAATTCCTAGAGTCATTTAAAAAAATTGAATGCATTTAATCTTTTTGCAGTCTCACCGTTATGAATAATGCCAATTTATTCTGAAATTTGGAGAAAATACTTAAAGAAGGATTTCTTATCATTCATCCCTTACAGCAATCTTTCACTTCTCCCTATTAGTTATATTCCACACTCCATCAAATTTAAAATGATTTATTTAACAAATAGTTACTGAACACCCACTATATTCCAGACACTCTAATAGGTACTAGGGCTAAAATAATCAAAACCTAAAAGGTATGAGTACTATGCTCATAGTACTTGTAGAAGAGACAAGCATCAAAGCAAAGATTTACATAAATCTAATTACAACCTGTGTGATATGATGCTGTGAAGAAATGTTACAATGGTGTATAATAAGGGGACCTCATCTACTCTAAAAAATTTCAAGGAAAGTTTTTGTGAAGGAATTGTATTTGAATTGATCTGAAGAATGCGTTAGAGTAAATCAAGAGCATCGAAAGGAAATCATTTCTAGGCACCAAAACTCTAAGCACAAAGGGGGAAAATGCCAATTCAAGTTACCACAGAGAGTGGGGGAGAGAAATAGTATGAGATAAGACAGGTATGAGGTAAGGAGAATTTCATACAGTAAGAGATTTTTTTTTTTAAGAAAGATTTTTGCTACAGGGCACGTGCACTCACCAGAGAGACAGAGTGCGATAGACAGAAAGTGAGAAATCACTTAACCCCCATCTCCCCAGGGAATGTTCACACTGTGGCAATTCAGTCTCCTCCATTCTCCTCTTGGGACCATGGGCACGCACACACATGCACCTGATGTGAGTTTTAATCCACTGGGTCCAGGACTCGAACTGCGGTCAACTACGTGGGTATCCATAATGCCATATGCTGGTCCCAGAGCAGGAGGTTTTAAAAGACCATTTTAGCTGCTGTATATGGAAAGAATTAGTGGTAGGCAAAAGTGCATTCAGTAAGAGCAATTAGGACATTACTGCAATATTCCAGCGAGAAGTTGATAATGACTTGGAGTAAGACAAGGAGGGCAGTGGAAGTGGAGAAGTAAAATAAATTAGGAGATACTTAGACAAATAATCAAAATTACTTGGTAGAGTTGGATTTGGAGAATGAGGGAAAAAGAGATGTCCAGGATGATTCCTTGATTTCTGGAATGCCTAGTTAGGCAGAGTGTACAACCATGAATTGAGATACAGAGTATGTGAAACAGGCCCGGAACAGAGAGGAAGACATCCATTACAGTTATGCGCGAATTGAGTTTGCCATGCATTTGAAACATCCAAGTAGGAATGTCAAGAAAATAAGAGCAGAGACATGAAGATTAGAGATAAAATCTGGGCCTGTTAATGCTGACACACCGGAGATAGGAACTGAAATCATGAATTTGAATGGAAATTCCTACTTGTACCTTAATAGATGGAAAACAAAAGATTTCTCAAAGTAATTTAGCATCAATATTGGCAAAGAGGAAATAAAGTAAACCAGATACATGATAGTATCCATATAGTTTTTAAAAAATCACCTAAAATCTTATTGGCTTAAAAAGAGAGTCCAGTTAGGTTAGCAAATATGACATCAACATACAGTTTTTTTTTCCCCCAGAAGACGGTCGGATAAAAACAAATTTAAACACTGTGAAAAGTCTGGTGATAGACCGCTAGAAGCTATTAGAATTCTAAAAGACAAGTTGCATAGATTTCTGAACAACTCGGTGCCTTTCAGGATTGTATTATTAGTACGTGTATAACAGGAATAATACTTGTTAAATGTGTCTTAATTTAATATCTTTTTTAAAGAATTGTTTTATTTAACTTTATTTATTTATTTATTTATTTATTTATTTATTTATTTATTTTAATTTGACCAGAGAGGGACAGAGCAAGAGAGAGACAGTGAGAAAGTGAGAAAGCAAGCTGCCAGGTCCGAGACTCAAACCAAGGTCGGCCATGTGGGAATCCAGCTACCTTAACCACCACACCATCTGTGGGTCCTTAATTTATTATCTTATCGATAAGCCAAACTCTTGCTCCTATACTCCATCTACAATTAAGTTTCAGTCTTAAGGTTGAAATGGTAGAAGGATAATACATATAGAAAATAAGAGATTCCTGTTCCTCTTTCATTGAAAAATCATAGGGACAAGAAAAATAAGAGACATATGAACAGAAGAGGATGGGACAGGGGGATCTGGATCTTCCCTTTTGAAGTTTTATTCCAGAGATAGGAAGGTGTATTAAAAAGAAGCTGAGATAAACAAAAAACAAACACACAAAAAAGGAGACTTTTGTTCCTTAAAATTTTAAAATTGAGGGACATTTCCTTTAGTGTTAACTTCTCCTTTACCCCAACTTTTACCTCCCAAACCCTCTTCCTGCATGAACTTGGTGAGCAGCTCTGTGGCAAATAAACTTGGCATCTCAGAGTGGCTGAGAAGAGGAAAGCCTGAACAGCTGTCTTAAATGGTCCTGTGGTCCTCATCGGGGTGGGACGCAGAGTTCACACAGGCTCACTGACAGAGTGGTGTGTAGCAGGGGCGTGGACCTCTCCCAGGACCTTGAGGAGAATGGAGAGTGGACATCCCGCCGGGATCTAGAGGAGAGGCGTCATGAAGCACTAGAGAGATCCGCATTACCTGTGAACGCTGAAAGGAGGCCAGGCTACTGCAGGGTTCATCCCAGGCTCTGACAGAGCCTGCAGAGCTGCACTACTCAGCACACTGGGGCCCAGGACAGCAACCGCGTGAGCACTCAGTAGGCAGTCACTGCGTGAAGAGACGAGAGAGGCCCACGTATTCAGAAAGCACCGCAGGGATTTGCAAGGACAACCACAACCTTTCTTCAGGAGTCAATACATCTCTCTCAAACTTCAGATGCCATCCTGGAAAAGAAGAAGTGGGAAAATTGAACATTTGGCTTAAAGTGACCAATTTCCATTTCTTCATGGAGCTAAGATGACGTGACTTCTCCTGAATAGGGTTTTTCTCTCTTCTGAGGTACAAGAGATATGAGAGGAAGGTCAAGTCACTTAAAGACATAATGAAGAAGTGTAGACATTTAAGACACTTTGCCAACTTTTAAAAATGTATATATAATTTGTTTGTAGAAAAGATGAACCATTTTTAGTCCCTTTATTTTCAACAGCAGTGTCTACTTAATCATTGTGAATATTTCATTCCTCACTTTCAGTATTTCTGTTATAAAATGTTATTAAGAATAATTTAGAATTCAAAGTTACAACAAAATCATACATTCTATGGTATCATGTAGTCTATTGAGACGCAATATCAGGGCCAGCAGGTGGCCCTGATGGTTTTGGACTCTCACATGGCTGAACACACTTTGAGTCCCAGACCTGGTGACTTGAAAATCACATTGGGTACATGTGTGTGCATGTCCAAGATCTCACGAGGAGAAAGAACTCTGGCATAGTCATCTCCCCTGGAGGGTGGTTTCTCACTTTCTTTCTTTCTGTCTCTGTCTCTCTCAGGTGAGCCCACGTGCCCTATAGCAAAAACCTAAAAAACAACAACAACGACAACAACAAAAACCAGGATGTAATATAATTGCATAATATAATATAATATAGGCAATGCATGAACACATTTATTTAACATATTATTTTTTTTACTTAAGTTTTCCAGTCTGCACTGATATTGGAAAAAGCTAAAACCAAGGATAAGAAAAGTTTAATCTAGCGATGAAAATATTGTTAAGGTTTTAATCGCTATTACTTTGAGGTGATGACAAATTATACTCTTATCAATGCACAGAATATATGAAATTTTTAACTTATAAAACATCAAGTATATATATTTTAAAGTAAATAATATAAATAAATGAACTGAACTTAATCTTATTTTACAGCATTCAGTTTTTCTTCTGAGCATTAGGAGATTTATTTAGTTCATTTCGTATGCTACAATTTCAGAATAACGTCTAAATATTTTTACTAAAGAGTAGTTCTGCATTATTAAACAGTAACATGAACACAAAATTGAAATAATGACCCAAAGCAGCTCCTTTTAAATAGCCCATGGCATGACCATATTCTACGTTCCAATTAGTTACTACTCTAGATTTGGATAAAAGAAATGCTAAAAAAAAAAAAAAAAAAAAAAAAAGTATTGCTTTCTGAGCTAGCTTCATAGTCTAGTGATTAAGGGAGCTCAATCCTACATGACCAACTACTGTTGGAATTCCAGCTTGGTTGCTTGAAAAGCATACCAGACCATATGGGTCAGTACCCCAGATCCCTACAGGACGGAGGAATGAAGGGACTGGAGCATGACCGCACTGATTCGCAGGGTTCTTTCTTCCTCTTGCTAGTTCACTCTGTCTCTCTGGTGAGTGTACATATCATCTGGCAATTAAAAGAAATAAAATATTTTTGAAACTGACTCACTACAGTGGTTTCTTAGCGAAACCACTTTTTTTTTCCCTTTTGTCCAGCATATGGGTGCATGTCTTGGTGACGTGTAAGACAATTTAGCTATGCATGTATTTGATTAGATTGATTAAATAGGCATACTTAAAAAGATGCATTTTATGTTTATGAGTTAAATACTTGTTTCTAAAAACTTCGAACCTTTCCTTAGTTCATGCTGCCTATTCATGTCTGTCATGGTTTTTTGTTTGTTTGTTTGTTTACTGTAAGACAAAATTTTATTTATGAAACTCTTTAAAACCATAGAAAACTCAGGAGCCCTACTTACGTGTAACAAACTTACATATGATGCTAAGCAACTCTAGTCTTCAAAGTAAATAAGATGTAAGTTTGATAGAAATTAGATTGTCATGGTTTTGATAAGAAAATAATTTATTTGAAAACATATATGTATTTCCAAAAGTGTGTTCAGTACCTCATCTATGATAATATTTTGCAGTGATAGAGTTAATACATTGCCCATTTTATTGTGGGTAGAAAATAATTTACATGTTCACTTTTTGGCCAGAAAATACCTATTTGAGGGCTGAACATTTCTCTCTCTTCCTTCCTTCCTTCCTTCCTTCCTTCCTTCCTTCCTTCCTTCCTTCCTTCCTCCCTCCCTCCCTCCCTTCCTTCCTTCCTTCCTTTCTCTTTCTTTTTTTGTTTTCCTTTCTCTCTCTTTCTTTCTTTTTTTCCTTTTTCTGTTTTCTTTTTTTTTTTTGGAGAGGTTTTGCTATAGGGTGGAGAGACAGAAAGACAGAAAGCAGAAAGCAAGAAATCACCCCCTAAGGGGATGGCAATGCTGCAATCCCTCTCCTCCATTCTCTTCTCGGGATTTTGGGCAAGGACACACACACGCCAGTGTGAGTTTTAAGCCACGCCACCAGGTCTGGGACTCAAACCATGGTCAACTACATGAGAGTTCAGCGACATAACCATTATGTCATCTGCTGGTCCCATTTCTTTTTGAATTGTGAAAATGATGAAGTTTTTCAAAATAATAATAATTGCATGTAACAGAGTCAGGCATTGTTTTAAGGACTTTATGGATAACAATGCATTGAATTTTCACAGAAAATCTATGAGACAACTATTATCTACATTTTACAGCTGAGGAATCATGACTGTAGAAAGGCTGTTTCTCGGCCAAGGATACTGACTATGAAAGAGTCAAACTGAGATTTTTAAACCATGCTCTCGATCAGTAAACTACATTTCCATGTGCATTCTAGTGCATTTAAGCACCTCTAGGCACTTAGACACCTCCCTCCACATTTCACCCATGTCATCTCAGCTGCCAGTACTTATCATTTGCATCTCCTCCCTATCTCTCTCATCTATAGTTTTTTGCTTTGTTTTGTTTTATTTTATTTTTGCTATAGTGTGTGTGTGCTCACCAGAGAGTGACAGAGAGAGGCAAGGTAAGAAATCACCCCCTAGGGAAAATGGACACTCCACAATCCCTTCTTCTCCATTCTATTCCTGAGATCCTGGGCATGCATGGACACATGCCTGGTGTGATGATCAAGTTGCCTGGTCTGGCACTTGTACCATGGTCGACCATGTGGGAGTCCAACACCTTAACCACTGTGCCATCTGCTGGACTCTCTCTCATCCATAGTTTTGCTTTATGTTTTGCTCTAATTTGGCAATTAACACAATTTTTCCTTGATTTTTTTGTATAACATCTTGAGTCTCTTCCACTTCTAATCTCTTTTTTACACAGCTTTCAGAACAGACTTTCTGACATCCCTTCATAATAACAACAGTCAAAAAACTAGGAATATAAAGGAATTTCCTCAACCTGATAAATAGCCGCTACAAAAGGCCAATAGCTAACATTCTACTTGATGGTGAAAGATCTCACCTCAAAGTTCTCTCTTTCCATCTCTACTCAGTATCTTATTGGAGGCTTAATCAGAGCAATTAGAAAAAGAAATAAAATGTGTCTATATTGGAAAGGAATCAAAATATATCTGTTTATACAAGAAATGATCTGGTTGATATAAAATCTAAAGGAAATTACTAAAAAAAATTATTAACTAATAAATGAAGTCAGCAAGATTCAAGACACAGAATCAGCACACAAAAAATCCATTGCTTTTCTATACAGGTACAATGAACAACTGAAAATAAAGACAGTAATTCCATTGACAATATCATCAGAAAAAATACACACAAGAAAAACTAAACAAAACAAGTGAAAATTCTGTAGTCTGAAAATCATAAACACACACATTGAATTTTACACTTTAAGTTGCATGTCAATTATAGCATCATAAAGTTCAGAAATATATAAAAAGAATAACTATCTTAAAGTATTGTCTTCTCAGACTCCTTTGAGCACTTTCTAGTCCACAAATTAAAGTGAAAATGCCTGTTTATTTTTAAATTTTTTCCTTTAATATTTTTCATTTCATTTTCTTTTATACATTCAATCACATTATTATGTGGCTTACAAAATGGATATTTCAACAGGTGAATATTTCTCCCTAGTACAGTTGATAAAACTACAAAATATCTTCAACAGATAATACCATATTTCTTTGTGCCATTAATGCTTTGCCTCCCTATTTTTCTTCTAAATGACCTTCCTCAGGCCCTCCTTTTTCACACACACTGTATCTGGTATTTACATCTATATACTGTGTTTCTGTATCCTTTAGTCAATTGGTTTCAGTCATAGAGTGTGGACACTAGGTATATCTTAAGTGGGGACATACAGTACCTCTCCTTCATAGCCTGGCTTGCTTCACTCAGCAGTAAATCTTCCATATCCATCCACTTTCTGTCAAAAGCCAGGGTTTTCTTTATGGCTGAATAGTATTCTATTGAGTATATGTGCCACAGTTTTTCTATCCATTCATCTGTTCGTGGGCATTTGGGTTGTTTCCATGACTTAGCAATTGTGAATAATGCCGCAATAAACATCAATGTGCAAGCACTTTTCCGATTAGGTATTCTTCTGTCCTTTGAGTAGATACCAAGGAGTGAGATTACTGGATCATATGGTAGTTCTATTTGTAGATTTTTGAGGAATCTTCTAATTGTTCTCCACAGTGGATGGGCCAATTTACATTCCCACTAGCAATGTAAGAGAGTTCCCCTTTCACCACACTCCAGCCAGCACTTATCGTTTTTTGTTTTTTTAATCTTAGTCATTCTGACTGGGGTTAGGTGGTATCACATTGTTGTTTTGATCTGCATTTCCCTTACAATGAGAGATGTTGAGCATTTTTTCGTATGTCTTTTAGCTATTCGTATGTCCTCTTTAGAGAGTGTTTTTTTCAACTCATTCTCCCATCTTTTAATAGGATTGATCGTCCTTTTTCGGAACAGCTGCTTGCGTTCCTTGTGAATTCTGGTTATCAGTCCCTTATCTGATGCACAGTTTAGAAAAATATTTTCCCATTCTGAGGGCTGTCTATTCACACTAATTACTGTGTCTTTTGCCATGCAGAAACTTCTTAGTCTGATGTAACCCCACTTGTCTATTGTGGGGATTATCAACTGTGCTTTGGGGGTCTTATTGAAGAAGTCTTTCCCTACCCCAATGTCTCCCAGAGTTACCCCAGTGTTTTCCAGGAGCAGTTTTATAGTTTGAGGTCTTAGACTTAGATCTTTGATCCACCTTGACTTGATTTTTGTCAGAGGTGAGAGGTAGGGGTTTAGAATCATCTTTCTGCAAGTGGAAATCCAGTTTTGCCAGTACCATTTGCTGAAGAGGTTTTCCTTTTCCCACTGGATTGACTGGTACCCCTTGTCAAAAATCAGTTGACTATATGTTTGGGAATTTATTTCTGGGGACTCTATTCTGTTCCATTGGTCCACGTGGAAAATGCCTGTTTATAAACTGACAGCTCTTGTGATCTGGACTTTACAATGTTGTCCCTTTCTCATACCATTAATGATACATTAAAATTATTTATTCTTATTGTCCATATATTGCACATATTTCCTCTCCTTCATGCCTTCTCTACTCAATATACACCTATTCTTCCATTTTCTTTCTAAATCTTTTGTAACTTTTAGCCCTCATCCCCTCTGTGGTCTATCCTCTTTAAAGAAATGACTGACTGTCTAGGGACCAGCGGTTTGGGTAATGGCTATGTTGCTGGACTCCCATGTAGTAGACCACGGTTCTAGTCCAGGACCCTGTGGCTTAAACTCACACCAGGCGCATATGTGTGCGTGCCCAAGATCCAGAGAGGAGAATGGAGAAGGGATTGTGGCATGGCCATCCCCCCTGGTTGGGGGGTGATTTCTCACTTTCTGTCTCTCTTTCTCTCTCTGTCTTTCCGGCAAGCGCACATGCCCTATAGCAAAAACTTCTCTAAAAAAAAAAAAAGAAAAAAGAAAAAAGAAATGACTGTCTTCTGTGTCCAGTCTCTCTTTCTTTGAACCTTCATAGCACTCTCCCTCCTCATAGCATTGACCGCTTTCTGTCTCTTGCATGGCTGAAGCAACCTTCTATTCCTCTCCCCAAAACGAATAAACTGGCATGCATACACTTAGTGCTTAGAGGTATTTTTAAAGAGGTAATTATTTACTTAAGAAAAGCAAATAAAATGAATAAATGGAAATAGTGGACAAATGTTCTGATCAAAGGAAAAAATCTCACATTCTCTCTCAGCTCGTTAACTGCATCTCTTGGCTTTATCTTCAGGGTTCTTAATTACAAATAACAGAATCTACTGTGATTGGTTCAGGCAGAAAAGGAATGTTTTAAAAAGACATTATCTCGTAGAATCTCCAAAAGGACTAGAGAGCCATAGTCTTTTGGTCTCTGGTCAGAAACAAAGACCAAACACACTGCACATCTTCATGCAGAGAGCACCACCCATCTCCTCCAACTCTTCAGCACTTAAGATACTCTAGATTAGATCACAAATGCCTTTGGTGCTACCCTTTAAAGAACTGAACATAAGTTTTACCTAGATGCTATAGAATTAACACATGTACCTTTCTAGGAACCACTGTCAATACCTCTCCTTCCAGAATTGGCTGCTTGTAAAAAGCCAAATATGTTTAGCAAGGCATGAAACAGCTACAGCTATGCATCTGTGGTCACATAGTCATATTTAAGTGTAACTTTAAAGTCATAGACCTTACATTTATTGTCTGAATAAACATTAATCTCATGAAGAAGTACTGAAGGTTGAAGGCCTGTTATTACTCACCAGCTAGGTACACTGTTATTAGCCGTGATGAAAGTGTCTCCTGGTTTCCATGTCAGTGAACATTGTCCACCTTACAAAGTAATACTCCTCAGAAATGAGAATTCAACTTCCCTGTCTTTATAGGTACTAACAGTCATTCAACCAGACCAAGAGTGTATGCACTGTTCTTGGGTTTCAGTGCTGACTTGGCAAAGGGGTGGACTGAGATAGATGACATTCAAGTTACAGATGAGTGCAGCCCACGTTAAGGAATATCACTTGTCATGACTAAATCAGGATAAAAATAGTGTGAGAAGGATGACCTTCAATAGAAGAATGAAAGTATTTGATGTTAATATCATCAGTCGTAGAGAAAGGTCTGATAGAGTTTTGCTTTCATGAGCACTTGACAATTTCACACAGTTACTCACTGCAGTAAAATAAGTTATATGGCTATGCTAGTCTTTTACCCACAGACATAAAAGCACAGAAAAATCCCAAGAACTTGAAAGAGTAAAATCTGATCATGGTGGAAGTGGCATTGCAGAAAAATCATTTCATGTCTCTTGACTCTTGATTTCTTCAAGTCTATAATAGAGAAACTATAAAATCCATCACATAGTATTTTGTGAAGATTACAAGTGATGTGAAGTCTACAGTTGATGAGAGATATTTAAAAGACCCAAGAAAGTGCCTGGCCTCTAGAAAGCAATAAATAATATATGGCTAAAATGATTACTTTAAGCATTATTTGACTTACAGACATAATTATATTTGACTATAGCTTATAGTAATAATGATATTTATTAACTTATAGTCATAATTATTTATGTTTGTTTATATTAACTTATGGTTGTAATTATATTTGTTTAGTTCTGTGTAATAATTTTCTATGCATTATTTACAAAAAATAGCACAGGCATTATGCTCACATAACAGGTGTGAAAACTCAAACAACACAAATGAAATGAAGTGATTTAACTAAGACAGGTAAGAAAAACAGAGTAACAATTCTACCAAGGTGAAATTACATTCTTTCTCCTAAGTGGTGGATGGTGATGGTGGCATATACAATTTTTAAATGATGTAAAATAAATATCCATGAAAAATATTGATTTAAAAATCTGGTTTTAGAGCTACGAATATTCTATAAAGTAGTTTTGCTTAAAATATAAAAGTATGGGGACCAGCCAATGGCATAGTGGTTATATCTTTGGATTCTCACATGGCCGATCACAGTTCAAGTCCCAGAACCTGTGGCTTGAAATTCATGCTGGACATGTATGTGTATGGGCCCCAAAACCCCAGAGGAGAATAGAGGAGAAGGGATTGCAGTGTGGTCATGCCCCCGGAGAGTGATTTCTCATTTTCGGTCTCTCTGTCTCTCTCTGGATAGTGCTTGTGCCCTATAAAATTTCCCCAAATATATGTGTGTGTGTGTGTGTGTGTGTGTGTGTGTATATATGCATATTTGTATGGGCGTGTCTATATATAGTCAAAGAAAGAAGTATGGAAATATGCCCAGCAACTTCTCAGTTATGCCTTATGGAGAACAATTATAGATGCTAAGGAAGGTTTTTATTTTACTTTTTCTTTATATATTCATGTTTTATTTAACTGTTTCATGAGCATTTATAATTTTTATAAGCTATCTTTATAAAATTGGCTTTAGAAATTGTACATGTTCCCATCAAAAATAGTCATGCACTATCCAAACTTGAGAACCATATCTACACCAAATGTACTCCAGTCGCTTACATGTTTTATCTAGTTAAGATACAGTTAAGTGAAAATAAATAAACTATTTACAGAGCACTAAGGAATAGTGACTAATCCATCAGGGAGTATTTCATACTCAAGAGATCAAGAGTAGGAAAAATTGCAGGAGGCTGTCAAGATCTACCAACAAATACTAAATCAGAGGGTATATAAGAGCTCTCCTCCTTGTTGTAAATAGCTCAAAGAAGGCAGGGCTTAGGAGAGGACAATAAAGATGAAGAAATTAGAGAAGGAGGAAAAGACTAAGAGAAGGCAGAAGAAAAAGTAGGAGCCAGCATAGTGGTTATATCTCTGGACTTCCATATGGCCAACCACAGTTCCGAGTCCCAGACACAGTGCTTGAAAATCACCCGGCCGTGTGTGTGTGTGTGTGTGTGTGTGTGCGTGTGCACCTGCGTCCGAGATCCCAGGAGGATAATAGAGGAGAAGAGATTGCAGCATGGTCATCCCTCCCTGGAGGGAGTGATTTCTCACTTCCCCCCTCACTGTCTCTCTCTCTTTGTCTCTAAGGCAAAAACATCTTAAAAGGAAAAAAGAAAAATTTGGAGATGAGGAAAAAGAGGAGGAGGAAACATCTCAGGGCCAAAATTAAATATAATCAGACTTTTACTAATTTTAAATATATTATTTGAGAATAAAAAGGTAAATCAAATCTCACGAGCCAGTGTCTCAGTTAGTGAATAAAATATTTATATTTGTTTTGTTATGTTTAAAAGTTTTATCAACCATATTCAAACTTCTGTAAGATATGAAATTTTACTAAATAAAAACATTCTAGTTTTATTATACTCAACAGTTCAAATTTTTGAAGAAAACTTTTCAAGAACCAAACTATTTACTATAAGGTTTTCTTATTCTCTAATTGTTGGTCAGTTTTACTAGAATTAAAGAGGTTGTTAAGATAATTAGTGAACACTCAAGTGTAAAAGACATGGACAAAACAAAGACTTAGAGAATTACCCTCTGAATATTGCAGTTTGTATGTTCATTGAAAGTTGAAATTATGACTCATCTGGTTAAATTGACCATAGAGGATTGTAGAAAAAAATTAGTAATTGGTGTGTGTGTGTGTGTGTGTGTGTGTATATATATATGTATATATATATATATATATATAAATACTTTTTTTTTGAGAGTTTTTTGCTGTAGGGAGCGTGTGCTCGCCAGAGAGACAGAGAGACAGAAAGCGAGAAATCACCCCCCAGGGGGGATGGCCATGCCGCAATCCCTTCTCCTCCATTCTCCTCTCGAGATCTTGGGCACACACGCACACGCGCCCGGCGTGAGTTTAAGCCACCGGGTCCAGGACTTGAACCGCGATCGACTACAAGGGAGTCCAGCAACATAGCCATTACGTCAATTGCTGGTCCCAGTAATTCATATGTTTTTATAAATGTTTATGTATTTTGAAAATAGATAGCAAGTGATTATTTTGCTTTTTAATCAGTATGGATGATAATTTGAATGACCAGTGATACCTGTAATCAAAACTTTAAATTCCAGATATTTTGTTTTCAAACAAGTTTGAAGAAAGTAAATGAGGATCTAGAAGCCACTTAAAAAAGGGACATGGGTGTGATACATTTCCCTTAATGAATAAATACTGTGAGAGAATAGCAAGACTGCTTTGATATGGTTATTTTTTCTTACAGAAGTTTCCATTTTGTTGAATCACATAGAAAACAAAGATAAAGCAGAGATTTAATTCTGAGAGGTGGAGGAAAGAGATACAAAGACAGAAAAACAGCAACTGAAAGGAGTACATAAACTTAAACACTAAAAAAAGAATTACAAGGGAATGACTTAATCATTAAAATTCAATACAACCTGAAACCTGTAAATTTATTCCTTCAAGACTCAAAGTATAAACCTCAAGCCCTCATGAAGCAATGGTTAATTAAAAGGAAAAAAAATCAAGAAATGAATAGTTTCTGCCATACAATAAAATGACTTTCTCATAGGTAATTGAGCTATAGGAGAGAAACAGAAGCTTAATTCTAAATAAGGGACAATTAAATGAAAATTACAATGCAAGCCTAGTTACAAAATTCTATTAAGTCTTACTTCTTGTGAGTTTATCTTTATGTATATTCCAGTTGAGTCATATAATTGGCATTTTAATAGCATGTTTTCCATTTTTGTCTTAGAAAAAGAAAAGGAGAGTAAAAAGAGATAATGAAGACACAGCCATTGTTCAGTTATTTATTTTTTTAATCATTTTTACCTGAAAAAACTGTTTTGGTTTTGGTTTCCAGGTACCAATAGTTGCTGGAAATTATCCTGTATTACAGTCCTGATACCCCTGGATAGAACAACTAATCTTTATCTTATTTAAGTGTAAATTTAGTTTTTAATTAAAACTTCATAAATGTGCATGCATATGCATGTGTCTCCCATGGACAAGAAGCAGAATATTGTATTTATTATCATTTAGTAAGCATGTTGAGAAATTTAGTACAACAGAAGTAACAGAAATACAAGGATAAGAAACATAAAAAATAAAGTCATTAGATAATAAAATGCTAATCTGAAATACAGTCAAGTTCTAAAGTTTTTCTTTCCTTTTTTTAGTGCATATCATTTAAACTTTGGGGAGATTTATCTTTAATTAGACTAAAATAAGAAAGAAATTATTTTTGTAATTATTATATGTCATAATCCTATGTTAATTATGAAAGTAATAGTATTTTTCTAAGTATAAATATTATAGATACTTTTTTTTTTGGAGAATTTTTTTTTGCTATAGGGCACATGTGCTTGCCAGGGAGACAGAGAGATAGAAAGTGAGAAATCACCCCCCGGGGGGATGGCCACACTGCAGTCCCTTCTCTTCCATTCTCTTCTCAGGATCTTGGGCATGCACACACACACGCCTGGTGTTAGTTTAAGCCACCGGATCCAGGACTCGAACCACAATCGACTACATGGGAGTCCAGTGACATAGACATTATGTCAACTGCTAGTCCCATATTCTAGATACTTTTAAAACTAGGAGAGAAGGACAGCTCGGTCCTGAAGTGACCAAGAGAACAGGTCATAAATTCATGCTGCACCTCCGTTTATAAAATATTGAGGATGGATTGGTCGTGCTACAGCTGGTGTGGTTCTCTCAGGTGCCCAGAGATCATCCCTGTGGTCCCACGTCTCTTCTCTTCTTCTGCCAGGGTAAGAAGCCCATTTGTGTCTTCTCCCCACTTTCCCATTGCCGCTTTGTGATATGTGAGTCACAATCTATAAAATAAGTCACTTTTAGGGGGAAAAAAAAACATATATAAGCCAAAGTCGGAGAAGGGCTGTTAATTAGCCGGTTAAAATCCCCACCGTGAGCTCCTTCCCTCTTTGGCAGGGTCAGGCCTTGTGTAAAAGATTAGATTTGTCAAAGACAACCACGAACCGTCAATTATGTACATCGAGTTGCTCCAAGTGTACATTTGCAGCACTACCTCAATACCCAGATTAATCATTATGCCATCTATTTCAGTTCATTGACTGCCCACGTGCAATTAGTACACACTTAAAAATGCATGTGTATCCAGATATGTGTGCTGCTATTAATGAAGTACTCTGAAATAACACGTATCCGGGACCTGAGTAAAAAATCATATGTTCCGTGGCTGACACTGCCACCGCCACCAACTGGTTTTGTAACCTGGGGCAAGGCATTTAATTTCTCTGGGCGATAATGTTCTCTAAAAAATGAGGACACTGGACTAAATCATTGCTAAGGTCAATTTTGATTTCTGATGTCTGTCATGTGAGTGCTAAAATGAGGCCTGCTGAGATGATGGCGGTTAGATTTGCATTAATCAAGAAACAATGATAATAAGTGTGGAATAATTTAGTGAATCCAGGCCAGTTGCCTGGCACAAAGTCGGTCATTTTATATAGGTTGTTTCTCATCATGCAAACAAACCCATGAGGAAAGAGAGGTTCAGAGAGGCTGTAATTTGCTGCATGCTACACAGCTGGTGAGTGGCACAACCAGGCTTGCTGCCCGTGTGTTCTCTGAAGCCTCTGAATTAGATTCTCTAGTACTTAATTCTTTATTCTTCATATCAACTGGAAGCGTCTACCTTCCAGACATGGTGAAAATTTTTTTTTTTTTTTCTTTTTTTGGAGAGGTTTTTGCTATAGGGCGCGTGCGCTCGCCAGACAGACAGAGAGAGACAGAGAGATAGAAAGCAGGAAATCACCCCCCCAGGGGGGATGGCCACGCCGCAATCCCTTCTCCTCCATTCTCCTCTCGGGATCTTGGGCACGCACGCACACGTGCCCGGTGTGAGTTTAAGCCGCCGGGTCCGGGACTCGAACCGCGGTTGACTACGTGGGAGTCCAGCGACACAGCCATTACGCTAACTGCTGGTCCCCATGGTGAAAATTTTACCTCTTTCAAGCTTCTCCTTCTCGATGAAGTGATGTTTTCACATTGACACAGACCAGAACATGTTCCCCAGACTCCTAAAGATCTCACTTAGATCATTCATTTAGTGCTTATTTTCAAAGCACACACATTTTTCAGATCTCCTGCAAATATCTCCTATGCACGCACAGCCAAACAGTAAGTACTCTAAAAGAAAGCCCAAAATTGCTTGTGAAGTGTGTGGCACCAATAGGGCTAGAAGACAGGTACAGGGCGTGAAATGTCCACAACGAAAGCTCAGGGTCGTGCCAGTACAGGGTCACCTTACCCCAGGACTTTCCCTGTATAGCCCAAATCAGCTTGTAGGTGACTCCTCCCCTGGGGTGACTTGAATTTCAGCAGTGTTAGTTCTCAGCTGTGATGTCTACTGAAGTTTGGCTGCCTAGGGAGAACCTGTGCAGTGTCTGCAGAATCAGCCTGCTAGAACAAAGCTGGAGTCCTACAAGGCTGAGCTGAGATAGGCCAGAACGGGACAGCTTCCCTGATAGCACCTCCTTACGGTAAGATAATGAGCCACTGAGAACCGAAATAAGAGGGACCCAGCAGATACCTTCCAATGCAATTAGTCCCTGGAGTAAATCCCAGCAAGGTAATGTAAGTGGAAAGGTTTCTGAAGCAACTCCTGTAGGTTGTTTCAGGCCTTGAAAATGTGTGCTGGTTTGTGAGCACTGCCATAACAAAATACCACAGTCTAGGCGATTTCAACTACTGACACTTATTTTCTCACGGTTCTGGACATAAGAAGTCCAAGACCAAAGCGTCAGCAAGTTTGGTTTCTCCTGAGGCCTCCCTCCTTGGCGTACAGGTAGGTTCTCTTGTTGTGTCGTCATTTGGCTTTTCTCTGTGCTCGCACATCCCCAGTGTCCCTTTGTGTGTTCAAATTTCCTCATATTATAAGGACACCAGTCAGCTTGCTTTAGGGCTCACTCTCATGGCCTCAATTTATCTTAGTCACTTCTTCGAAGGCCCTACCTCCAAATCCAGTCACATTCTGAGGTAATGGGGGTTAGGACTCAAAAAATAGGGAGAGGACATAATTCAGGGTAAAACACCATTGACCTAGAGAACTGTAAGCTCTAAAACAAGACTTAGTTTTTTACTTACTCATCTTTTATATTTTATTCATTTATTTTGGCATATTTATACGTGTTTTCATCAACCAAAGGATGTTGGCCTTTGCCCATGGCTCTTAAGCTCTGCGATCCTTTGGTTACTGTTCTCTCTCTCTCTTTTCTCTCTCTCTCTCTTTTTTCTTTTAACATAGCAATAAAAAGAAAAGGAAGAAAACTAGTTGTGTGGATTTCCATCTTCGATACATTATAATATACCATCAGCATTCTGGTCTAGATTCTATTTAACAAGACAATTATTGTTCATTGATGGCTTAATAATAAAACAGCTCATTACTCATCAGTGACAGCTATCAAAAACCACTGACTTGTTTTAACTTAAAATTAAAATGGAATATTTTCCCCTAGCAATGAACTAGCAATATTTGAGCTTGCAGAGTATAAACAAAGGTCTTCAAACCGTGTTTGTGGAGAAGTTTATATTTTTATTCATAACTTTATTTTTACATCCTATATTTTGCCCTTGAAACATTTTAGACCGATTATAAATGATAAAATTAAACAGTACATTTTATATATCAGATAGAACTTCTTCCTGAGATTTTATAAAATTAATTTAAAGGTAGCCCTTTGCAAATAGAACTGATACTAAGTTTAAAAATACCATAAAAGACAGAAACTCATGGATAAAAATAACTATTCCAACCTCTCATTTACAGATGAAGAAGTAAGGCTCAAGTAGTAAAGGCAAAATAATAAGTAGAAGAAGGTTCTTAAAGGGACTTTCACTTTTAGATTCTGAAATCATTTGAGAAATGCATTCCAGACTTAGAAAGAAACATGTGGAACCAAAAAATAACTGGAGTGCTGAGAGACAAGTGGTAGGTTCTGAAACCAATGGAGGATTGAGTTCTGTGTATTGAAAGACAGAGAGTCACTTGAGAAAAGGCATCAAGAAAGTTCAATCTGACTTAATTACACAGTTTGTGACAATGCTGACTGACAAAATGGAGAGTGGGGATAAGGACACTTGTGAGTCGATGGCTGCCTGTGACTTATTTGTGAATAAACTTGGATCTGAAGAAAGGCTACAACAATTAAAATTAAGAGAAGGAAATGAGTCCTCAAAATACAGAAAAACACAAGAAGACTTAGATCACATATTCCCATATTAAGTTCCAAGGACAGCCTTCTGATGTTGGAAGTAATGTCAAAATTTCAAAAGAAAAATAATCACGTAGGCAAAAGTTGTCAGCAAAGAGGACAGAAAGGATTATAAGCGAAAACACCCAAAATGTGGTATTAATTGCTATTTTTATGTACATGTGTAGAATAAATGAACTAAGTCAACTCCATATTCAGAGTTCCTCAAGAATTATTGCATAGAAATGATTTCAAAATAACAAGAGGAGGCAAGCTTTTTAAAAACTAATATGTATTTAAATAGACCTTGCAAAAAAGCCTTCAAACACACCTCCTTTGTACCAATGTCATTCACCTGCATAGTAAAATGCCCTTTCCCCCCAGTGGTTTTTACCGTAAGGGGGAGCTTATTGTTTCACAGAATACCTGTGCAAGATGTTTGGATCCTAAGCCTTCCACCTCCTAGGACCTGAGACAGTGGGAAAGCTCGGAATCCAGCCATTTGAAGTGGAAAGCAACTCTGATGTATTGCCCCTCTTCTCTCTGTTTTCTTCAATTGCTCAGGCCCCTGCAGAGTTTTAAACTCAGAAGTGCAACAGTAAAGCAAAGCCAAAACGGCATCAGGATAAGGATATATCCAGTCTGTTTGTCCACACGCATGCAGACATTAACGGCACAACGCTTTCTGAAAATGGAACATACCGCAAAGGCTGAGAAACTTCATTAATTGGGCATTGAGAAATAGCCTTTTTTTTTTTTTTTTTTTAATGTGAAAGAGGGCACATGAGCAATCCAGAGAAAAACAGAGAAATGGGGGGGAGGCTAGAGAGAGAAGAGAAACTCCTTCCTCACCACCATAATGTGGCATTATTACATGACAATCCATTCTCCTCTATCTTATCAAATTTGGGGCATGCACATACACGTGCCCAGAGTTCTTTATCAAGCTGCAGTGCCGAGGACTTGAATCACGCCATTGGACAAATGAGATTTGGCTTCTTTAACCACTAGGCAGTGGAGCTGGTCCAACTTTTTTGTATTTTTAAATGACTTTTCCAAGACAATGAGATTTGGAAGTTTACCTGAATAAAACGTACTTAGGTTTGTTATTGCACCCATTTAATATGAGAAGCTATGCTTTGTGGAGATTAGGGTCAAAATTCCAAGGATTACTTGATAATGTTCGGCAGTTGGTTAAATTATGTTCCCTAAGAAAGTCTATGCTAAAATTTTAACCTCAGGAGCTGACAGGTGGCATGGTAATTAAGGGATCTGGACTCCTACATGGACGACCATGATTCAATTCCTGGACCTGGTGGCCGGCTTTCTCACTTTTCACTTTCCCTGTCTCTCTCTCTCTCACCCTATGCCTCTCTGGTCAAATTTGAATAAAATATAAAATAAAATAAAATAAAATAATTTAAAAAAAATTTTTTTTTTTGGAGAGGTTTTTGCTATAGGGCGCATGCGCTTGCCAGAAAGTCAGAGAGAGACAGAGAGACAGAAAGTGAGAAATCACCCTCCAGGGGGGATGGCCATGCCGCAATCCCTTCTCCTCCATTCAACTCTTGGGATCTTGGGCACGGACGCCCACGCGCCCAGTGTGAGTTTTAAGCCACCAGGTCCGGGACTCGAACCACAGTCGACTACATGGGAGTCCATTACGCTAACTGCTGGTCCCTTAAAAATCTTTTTAACCTCAGGTGCATGTGAATGTAAATTTATTTGAAAATAGGTTCTCTGAAGATATAATCAAGTTCAGATGATGTCATACTAGGTGAAGTTGCGCCTAAATTCAATTAATATTTTTTTTTTTACAGAAAAATAAAAGGGATATTTGGAGACAAAGAACTACCCAGGTAGGAGACAGTCATACGGACAGGTAGATACTAGTGTAACACAGTTACAAGTCAAGGAATGGCAAGGATTGCCCGCTGCCAATTACCGGAAGTTAGGAAGAAGCAATGAGAAATTCCCAGAGCCTTCCTTTGAAAGGAGCATGGCTCAGCAATGACTAGATTTCAGACTTCTAGCTTCTAGACTGTGAGAGAATATATTTCTATTTTTTTTTTTTTTTGGAGTGGTTTTCACTATAGGGCGCATGCGCTCGCCAGACAGACAGACAGAGATATAGAGACAGAAAGCGAGAAATCACCCCTCAGGGGGGATGGTCACGCCGCAATCCCTTCTCCATTCTCCTCTCGGGATCTTGGGCACACACGCACACGTACCCGGTGTGAGTTCTAAGCCACTGGGTCTGGGACGCGAACCGCGGTCGACTACGTGGGAGTCCAGCGACATAGCCATTATGCTAACTGCTGGTTTCCTATATTTCTATTTTTTTTTTGGAGAGATTTTCGCTATAGGGCACGTGCGCTCGCCAGACAGACAGAGAGAGACATAGAGACAGAAAGTGAGAAATCACCCCCCGGGGGGATGGTCACGCCGCAATCCCTTCTCCATTCTCCTCTTGGGATCTTGGGCACGCACACACACACGCCTGGCGTGAGTTTTAAGCCACCGAGTCCGGGACGTGAACCGCAGTCGACTACATGGGAGTCCAGCGACATAGCCATTACGCTAACTGCTGGTTCCCTATATTTCTATTTTTTGAAGCCACTAAATTTGTGCTTTTTTTTTTCAGTAGTCTTGGGAAATAAATACATGTCTGAACTGTCATTTTCTCAGATTATAAATTATTTATTCATTGTCCTATTTAAAATGGTTTTCTCATTGTTTAAAAACCCATTCAATTCCTAATATTTTAATATAGATTTTGAAGTATCTTAAAAAAACTTCTAGTACTATTACAGGCAACTGAAAAGAATATGTAAAGTTATAGGGAAAGAAATGTTTCATCTTCTTAATGAAGTTAATGTAGACTGTATGAAGAGAAACACCTTCATTCCCATCCACAGTCTGGCCTTGCCCTCTTCTTCAAGGATCCTAGTATTAATTCATATGGCCTGTTACCTTCCCGTGAATCCTAGAGGAAGACTTTGATGATGATAATGTTGGTGATGATGTTGATGATGGTTATTATGTGAACAATATAATTTATATCTTGAATCACTTTGGTTTGATTAGAATTGGTTAACCTTTACTGGTATGTCACTATATCAGCATGTAATATATATGACACATACGTATGTCATATACACACTCACATTTTCAAATAGATAGTAATAAACAGCATTGTATGCTTCCCTTTCCCTTTGTCTTTGCTTGAATTTCCTAGAAAACAAGCCTGAGATAAGATATTATGTATAATTTATTGAGAGATAAGAGATAGGAGAGGCAATGCAGAGAAGGAGGAAGATATATTACAATTTTTTTTTTAATCAAGTTAACCACTGGTTTGGACAATCTAGAGTTAATACTCATGATAAGTAACTTTTATATTCAAGAAAAGTTTAATGAATATAGCCTTTAGCCTCCTCGACTATCCCTAGAAGGGATCTCTCACTCAGCCTATCTAAGTAAACACTGCTTAGTCTCTCACACTCCACGTAGTATGAGACCCAAGGGAGGTTAGGGATCCTTCTTGCTTGCCCAGAATTACGTTCAGGTAAACTTTCTGAAATTTATGACTCTTCCCTTTGATTCTCACTATCTTCCTGTCTACGTCATCTCCTGCAAACAATTACAGTGACTTCAACCTTCACCCAGAGGACTCGCCAAATGTAGACTCCGGGTTTTGGACCCTCTAGTCTCTAGAGATCCTCCTTAACACTTGAGCCCATCTGTTTTTTTACGCTGTTTGTTTTTTAACCTTTTACTTACCAATCCCTTTATTTACTTTGCCTTTATATCTAAGCCTGGTGCAAGGACCAGCATTCATCTCTATGTCCAAGTTGTTTTCTAAAAAACTGGCTGTCGTGTTACAGCTGTGTTATGAGAGGCTCTCATGGAGGGAAACAAAACAAAACAAAGACCCTTTAGCTAATATAACAGCCAGTGGAGAACTGAGGATCGCAGCCCAAGCTGGTCCTTTTTCACTTGAGCTTGAAAATGACTAACACCTTGGCTAGCGCCTTGAGTGCAATCTTGTGAGAAGTCTTGATTCAAACTTACCCAGCTACATGTGATCAAATACCTGACCTACAGAAACCGTGAGATAATAAATAATAATAGTTATTATTATTTTCACCACTAAGTTTTGGTGCAATTTGCTACTCAGCAGTAAATAACAACTGCAATAACCCCCACCCCCACCACTACCCCTGAAAAATAAATCATCTCTTCTTCTGGCAACTTAGGTTTTGTGATTAGGTCATTGGTAAGTGGAAAGGAGTGATAGAACAATAAGAGCCTCTGAGAAAGTAAAAGATAAAAGAGAGACTACAGCTAAAGGAAGGTCACATACACCCCATAAAATACCCCGTGGATGCACCAAATTCCTGCCTTCCTCATAAAAAAAAATTGTTGGTATCGTGGCTTACTAAACGTTGACTCTTAAGAACTTGGTATTCTAGTCAAATACTACATATGGGTAGAATGACTAATGTGTTCTTTGAGCCCTCTTTCTGTATTTAGCAATGTATACTTATTTCTTCCTGTTCCCAGTCTTTTCCTCCTCAATTTCCTTTAGTAACATTTTCATCTTGTCATCCTACTCCTATTAATAGGATGTATCATATCTCAAATCCTACTTTGTTGTCTTTTCTTTTTTTCTGCTGTTGCTTTTTTTTTTAAAAAAAGAGAATTATTTATTTAATTTCATGTATTCTTCTTATTATTCAATTTGACGAGAGAGAGAGAGAGAGAGAGAGAGAGAGAGAAAGCCACCAGGGCTAGGACTCAAGCTGTGGTCAGCCATGTGGGAGTCCAGCTACAAAACCACCACACCATCTGCTGGCCCCTGCTGTTGCTTTTATGGACTACACAAATGATACTAACACCATTATGGTGACCGAAGGTTTAATCTTACACAATTATGGGTCATTCAAGAGCGGGTCGCTCTGTGTCTCCTATGGCTACAGACCCTTGCATCCATGTGGACAATGTGGACACGATGGATTCTCTCTTTTAACTTTATCTCGGGATTGGCTTACACTGAACTTTGAGGGGTTATATTGGGATCACTTCACAATGTTATAGCTAAACTGACTTAAATACCATCTTCCTTAAAACATGCCATAAAATAGCTTAATAGAAGGTTGGATAGTTTCGGTTAGTGGTATCCACTTTGGTAAGGGCAGGCATTAGCAGCGTGGATGAGCTACTTCCTCTCCCAATGTCTTAGTTTACTCATTTGTCAAATGGGCATGATAGTCATTTCTATTTCATTTGGGAGCTGGGAGGATGAAATGAGTTAAATACTTAAATTACATGGAAAGTATCTGGCATACAGAAAGCTCTGGTGAGCTCACACTAGGATGAGAGAAAATATGTCTTCCAAGTGTCAGTTGTATATATCAAATACAAGTCTTCCAGAAAGAGGGAAGTCTTACCTGGACAATTTCCAGTTCTCATATACATCGTCTGACCCAATAGGAGCCAAAAACATTGAGAAAAACAAATGGCGAAGATTATGGTCCTCATTTTGCAGATGAAAAACACAAAGGTTAAAAGAACATTAAATAACCAGCAGCAAATAAATTTGGGGAGTAAAATTTGAACCTAGATTTTCTTCAGAACATTTTTTTTTCTGAAGTTTCTTCTGTCCACTTGGGCGACGCCAACAGGGGCTGACATACGGTCTTACTTGTTTTGGTTGGGGACTTCATGAGCTGTAATTTTTCTGCCCTTCATCAACATACAGACAGCTCAGATTTTCCGCAGAACAAGGTGATGGTGGAGGTGATGAGAGTGCTCAGGGTGGTGGGGTGTGTGTGTGTGTGTGTGTGTGTATGTGTGTATGTGCCTGTGTGTGTGCAATAAGAATTTAACAAGAGTTGAACAAAATACGTGTGAAGGGGAAAGTTTTGCCACAAGAAATGGGAAGCCCTTTTGGGGCAATCATAATTAGTAAGTAGTTCATCAAGCTTAGAACGAAACACTCCCAAATTTTTGCTTGTTTTTCAACACTAGGCGGTAGCATAGTATTTTGTGACCATTTTTCAAGAGCATGGAAATAATGAAGCTCAGGACAGCAATTGCTAGCCTTTTTTGGGGTTGCTGTTTTTTCGTCGGTGTGTTTCTTTTAAGAGTAAGAACATGTAAAATCTTATCATTGGGTGGAATCAAAGAAAACCGTAAGATAAATCAGGAGGCACATCTCACGTTTTTATAGCACCTAAATGGTATTTCTGGTTTTACCATCAGCTAATAATTGTTTTCAGCTGTACAAAAATGCAATAACAGAAAGAAAGTGCACCAACTAATTGAAGTGGATAAACCATGTATTAATCAGTGCATGCAGGGCGTTAAAGCCTGCCCCCCTTTTTAACTAACTCCCGTGGAATTCATCATTACCAAGAGTCATAGCTATCACTCTTATAAGATATCACAAGAATATAATTTAAAAAAATCCAAAGCCTGCTTTTAATGTCTGGATTTTGAGTCTTGCTATATTTTTTTACTTCTTTTAATTTTGATAGGAACTCGCCGTCAGCAGAGAGCTGTAAGGTCCTAGTGTTTTATCTACAGCGCCGGTGAACATTCCACCTGTCTACTTCTGGCTTGTGAGTTTCTCTCCTTTGGGTGGTGGCTGGTGCCAGAATGAGAGGAAATATCACGCCCTCTGAGAGTCGGGAGCAGCTGGTGCTGTTGCCCTGGTGTTTATGGGATATTCTAGGCATAAAGACGCATTTGGAACTGGTTGGGAAAAGAACTTAATGTTTCTTTCTTTTATCTTTATAATCCACTTTCCTAGTAAGGGTTATCCTGCAATTCATACTAAATTTAGCAACTACAGATAAAAAACAAAAACAAAACCAGAAAAAAAAAATCTATGTTGCCACAAGGTGCTCTGAGAATATAATGCATGTGTTGGGTAGATAAACTGCCTTTTACCAAAGGAAACAATAAAGATACAAAGAAACTTGTTCAAATTGTTTTTTTTTCCTTTGAACAATGAAAAGCCATTTTTGTAAGTATTAACCAGAGGGAGTTGTACATCTGGAAAGCAGTGAACACATAGTTTGTATTTAGGAGAAAACTTGCATTATTGCCAAAAAA
Organism: Tupaia tana; assembly: GCA_026018925.1. Lineage (NCBI taxonomy): Eukaryota > Metazoa > Chordata > Mammalia > Scandentia > Tupaiidae > Tupaia > Tupaia tana. The sequence goes on from JAKSZU010000019.1 coordinate 17,135,279, forward strand.
TTATCTATCTGTAGTATGATACAGATTTGTCAAGCTAGGGATGTCATGGAGAGGAGTTTGCTACCAAACATTTGCATTAGATAGCATTTTCAATATTTATTTTCAATGCCTTTTTTTGGGGGGGGGGGCAGGATATTTATAGTGCACATTTAGTAGAGAGATATAGAATCTTGATAAAGTAAAACAAGTAGAGTATCAACATGGCCAAGAGAAGGCCTAGGGTCATATGTTGACTTTTGTTACCTGGTCATGTAAGGCAGATTAAATAATTAATTCAGCAAACAATTGAGGTGCCGCTGTGGTCCACAGACATGGGAAAGCACTGGATATAGAAAGATGAGTAGATATCCTACGAACATAGTGAGTGAACTTCTGCTCCAAATAGATAGGAATGTTGTGTAGATTAAAAACTATTGGGAACCAGCAGTTAGCGTAATGGCTATGTCGCTGGACTCCCACATAGTCGACCGCGGTTCGCGTCTCGGACCCGGTGGCTTACAACTCACGCCGGGCGCGTGTGCGTGCGTGCCCAAGATCCCGAGAGGAGAATGGAGGAGAGGGGATTGCGGCGTGACCATCCCCCCTGGGGGGTGATTTCTCGCTTTCTGTCTCTATGTCTCTCTCTGTCTGTCTGGCGAGCGCACGCGCCCTATAGCAAAAACCTCTCAAAAAAAAAAAAAAACAAAAAAAACAAAAACTATTAACTATTGGGACCAGCAGTTAGCGTAATGGCTATGTCGCTGGACTCCCATGTAGTCGACCGCGGTTCGAGTCCCGGACCCGGTGGCTTAAACTCACGCCGGGCGTGTGTGCGTGTGTGCCCAAGATCCCGAGAGGAGAATGGAGGAGAAGGGATTGCGGCGTGGCCATCTCCCCTGGGGGGTGATTTCCTGCTTTCTGTCTCTCTGTCTCTCTCTTTCTGTCTGGCGAGCGCACGCGCCCTATAGCAAAAACCTCTCCAAAAAAAAAAAAACAACAACAAAAAAACTATTAACTATTGTATTACTGAACTCAAAGAAAATATAAATACATTTGTCACATGCTGGAAATGAAGCAAAACACAAAGCTAATGCAGTAATGCAAAGTTGGCTTCAAGATATGCTTAGTTTTCCAACGTGGATTTAGACTTCTCAGGGTTGTAGCACGGCTTTGAATGTTCACATAAGGGTGTAAAATGAGGCCCTCACACTTTGAAAGTTGTGATGCCTTGGGACCAGCCAGTTAGTGTAATGGCTATGTCGCTGGACTCCCATGTAGTCAACTGCGGTTCGAGTCCCCCCAGCAGCTTAAACTCATGCCAGGCACATGTGCATGCGTGCCCAAGATCCTGAGAGAAGAATGAAGGAGAAGGGATTGCGGCATGACCATCCCCCTGGGGGGTGATTTCTCACTTTCTGTCTCTCTGTCTCTCTCTGTCTTTCTGGCAAGTGCACGTGCCCTATAGCAAAAAAAAAAAAAAAAAAAAAAAAAAAACAACCCCCCCCCAAAAAAAATCTCTCCCCCAAAAAAGAAAAAAAAAAACCAGAAAGTTCTGATGCCACATAGGCTCAGGAAACATAGGCTATACTCTGCTTGTTCTCCTGGGACATGGCATGGAACTTGACAACTACCCATAGCTCTGAGGGGACAGTGTGACCTGTCAGAAGTCAGAACCCACACCTACTCGTGATTACAAATTTTACTTAGCGTGAGAGAGTCAATGTTGCCTTCTTTCCAGCACAAACTTAAAATTTATAGTATGCTTGTATAAAAACTAAAAGGTACTCCAAAATACATAAAAGATAATGCTACTAAAAATATAATATCATCAAAAATCACCAAAAATTCCCATAATACAACAAACATCCATGGAAAAAAATAGATGCAACAAAGATAGGGGAGTTGAAATTCGATCATAATGCAAGTCAAAAATGTGCTATTCGTAATAATGTTTTTAATACTTGTACCAATATTTTAATTTTTTCTAAAAATTTATGAAAACTACATATACTGTTTATTTATTTATTTTGAAAGGTTTTTTTGTTTGTTTTTTGTTTTTTGTTGTTTTTTTACTACAGGGCATTGCACTTGCTGGAGAGACAGAGAGACAGAAAGTGAAAAATCATTCCTCCCCAAGGGGGAGGGCCAAACGGGAATCCCTTCTATTCTCCACTTGGGATTTTGGGCACGCATGCAAATACACCTGGTATGAGTTTCAAGCAGCCCAGTCTGAGACTCAAATTATGGTCAGAGACTCAAATCATGGTCAACCATGCGGGAGTTCAGCACCCTAACCACTATGCCACCTGCTGGCCCCCAAACTATGAACATCCTTAACTCTCATTTCTATATACATCTACCTCTTAGCTTCTTGTCCTTGACTTCAGTTAGAGAAATACTGTTAAATTCTAGAATGTAGATGGAGATTTCATATTTATTTGTTGATTCATTCCCTCAGAGAGCTACATTGTAGCAAGTACTATGGAAGATGTTAAAAAACACAGCACAAAAGATACTGTTGATGTGACTAAGAAGATGAAGCTTAGGGAGGCAGGGAAACAAGAAGGTAGAAAATTGTAATTCCGTGTGATAACTTAATGACGTAAACAATAGCATATGCTGTTCTCAAGTTAACCTAATCTTTCATAATCCTGGAAACAGTTTGGGTTTATCCTCGTCAAATTTTTGAACGTAATATATTCATAAAAACTCTCAAGACATCCAAATAAAACAAGAATTTGCCTTAATGAAAATCACAGATCAAATTAGCCTCAAATACCTATTTTGTAACCACACGTCAGAATACTTCAAAATGTCTACAGAATTTTTAGTAACAAAACAAAACAATAAACCCCAAATTCCATACATATAGGTTTTCAACCTCATGAGAAATTAATGGAAAGATCACCCACCATATACAAGAACTCTGAAAATACACCACTAGGTTACCTAATGACAACTGTCATTTAAAAGCACAACGTGGACTGGCTCCATATTGCAGTGGTTATGTGCTGCCTAAGAGAACCAAGATCCCACATTGGACTGGTTCCAATTCTCAGCCTTGTCCACCTAAAACACGCTAGGCATAGACACAAGGGCCCAGGATCCAACAGTCGAGGACTAGACCCTGGGGAGGGTTCTCCCCCGCCCTTGTCACTTTCACTTTCATATGTGAGCACACTTGTTCTATCAGAAATAAAAGGAAAAATAGTGAAAATAAATAGCACATGGCTGTTGAACCACAGATAAAACAAAATTAAGAATAGGAAGCTTAGATTATTTAAAAAATATAATTCCAAAGCAAACATAACTACTAAATGACAAGAATATGTTAAATATTATCCTTGGAGAGCAAATGCACTCTTTAAAATAAAGCTAACAAGGATCACCAGTGATCTTTGCCTCTGCTATAGCACCGTATCGGTAAGAAGGGCCACCTTAGAAAAAGGTGGTAAAAAAGAAACCAAAAGAGGAGACCAGCAGATGACATAATGGTGACATCGTTGGACTCCCACGTAGTCACCCACAGTTCCAGTCCTGAACCCTATGGCTTCAAACTCACACTGGGAGTGTATGTGTGTGCCCAAAATCCCAAGAGAGAATGGAGGAGAAGGGATTGCGGTGTGGCCAACCCCCCTGGGGGGTGATTTCTCGCTTTCTGTCTCTCTGTCTCTCCAATGAGTGCATGTGCCCTATAGCAAATATCACTCTATTAAAAAAAAAAAAGTAGTTGGTCTTTTCTTAAGTAAAATTGGTACAGTGTAATGTGAACATTGTTTAACACAAGAAGTACTGTGACAACACTAGTGGCAAGGGCTCATGGGACCAAAGTGGCATCTTGCAGCCTTGAGTGTTCACTTTTTAGGTGATTCTTACCAATTTTTAGAATGATGATGCTATTTACAAATGTCTAATTTAATTTAATTGCAGAAGCTGCTTAGGACACAACCACCTGCCTGACCAGATTTCCTGAAATTGATCATAGTATTTGTTATATGTAATAAAAATAGCTTGTGAATTCAATTCTTGCTAATGTAAAACTATCAATGGATAAGCACTTCTTCTGTTGTTTTCTCTGTGTTTTAGTAAAAAAAAAAGAAATGCCTCAAGTAAATCTCAGCCTCTCTGAGCAGTTCTAACAGGTTCATCAAATCTGGAACAAGATAATAGAAAATATGAATGACGCAAAAGGTAGAAACAAATGATATTGTTTCATAGAAAACACTGGGGGAAATGATAAAACATTTTAGAATTTATATATTCATTCTCATTATTTTCATGTTTTGTTTATTTATATAATCAAAGCCTGTAGAAGGTCAACTTTGTAATGGAATTCTAATGGAACTTTATAGTAAAATTAAATTTGGGGGCCGGCAAGTGGCATGGTGGTTAGAGGTGCTGGACTCCCACATGGCTGACCACGGTTCAAGTCTCGGACCTGGTGGCTTGCTTGCTTCCTTCCTCTCTCTCTCTCTCTCTCTCTCTCTCTCTGACCAAGCTGGAAAATAATAATGACAATAATAATAAATAAAGTTAAATAAAATAATTCTAAAAATAAAATTAAATTTGTCCTGGGAAAAACAATTTTATCAGTGGGAGAAATAATCTGGGTCAAAATACTAGTTAATGTGACCTGAAATACAAAAGTTCGTTTCCTCATTTTATGGAAAGGGAAGATTAATATCTATTTGTCACTTGCAATAGCATAATTGGAGAATTCATTTTGGTTTTGTCATAAACATACATTTAAGGAGAATTCAAAGAGGCTATATATTTTTCAAGTTACCTGAGAATTAAAAGGAAAAAAAACCAGGAAAAAGAATACAAGATAGAAAAACTTATTAAAATAAAAATAGTGAAGAGAAATCTGAAAATAAAATAAATACTTTTTACTATTACCGTGAAGCACATTAAAATGATTTCTCATCTACAGATTCTTGAATTTATCTTTAAAGTTTATCTCTAGTCCTGGATGCTTTTAGAGTTCACACATCAGGATACTTTTCTGGTCCTTAGAAATGCTATTACATAAAGATTCTGAGGAGGTAATTAGCTCTCTATATTAAGAAGATAGAAAAGTGTGAAGATGTAATGGGTTATTACATTCAAATTAAACAAATTATTTCATTATGATTTGACTTGTACAGTAATTCAATCAGTTTTCTTATTTTGCAGTTGGGTTCATTATATTATTTGTTATAATCAAATGATATTTGTTCGATTTTATAAAAGCGGTTATTATAAAGTCATATTGGAGAAGCTGCCTTGGGCAGACATTAAAATAGCCAGGGCAGACTTAAGTGCAGAGTGTCTTTCTTGTCAATGAGTGCTGATCTCTTTTTGAAAGAAAAATAAAAATGAGATGCGATACACAAGAAAGGTAAGAGCTTCCAAACCACAACGAGAATTTGGGACACTGGATAGATGGTGAAGGAAGAGCCTGCTTTCCACACATGGGTCACTAAATTGGGAAGAGGCACTGAAATGCAGATGATGTGACAACTGTCCTCTGACTTAGACCTTCCTGAGTGCCAGCTCCCTCTTGTCATGCACGTCCTGGTCCTGTCCACTTCCTGTTCCTTCTACAAGATCCTCCACTCCCCTCTGTCTCAACCCCTGTCCTTGCTTCAGAGAGCAGTCGTAGGTCATGACCTGATTCCTCAGAGAAGTTCTCTTTGACCTCCCTAAGAAGGTGTATTTTTCCTCTTCTACTCTCTTCACATCATTTTATTTATTTAACAAATACCTTCCATATTTCACTGAAATTAAGACGCTGCTGATGGTGAGACATAACTTTACTTCATCTGTTACCACCAGGAAAGAAGCTGTGATGCCAATTAAACTATGACATGGTGTTTCATAGGATCAGAATTTTTATGTCACTCTTATCAAAAGAGCATTTTCAGAAATATTTAAACATAGATTTTCCCCATCTATTCTTTTTGTGTATATATATGTAAGTAAATTCAACATGAAGTAAATTAAGATATTTCTAAAAGGTTCACATTCTGAATTCAATTTTTTTTCATTCCTTTCTTCTCAGAGAAGTATATATTCACAATATTGTCTTTTAAGTCACAAGAAAATTGTGCTTCTTTTGTTTTGTTTTGTTTTTGTTTTTGTTTTGTTTTGTTTTTTGCTATAGGGCACATGCACTCGCCAGAAAGACAGAGACAGAGAGACAGAAAGAAAGAAATCACCCTCCAGGGGAGATGGCCATGCTGCAATCCCTTCTCCTCCATTCTCCTCTTGAGATCTTTGGCATGCATGCACACATGCCCCGCTTGAGTCTAAGCCACCAGGTCTGGGACTCAAACCACGGTCGACTACTTGAGAGTCCAGCGGCATAGCCATTATGCCATCTGCTGGTCCCTAGATTGTGCTTCCTTAAGATTGCTTTGGCCCAGCCGAGGGCTTACGCACAGCTGAAACACTGTGCCCCACAAGTTGAGACCTCTTGGGAGATCTAGTTCCAGACACTGGGTGTGGTGGCAGATGCTTGAATCCCAGCAACTTGGGGAGACTAAGATGGAGATGGCAGCAGGAGCCTGGACCAGGCAACAAAGCAAGACCCTTTCTACAAAAAGGCTGGGCATGGTGCCATGCCTGTAGTCCCAGCTGGAGGCTGAGGCAGGAGGATCTTGAAGGCAAAATCCTGTCTTAAAAAATAAAAACATTTCTTCTAAAGGCTCAGTCACTGCTTTTCTTCAAAAAGTTTGTTCCAAGATGTTTCTTTTGGGACAGTTTGCATACATACTTCACTTATTTCAACAGGTTTCAAATTAAGGTTTTCTGAAACAAACAGGACTTGTTATTTTCCCACAAATGAACCTTAAAAGTATCTAACTGGGGACCAACAGGTGGTGTACTGGTTAAGGTGTTGTACTCCCACATGGCCAATTGTGGTTCAAGTCCCGGACCTGGCAGCTTAAAATCATGGCAGTGTGCATGTGTGCATGCCCAAAATCCCAAGGGGAGAATGGAAAAGGGATTGTGGTATGGCCATTCCTCATAAAAGGTGATTTCTCACTTTCCCTCTGACTGTCTCTCTCTCTTTATCTCTCCCCAGTGACTGCATACTCCCTATGGCACAAATCTTAAAAAAAAAAAAAAAAAAAAGTACTATCTAACTGAACCATCAGAAATAACTGAGGCTGGGACCAGCAGTTCACATAATGGCTATGTTGCTGGACTCCCACGTAGTCCACCGCAGTTCACATCCCAGACCTGGTGACTTAAAACTCACGGTGGTCACGTGTGCGAGCGTGCCCAAGATCCCGAGAGAAGAATGAAGGAGAAGGGATTGCGGCGTGACCATCCCCCCCGGGGGGTGATTTCTCGCTTTCTGTCTCTCTGTCTCTCTCTGTCTGTCTGGCGAGTGCACGTGCCCTATAGCAAAAACCTCTCAAAAATAAATAAATAAATAACTGAAGCTGAACAAGTATAGATAATGAAAATCATCTTACCTTAGATAAATGACTGTATGATACCATTAATTATAAGAATAGTCCAATACCAGGAATGTTACACCATGTATTTTAGATGGATGAAATGTGTGGTGAAACGTCAGTGTGCCATGCCCTGGTTTAAGCAGCATATGAGTATTAAGCCATTTAATCTTTACTTCAATCCTGTGAGGTCGGTACCATAGTTATTCACTCCCTTTCCATACATAAAAAATGGAAGCATATATGTATACTTACATATCTCCTCTAAATCAGCTATAATTTATGCTCACTGCTTTAAAATAATAATTCTTTCCCCTGCCAGATCACAAACAGAACAAAAGCATGAAGCATATTGTTCTGTCTGTGGTAACCTCAGCAGTACCAACCTCGGCTTGACAGAAACTAAAAGCTCAGAAGATATTTATTGGAGAATGAGCGTGCATACTCTCCATAGCACCTTTTCTAACAGCGACTTCCCTTCCTCTTCCTTCTTGTTAACTTTGACTTTGAACATCTAGCCCTGTGTGTAAAGGGACTGTGTGCTCTCATACATGGAATAACTGAAGGAGAGTCAAACCATTTGTCACTTGAATTGATCTTCCTTAATGGTCAGTAAAAGCCAAACGTTAGTCATCCAAACCTTTGTGTTTGTCTTCTTTTCTCTTGGTGGCCCTCTTTTTAAAATATAAATGCATGAGTGACATGATGTATGAAAGTAACTCTCTGGTTTGTTGGGCTTTTCTATTGGCAAATATAGTTTTAAAATGAGTCTAGCTGGCTTCTGTGGGAATTAGAGTGAATTCAGGGAATCTGAAAGTTAGGAAGATCAAATTTCACCAAACCTGCATTGCTTTAATTCTTCACCGAAATATAACATAGATACAGACAAGTATACCAACTGTAAATGTGCAACCTGAGGGATTTGCATAAAGTAAACAAACTGTAACCAAACACGGTGAATGTCAGCATCCTAAAATGGCTAGTCACTTGCCCTCCTCCAACTACTTCCTGATTTCTTTCATCACTAATTAGCTTTGCCTGTGTTTGAACTTCATTCCGATGTAATCCAAAGTATATGCTTTTTTTCTATGGCTTCCTTCATTTTGTTTTATTTTTTATTTTTTTCTCTATTTATGACTGCCTTCATTTTCTTATATTTAGAGAGTGATGGATATTTTCGTGTGTAGCTATAATTCATTTGTTTTCATTAAATACATACTATATGTTTATGTACTATACTGTGTTCTGCTGTATAAACGCATTGTAATTTATTTGTTCATTTTACTGTTGGTGAGTGTTTGCATATTTTCCGGTTTGTAACTATTACAAATAATAAGGTTATGGGTCTTGTATGTGCCTTTTAATAAGAATAGAAAATAGTTATTCTGGATATACATCTCGGAGCAGGATTTGGGGGCCACATGGTATGTGAAACGACTAGCATTAATAGCTACTGCCAAATGTGTTTCCATAGAGATTGTACTATCAAGATTTTATTTATTTATTTATTTATTTATTTATTTATTTATTTATAGGAGGGCCCATCCTGGTTATTTTGTCCAATTTAGAATTCTGGGCTTTCATGGCATACTGAATCCTTTAGGTAACATTTTCAGATTGAGAAACTGCTACATACATATGGGGATACTAATAAGAAATTTTATGCTTTTGGGCTTAAAATAATAATTGTGTATTAATTTCCTCCTGATCACCATTGAATCACTCTAACATGTGTGGTGGTGGCATAATCATTCTTTCCTGTATTTGGATCATGAGGTTCAAGGATGACCTGCTTTTCCACCTAACAGTGTTACCCACACACAAATCAAAGAGTCCTGACAAAAGCATTCTCCCATTGTTGTGGTTCTTCACGTCACCTCACCTTAGGGCTAGGACCTATGGGCTTCTGTCAGTCTAGTTGTCAGTTGTCGAACTGCTGAGGAAGGATATTTCGGAGACCACGTTGGCGGCCACACATATACCATTGGAACATCAGGGAGGTGACTTCTGCTCACTGCCTTTTACCCTTTCACCAACAGAGTAGCAGGGGACAGGCGCAACTCTGGGATAAGAAGGCCAGCTCTTTCAGGGGATGTTCTGAAGTAACACAGAGCGGAAGGTAAGCTTAACTTTTCTAGACGTATCAGGTAAAAGTCAGAGGAAGCAGTCAGGGAAGCTAAGTCAGCATTGCCCAGCCTGCTTGCTTTTGTTTCTGACAAACCTTTATTCCACAGAACCTGCCTTTGCTCTAACTTTATCTAATTGTATCAATCAATAACCATTGTATCTGAAAACAAAAGAGATTTTGACCAAGCAAATATAGCCTCAATAGCAAGATCTATTTATGACGGGTTGAGAGAAGGAAAGAGAGAGAAATAGGAATAGAAAATTATATTTACTCTATACTGATACAATATGGATACATTATGCCAAGTATTACTGTATAAATAAAAACATCTCTAGTCACCAAGTATTTTTTGTAAAGAAAAAAAACCAAGCCAAATGGCATCTCTCTTAGCATATCCATAAATTGATGTCAGCGTGCCTAGATTCATTCAGCATACGGAATGGCATGCTTTAATTGCACACAAAAGTACAAGAACAATCTTTTGTTTCTTTATTTACCTCTATTATAAAATGTCTTGGCGGGCTTAGCCATTAACATTTTCTGCTTTCTCAAGGAAAAGATAATTTACCCACTTAAAGATATTAGGCTCCTGTGTATTGTTTTTCTCCATTTGGTACCCTCGATTCCCCCTCTGAACACTTGAGTGCTTGCAATCAGGGCACAATGACACTCGCTAATAACAACTGAACCACTGCACCCGCCATCACTCCATGCGGCTTCCAGATTCACCACAGCGGAGCCTCAGCAATGTGGAACGGTGTCTCTGCACAGGGGCCGGCCCCTCTCCAGGGCTCCAGCTGCTCCCCCTCTCCCCCCAGAGCATCTGCTGTGAAACGCCGCCCTGCAGAACAACCAGGTCCAAACTCAGGCCTTCTCCCCCTGAAATTCTCACAGCCTAAAATCCTTGTTCTTGAATGCCAATACTCAGACACCAACAGTCCTTAGAACAATACGAAAATTCAGGACAAATTGTATGTTTGCTTTTCTGTTTTCATTATGGGTGATTTTCCACTGACAGAATAGTTTAAAAAGGTTGGTGTGCCTTTGTTGTTGTTGTTGTGTGTGTGTGTGTGTGTGTGTGTGTGTGTGTGTGTTGAGAGGTTTTTGCTATAAGGCACATGTCCTTGCCAGAAAGACAGAGAGAGACAGAGAGACAGAAAGCGAGAATTACCACCACCACTCCCCCCCCCCCCCCCCCCCCCCCCCAGGAGGATGGCCACGCCACAATTCCTTCTCCTCCATTCTCCTCTTGGGATCTTGGGCATGCACGCACACGCACCCGGTGTGAGTTTAAGCCATGGGGTTTGGGACTCAAACTGTGGTCAACTACATGGAAGTCCAGTAAAGTAGCCTTTATGCCATCTGTTGGTCCCAGTGTGACTTTTCTGAGTGAAAAATTTGTAATTTTACTGATAGGTGGTGAAGACTTGGAAACTTCTTTTATTAACCATTATTAAAGGATAATATGAGTACAGAGATTGTCCACATTGAGGGAGCAGTGACAGTCCATCATTCGTTTTAGGATTTTCAGTGCCTTATCTTTATATTCATGGTCAAACATGTCATGTTTTATTTTTACTACACATGCATTAACCATCCTTGACCATCAAGCCACTTGGTGGCTTGTTTTTATAGGACAGTTGGATGCCACATCGTTGACTGCATGGTTTGAATCCCAGACCCATAGCTTGAGAAACACATGGGGCATGTGTGCATGTGTGCCCAACATCCTAAAAAGAGAAATGGAGGAACAGGGATGGCAGCATGATCTCACTCCCTCACGAAGGGTGCTTTCTCACGTTCGCTCTCAGTCTCGCCCTCGGTGCCTCTTTCTGCCGAGTACGTGCACCTTCTAGTGCATTTTTTAAAAAAATGTGTGTTTGACCATCAAGGATCAAATGACGACATAATTGCCTGTAATATTTGCAGATCACCTAGTAAATCAGTAGTCGGACTTTTTAACCAGAAGGCATCATCAAGATAGGATGGAATTGTCTCTATAAAGAATGGAGTCATTACATTCCCAGTGACTGTTTTGACTCTTCAGGGGCAGAGAGTGTGTTGTACTCAGGGACAGCATGCAGGAAACGATGAGGACTGACTTCGCTCTCCCACCATGGTAATCTTCATAATCCTTTAGAAATTGCAACAGTATAGCTTAGGAAATTAAGGTGAGTGGGATGGATCCATCTTGGTGTTTAAAACAATCCTTCTTTCATCTCTCTGTTCAAAAGTTCTAATGTTTTATTGGTCCAACAAAATTCACATGTACTTACAGTCTCCTCTCTTTCTCAAAGCTAGTCTATAAACCCTCTGAGAACAGCGAGCATCACTAATACAACCTAACAATGACTGATGCAACCACAAGGTATGTGGTAAATATCTATCCAATAAATGAATGACTAAAAGCGTGAGTTATAGGACTTGCCACATGCTTACACTAGGCAGTGACCTTAAGAATGTCTATTATTTTAGTGCCAAAATGTGATGGTGCATCATTTAAGTCATTTCTTAAAGTGTGAGTTACTAGTTGTCATCTCCAGTCTGAATGTTGCAAAGACAGAGGTCCACACTGGTATGAATAAACTCTGATTTTCTTCTGGTTTTCTACTCAACTCTCTCACTAAGCAGGTAAGCGAGCTAAGTAGTGGGCTCTATTTCACATCACAGGGGGCTGAATTAGCACTGAGCTTTTGTTGCTGTTGTTCTGTTTTGTAAAAGATAATAGTCCATGGGACCAGCAGGTGTCATAGTGGTTAAGGTGCTGGACTCCATGTAGTCACCCACAGTTCAAGTCCTGGACCCAACAGCTTGGAATTCACAGCAGGGATGTGTGTGCCTGCATCCCCTAAATCCTGAGAAGAGAGTGGACAAGGGATTGCAGCATGGCCGTCTCTCTGTCTCTCTGTTCCTGTGATAAGTGCACGTACCCTATAGTAAAAAAATATTTTCTCTCAAAAAAAAAAAAAAAAAAAAAAGATAATAGTCCAGGAATGAAATAGAAGTGGAATGCTGTAGGCTTTTCTTACCCTTTCTCTTTGAGCTCTTTTGATTTACTTTGTCCCCAGGGTATTTGTAATACCTTTCGCCAAGAGCAGACCTGTTATGGGCAGTCCTTCTCTGGCACGAAAAAAAAAACACAAAATAAAAAACAAAAAAAGAACATAAAAAACAGGTCCCTGACTCCCACCACTAGGCAGCATACCCAGTATCAGAGACATTTTTTTTTTTTTTTTTTTTTTTTTTTTTTTTGGGAGAGGTTTTTCGCTATAGGGCGCGTGCGCTCGCCAGACAGACAGAGAGAGACATAGAGACAGAAAGCGAGAAATCACCCCCCAGGGGGGATGGTCACGCCGCAATCCCTTCTCCTCCATTCTCCTCTCGGGATCTTGGGCACGCATGCACACGCGCCCGGCGTGAGTTGTAAGCCACCGGGTCCGAGACGCGAACCGCGGTCGACTACGTGGGAGTCCAGCGACATAGCCATTACGCTAACTGCTGGTTCCCTCAGAGACATTTTTCATCAACATCATCACCCTTCTTTCTGTGTGTCGTTTGCACCTCTTCACCCCTTTTAATAGTAAAAATGAAGCAACAAGGTCAATGCTTTTGTTTGCTCCATCATTACCTCTTAGGGGAGTTGGGATCAGCCAGTTAATATATAAATGAACGGGAACGTCTTTGGGGACAATCTACAGAGTCAGTAAAACTTCAGTGGCAGAGGGTCCGTGGGTGTTTTCAATCTCTTGTACATAAGCTGTGGGTTACTGTGGGTATAGACCAAGCAAAACCACATGCTGGTGTGGATTCCAGTCCCCAAGCCACTCCACAGAAGGGTGTAGACACAGGTCTGGGACGCAGGGCATCTGGGGCAGGCAGGGTGGTATCAATGAAGATAACAGTCCCTCACAGATAACTGAGTCCCCTCTAGCCAACAATGCATTGTGTATGTCTTTCATTTTTTACAAGACACTGGCAAGAATTAAAAAAAAAAAAAAAGAAAAGGAAAAGAAAAAGCTAGAAATCATAGAAGTAGCTATGCAAAGCTACAGAGCAGCAGCTTGGTTTTTCTCTCAAATAGGCGAGCAGGGCTTTAAATCACTGCAATGCTTGTTATTTCCTGTTTTCATTTGTTTTCTGTTCGAAGTTACCCAAAATATCAATGGCAGCGAGGGAAATGTGATTGGAGAGCGGAAGTCAGGCTCTCTCGTTAGCTGCTTCTAAATCTCCCAGCCCTGTGGAAACCTCTATGTGTGTGTGTTCTGAAAATGGCAAGAGATACGTTTTGTATATTCAAATAATATCGCAGTAAAACCAAGATTCAAGGGTTGTTAATCTCAAACGTATTATGGGATTGCAGAGCAACTAAGGTACTGAGTGTCTCCATTTTAATTACCAGGGTTGGCAGAGGAATCCAATTATGTCGCTGTGTCCCCAACATAACCCTTTCTCTTTGTCTGCTGCGTGCCTGTTCTAAGCATGTTTTGATCACCTCTGTTTATTTGTTTGTTTGTTGGGTGTTGCTTTCTACCGCACGGGTCTTCTGCTCTAATTTGATAAATATTACTGGAGGTTTTTCTCGTGGAAAGACTTGCTCATCACCCTCTTACAAGCCTGACATGTTTCATGATAGGAATATTTTTTTTTCTTTTATCATTCCCTCGTGGAATGGTGGCAATGAGTATGAGTAGCTTCCCATATGTGCCAGACCATTGTCTGAGTCTGATGGTTATCGGCATGGGTTGCACAAATTAATCTAACTCTGAGCTGCTGACATCACCAGGAGATTTCGGAGTAGGAGGAACGCGTTCATTTGGCAGGCATTTTTAGTGCTAGGACAGAGAAAGGTGTCTTAGAGTTCCTGCTTCTGAACTTTTTTTTTCACACCTTTGTAGCTGCAAGATCTGAGGACCAAATAAACATAATGTGTTCGATTCAAAATATCCCTCCGATTCATAATGGTGGAGGACAGTATCTGCATAGAGAAGGGAGCATACTTTGGCAGTAAACATCAAATCAGGACCTAATTCTTCCCTTCTTCCCTTTCAGATCTCTGGAATCCACTCTTTCCTTTCTGTTCTTTACTGCCACTCCCTGCTTTGCTCTCATTGGTCCTCCCAAAACACTTTAAATATTTTTTGGCTCCTACTTTCTCCTTCACCCCCAATTAGTCTCTGAAAGTATAGGCATAGCAATGTCAATTTCTTAATGATCAGAAATCTTACGAGGGCTGGCGCCATGGCACAGTACTTAAGTGCTGTGCATAGAAAGTTAGATTCCATACGATTGATCATAGTTTGAATCCCAGCCCCAGCAGCCTGAAAAATATGTGGGGTTCACATACATGAGTGCCCCAAATCTTGATGCAATGGACAAAAGAGCATTGGATGGGGAACCAACAGTTGGCGTAATGGCTATGTCGCTGGACTCCCACGTAGTCGACCGCGGTTCGCGTCCTGGACCCGGTGGCATAAAACACGCCGGGCGCGTGTGCGTGCGTGCCCAAGATCCCGAGAGGAGAATGGAGGAGAAGGGATTGCAGCGTGACCATCCCCCCTGGGGGGTGATTTCTCGCTTCCTATCTCTCTGTCTCTCTCTCTCTCTGTCTGGCGAGCGCATGTGCCCTATAGCGAAAACCTCTCAAAAAAAAAAAAAAAAAAAGAGCATTGGATGAATTGGACCATGCTTCACTGGCCTCTCTCTCTCTCTCTCTCTCTCTTTCTCTCTCTCTGGAAGTACATGCACCTATTGAAAATATATATTTTTTTAATTTAAGAATTCAAAAACAACATCTTACAAGCTTTCTTGCTGCCTCTACAGTCATTCTCATCTATTCCAAACTTCTCTGACCTGGCACCAACCCAACCTTCCTACCTGTTATCTTCTTTGCTCATATCTATACTTCACACTGCGTTACTGATTCTCCTTAAATATGCGGCATCCTTTTCTGCTACGGTCTTTTGTATTTTCTCACGCGCAGTGATGAGCCAGGAACTTAGTCGTCCGTTTTCAAGTGTTCCAGTCTTATCTTTGAGGGTTAAGCACCATTTTTCAATCGTTGCCCCACTTGCAGTCACTAAAGCTTTTGCCATGACAGTTTTTGGTAGCAAACTGCTGTGTGCTTGTTTTAGTTCATTATTTACTATTGGCTCTCCTCTAACACTCTGCAAGTTCTTTGATCATGAAAGCTCTGCTCTAAATAGGTCGTATCTTCCAGTTGCCTTAGTACTATGACACTCACCCACGACACTAGTTTCTTTATTTAACAGCTAGTCACTGGGCTCCCACTCAGTGTGGGGTGCTGAGTGAATGCTGTGGGTCTATCACACTCCTGTGTCCCTGGAATATATATTATATTTGAGGAAAACAGATAAGAAACAGAAGAAATTATGATGGATGTTAAAATTTGATCTCATATAAGTAGAATGTAGGATAGAGGTTACCGGAGACTGGGAAGAGTGAAGGAAGATATTAGTTAAAAAATACAAAATTACACTTAGATAGAAAAATTATATGCTAGGGTCCTATATCACAGTAGAGTGACCATAGTTAACAATAATTTATTTTACCCTGTAAGACAGCTGGAAGAAAGAATTCTGAGCGATTCCAACACAAAGTATCAGTGGACGGCTGAGGCCCAGAATGCGCTAATTCATCCAGTTTGATCATGACACATTGTATTAATGTATCAAAAAAACCCCTCACATTGTGTCCTTTATTATATGCAATTACTTTGATTCAATTCAAAATAAAAAAATAAATGAAAATTTAGCAAATATTTTGAACTTTGGAAGAAAACAAACCTAGAAAAGGGGTATAAGAATGGGGGGGGTAAGAAATAATTGTAGACAAGTTAGCCAGGGAAGGTGACAATTGAGAAAGTCAAATTTCTGTCAAAAGTGGAAGAAAAGCTCATGGGACATCTGGTGGAAAGACATCGCTGGGTGGTGGGCTACTAAGTACTGTAAAAGGGGAAACTGCTGAAGGGAAATAATATGAGATGAGGTGAAATGACGGCATGGGTAGGATATACAGAGGTGAGGCAACATATGGTATTTTGAGTTAATTGTAGGGACATTGGTTTGGGTCTAAATAATATGGCAGCCTATTGTAAGTTGAGCAGGAAAGGAAAATGAAGTGAATCATGTGAAAGCCACACATCAGCTTCTGAATTTAGGATGGACTACAGGGAGCCATGAGTGGAAGCAAGGTTAACAATGACTATGGTGAAAACTTTTGCCATGGGCATGGTACCTTCCACGTGTAACTGTGTAGGATCCCTGCTAGCTATCCTTCTAGCCAATAGCATGAAGGTACAAGGATGGACTAGATACATACTCTTTGTCCTTGGAAAAGAGTGAAGAGGAGTTCCTTGCCTATTGTAATGATGCTCTGAATGACAAAACTAGCTAATGAGTGTACAGAATACAGGTTTAAATTGAAATAAAATAATGAAGGAGAAAAAAAGGCAGAAAATAAAGGACAAGGGGGAAAAAAAGAAAAGGAGGAGGAAAAGAAAACCCTCTTTAACTTATTGTGCCAACTCAAAGGTGCCACAGGGTCCAGATTGGACATAGCCCACGGTAGAGAACAGGTCACGGTAATCTGTCGTAGCATCTTTGATGATTTGCTTTTCTCAAGTCTAATTTCCCCTATGAATAAGCTTTCTAAAAGAAAAACATACATTATTTTTATTCTATTCTTAAAATGTAATTATCTGGAGGTCACCATGGGATGGGTAGAAAAAAGTGGTTCATAAAGAATCCAACAATATACTTCATAAGAATTGGAATGTTTGTTTACCTGCCATAACAGAGGGGAATAGTCACCCAATGCTAGGCAAGAATTGCAAATAATAGCATGGAATAAAAGCAACCATTCTCTCATCTACAAACCTGCATCATTATATTTTAGTTTTTGGAAGAGCCAAGAGGATAAGGACGAAGAGTGGAAGTGCAAGGGGAGGGGAAATATGGCTCTATCTTGAAGCTACTGGAGGCCAAACTTCAGAGCCCCTCACCTGGACAGGCCTCCATAGGATGCCAGAGTCTAAATTTTCTATTCATAACTTATATTAGTTTTTCATTAAGAGGGCTCTTCTTCTTCAGATTGGGTAAGCTTTAGGATCCATAAAACGAAGAGAGAAAAAACAAGTAAAAAAAGACCATGCATGTCCTTTTTCTAGTTGTTACTAGCTTGGGTAAGAGTTAGACTAGGTTAGGGTGGTGTTGAAATGGGAAAAAAAGTTAATATTTTGACATAGATTGAGATAGACATATTAACACCTGAGAGTTACTGGAAATGCATGGTCACCATAAAGGGGGATCGGAGAGAAATTTGGAAGGCTGTGGAGTGGAGCAAGAAAAAACTGCTTCGTTATGTAATCGGGAATCTTGGTTTTCTATGCAGACAGATTATATTTTATGTAATTTAGCATAAAATGAAAATACAGATGCCAGTTTTATTGTAAGCTTAAATATAATTTGAAAGGAATCAGACTTAATTTCTTTTTCCCATTTTTATGTTTCTTAGATGGACTGAATTTTGATCCTCAGAGCCAATTATTTTTAGAGGTTTTTGCTGTTAGATTTGTGCATTTTCCAGAGAGAGAGAGAGAGAGACAGAGACAGAGACAGAGTCAGACAGACATAGTGAGCAGGAAAGTGAGAAATAACTCCTCAGGAAGGATGGCCATGCAGTAATCCTTTCTCCTCCGTTCTCCTCCTGGGATCTTGGGTATTCACACACATGGCACCTGGTGTGATTTTCAAGCCACTGGGTCTGGGACTTGAACCATGATCAGCCATGTGGGAGTCCAGCAACATAACTGCAACACTATCTACTGTTCTCCAGAGTCAAAATTTTATAGTGAAGGAAAGGGAGATGGCTTGAGTGCCGTACACAAAAACACTCATGCATACGCCCACACAAACATTTTCTACTAATGTCTTTCTAGTAAGCCTGTAGTAAATTTATGGGGACATTATCCTAGCCTTGTGCTTGACTATGCCCAAATAAATTATTAAAAAGGTGAGACTTTTATATTTTAATTACTATTGAAGGTAATAGAAATGAAATATTACAGTTAAATAAATGACTTTTTTAAACATCAGATAAAAATTTTATGTTGCTTAAAAAACTTTCCTGCCACTCTGTATCAGTAGATGTTGTTTGGAGTATTTACCATCTCCCAAAAAATAGCTTAATTCAGTTTACAATGAACTGAAGGAAAATCTTCTAAGGAAGAGAAAATAAAGCAACAGGTTGTGATGTTAGTGGTAGTAAAATTTAAAACATAAAGTGTAAAAGAAAACCCAGCTTAAATGAAATCAGAGAATCTTCAAATCTCAAATGTGTGGAGTGTATTACTTTATGTACTAAAGTGTCATGTTTCCTTATTTATCAAAATATTCATGACCATATTATAATTTGCCCCCTACTAGTTATAATCAGCTCATCTTTTATGTGAGATATGTCATTTCTTCTTTTTCTTAGAACATTGTGCCCTCAAGTCACATTTGTTAGACTTCTGGTCCCATCACAAGCACTCTGGAATCCAGAGTGCTATTGAATTGGATTTCCATTTGGATTTCTTCCAGGGCCATTGCTTGGAGAGCAGCACATGAAATAACAAAATTGGCACGGGTTGGTTTCACTCCATGGCTGACTCTGTTGTTCCCAATTGATGATAAGCATGTGGAACAGTTGAAAACGTAACCCACCATGTTGGTTTTTCTATGCAGACAGACTATATTATATATAATTTAGCATTTATCGTGTTATATTCTGAAGCCTCACACGTTTCAATAAACATCTCTTTTATAGCCTATGATAGATAATTGATACCAATAGAAACTGAAAATAAAGAAGCAAAAATGACAGTACCCATTTACTAGCAAGCAGACAATAGCCAGCCTTCAGGTTTTTTTCTTGTCTAGTGACAAAGGCAGTCATATAAGACAACTGTACCAAAGTCATGAAGTAGGAACAAGATAGACACAGTCAAGAACAAGAGGGGTATTGATGAAAATTGGTAACCATGAGCGGAGGGCAAATAGGGGGAGGGGAAGGAGGCGGCAGATCAGAGAAGGAGGCAAGACACAGGTCAAGTATTGTTCAAAGGCATATTAGGAATTGATATTTTATTTTAAGAGTGAATTTTAATTACTGGAGAAATGACTGGGGTAGCACAAAGGTATAATTTACATTAAAAATGATTTTGTTATAGAGAATGAATTGTAATGGAGGATACTGGGTAAATGCATTGAAATATTTTGATCCACAACATAATCAAATAGGAAGTAGTGCTCGGAAAAATAACCAGTACAGATTAGAAGTTATATTGCTGGGAACCAGCAGTTAGCGTACTGGCTATGTCGCCGGACTCCCACGTAGTCGACCGTGGTTCGCGTCCCAGACCTGGTGGCTTAAAACTCACACCAGGCGCGTGTGTGTGCCCAAGATCCTGAGAGGAGAATGGAGGAGAAGGGATTGCGGCGTGACCATCCCCCCTGGAGGGGGTGATTTCTTGCTTTCCGTCTCTATGTCTCTGTCTGTCTGGCGAGCGCACGCGCCCTATAGCGAAAATCTCTCAAAAAAAAAAAAAAAAAAAAAGAGGTTATATTGCTAAGTGTATCCAGTTACGCATCACTCAATGATAGGGATCCATTCTGAGAAACACATTACTAGCCAATCACCATTGTGCAAACAACGTAGATTGCACTTGCACAAACCTTCTGCTACACAAGAAGGTCTTCCATCCAGGCCATTGGCAGTTTCTCCATATCTAACATAAAACCCTTATCAAATTTTGCTAGTTTCGTTGCCTCAATGACAGAGTCCTTAACAGCTCCTATCACTTGTTCTTCACAATCTTGCCTTAGCAGAATGAGACCGGCCTGACTGGCAAGCAACAACCATCCCCGATTTTCGATATGCATAGTCCTTGCTCACGTGTCACGTTGTTTCCAGGTCAATTACCACATGTGACATGTTGCAGGTAACATTAACAGTGGATTTCATAGGTCCGAGGGCCATGATGAACAAAACAAGATGAGGATAAATCAAGCACAGGAGTAATTACAAAATTATGAGATGACTGCGTGCGTAACATAGCATGTTTTCTTAACAATAGAACTTTTTCTTCTGTAAGTAGAATAGACTCTAAAATAACAATAAACAGTGTAATAGAGTAAATACCTAAACCAGTAAATCGTGGTGTATTGTTTCAAGTTTTATGTACTGTACAATGAAATAGGTTCATTTATATCAGCCCCACCACAAACCCACGAGTAATGCATCGTGCTATGTTGTTTTGATGGCTTCAATGTCACTGGGCGATAGGAGTGTGTCAACTCTGGCCCTTTTGGAACACAGAAGTCAGTGCGGTCAGTCCTTGCTAGAAATGTGATTGTGCATTTCATGGTTGTGTAGCTCTAGCTTTGTTGCTAATTCATATTTCTGGTGTGATATATTCACCAAGTTTCCTGAATAGCAGGGTTTAATGTGTATTTTTACCACAAATGAAGTCAAAACAGATCAAGAAAAAAGCATAGTCATTTTAGTAACTGTAATTTTTTTTTAAAGTTAAGGAGGGACTAGCAGGTGGTATAGTGAAGGCACTGGATTCCCACATGGCCAGGTTCGAGTCCAGGACCTGTTGGCTTGAAATTCACACCAGGCTCGTGTGGGTTCATTCCCAAAATCCCAAGAGGAGAACCTCTGAGGGATGATTTCTCACTTTTTGTCTCTCTGTCTCTTCAGCAAGTACGTATGCCCTATAGCAAAAATATCTCAAAAAGGTTAAGGTAAGAGTTGCCATGAGAAAGCAAAAGTTTGAAAATTTAACCAGGGGTTGCCCTCAGAACATCTTTTTATAACTTTAAGGAAGAATTTCACCTTTACTACATTTTATAAGGTTTGCTACTCAATAGCTAAGAAAGTTGGTGAGGGAGCAAGGTAGTAACGCTAAACTGTGTAGAATCTGGTTTCTAATCATTGAGCTTCTGTTAAAAATGTGATTAGAATAACTAAGTGACCACTCAGGATATTTTTAACTCGAATAGTCTATAATCACCCTTGTGACTCTGAATGATGCAAACAAAACTAAACAGCATATTTAACTGTATTATCTTGTATTGTTCAGAAGCATTGCTAGCCATTACTAAGATTTAACAAAAACTATCATTTAGGGGTCAGTCGTGCAGCAGGAAAGGAGCTGGATTCCCATGTGGCCAACTGTGGTTCAAGGTTTGGACCTGGCATCTTGAAAATTCCATGAAGTGCCTGTGCATGCATGCCCAAAATCCCAGAAGAAAATGGAGGAGAAGCACTGTAGCCATCCTGGGGGGGATGACTACTCACTTTCTTTCTCTTTTTCTGGTGAGCACAAATGCCCTATGGCAAAAACCTAACAACAACCACCACCAAAAAACTCCATATATTTAAAGATTAGTGCAGCATTAATGTTTGCTATTATCTGTTGAAGATATTTTGTGTTTTATCAACGGTACTAGGGAAAAATGTTCACCTGTTGAAATATCCATTTTGTAAGACAAATATTAATGTGATTGAATGTATGGAAGAAAATGAAATGAAAAAAAATTTAAAAAAATCTTTCGGGATGCCTACTTCTTTTTTTTTTTTTTTTTTTTTTTTGAGAGATTTTCGCTATAGGGCGCATGCGCTCGCCAGACAGACAGAGAGAGACATAGAGACAGAAAGAGAGAAATCGCCCCCCAGGGGGGATGGTCACGCCGCAATCCCTTCTCCTCCATTCTCCTCTCGGGATCTTGGGCACGCATGCACACGCGCCCGGCGTGAGTTCTAAGCCACTGGGTCCAGGATGCAAACCGCGGTTGACTACGTGGGAGTCCAGTGACATAGCCATTACGCTAACTGCTGGTTCCCAATTTTTTCTTATAAATAATTTATTTCTGAAGGAAAGACTTCTTTAAGATAAGCTATTGTGGTCATTTACCATTGTCTCTGTCTTTAGTTTTTGTGTGTATGGGGGGAGAAGAGATTAAAAAAGGAGAGTGGAAATGAGGAATAAAAAAAAAATTCTTACCTAGAATAATTAGATTATAAGTCTGTAATTGAAGTTCAAGAGAACATCTTACTTACCCTTATCTTCACTAAGGGAAAAATGTTCATCTATTTTACAGATATGAAAATAGAGGCTAAGAGATGTTAAAGTGATTTCCAAGAACACTTCATGGAATTTTAGAAGCACTTTATTAAAAACTAAATGGATGTTTGCATGACCATTGCTAAGTGTTAAACTGATCAATATAATTCATGCTTTTCTCTATTAATACACCACCCCAACTGTATCATTGATTTTATTAAATATAAAGAATTCATTAAGCTATTTAAATTCTAGGATTGACTTTTTAAAATTAAAACTCTAATGTTTTTTTCTGTTTCTCCAAGCATCTGTTCCTTAAGGACAGGGTGAGCAAATACATCAAAACCCTATGGGAATCAGGAAACCACACACTTAAGCTACTTTATTTAGTCATTTAAATAGATGATACCTAATCCAGACCTTTCCTAGAAATGTCATATTTGCATTCTTCTAGAAATCGTGTATTTTTCAAACAAATAGAAGACGCTTTATATTTCTACACCTTGCTATGTCCATTTACGTGAGCTTCTCAGTTAAAATCATATTGCTCTTATAAAACTTTATTTTTGTTGGTTAACATACACATTTTACACTCAGGAACAGGTGTAAACTCTGACATCTGGAACATCCATCTGAAAAGAATGTCCCTGAGGCACTTACACAAGAGGATATCAATACACATTCACACAATGACATTTCAGACAGATAAGTGCCCTTATATCAGGGCACCAAATAAGAAAAATAGAAAGACTGAGCAAGGAGCACATGACATAAAATGAAATACATATGTAGAGATTGACCATCATTTGCAGAGGTTAGGGCCTGAGTCCATGGTGAAACTGAAGTCCATTTTTAAATGGAAGATTTAACATTTAACAGCTAAGCACATAAAAAGGAATTCGTAACAGAAAAACCTACATCAATTGGAGTGACCTTTCTCAGAGATATCTTTTACAGATTTTCCTTCTGGCTGTCTCTTTTCTCCCTTGCTCTATCCTCGACCTTTTTCAATAGGGATCTTTTTATTTCTTTCCTCATAGATAACCCTTATTTTACCTTCGTCGGTCTTATGCATCAGCTTCCACTGTGGAAAACTTTGAGATAATATTTCTGCCTTGGTGTGTGAAGATGTTGGGAGCTCCAGAATTCTCTATATTGTACGGGATACTTTTTTGTCAGGCGGTTGGTTCAAATTAATAACAGTAGGGAAAAGAAACATGAATGCTTGTCACAGTTATTCAAATCTTCTTATTGTTTTTAAAATTGTATCCCATCCTTACAGAAGTCTAAGGGACATCTTTTGCGAATTCTCATCCATCAGCCCAAAGTCAGAGCATAAGAAGAAAGTCGCAGATTTTGTATTAGAAGACTCAGAACGATGACAGAAGTTTCATTGGTGTAATAAATTTTATTAATATTCACTTCAAAATACATGAAATGAATCTTCTATAAATATCAAATTTTTATTCATTTTTTATTTTTTGTCAGAATCCTTATTCCCATGGCAACTAACTTGGTGCCACAGAGAAAAGTTCAGAATTTAAAAAAAAAACTGGTGATTTCAACATCTACATTCCTTTTTTTATTTAAAGAATTATTTATTAATTTTATTTATTTTTTATTATCATTATTATTCTTTAATTTGACCAGAGAGAGAGAGAGAGAGGGGGAAAGAGAGAAAACAAGCCACCAGGTCCGGGACTCTAACTGTGGTTGGCCATGTGGGAGTCCATCATCTTAACCACCAGGCTACCTGCCGACCCCTCAACATTTACATTCTAATCAAGTTGTATTTTGCTATCCAAAGTTTAAAGGACACACATTTTGTAAAAAGGTACAAGAAAACATCATGCTTTGAAAAAGTACGGCCTATGCTTTCCTCCTTTAGCTAAGCCTTTCCTGTCAAACCGGAAGGACTGAAGATATTACTCAGGATTCAGTGAGCACTAGTGGAGAGCTTCCCTAACTTATTATACTGTCAGTCATATTATTTAAGAACTCTAACAGTTTATGGCTTTTAACAGCTTTCTGAAAACAGCTTTCTGTCATTTATGGCTGTAGTTACATTTTCTTACTAAGTTTCATCATCTTGTGTGTGTGTGTGTGTGTGTGTGTTTCCACAGAATACACACACTGACAGGACCTCCCAAATATGTAAGGACTTTGAAAATTGGAAGGAATAGCAAATCTGGGCATGGGCAATAATTTCTCTGTGATACGCAGTGCTTAGGAGTAAGCTTTAAAAAGCCTAAGGCCTATAACACAAAAAGTTAAATTCTTTTATTTTAAGAACTATTTTATTTAACTTTATTTATTTATTTTAATTTGACCAGAGAAGGACAGAACCAGAGAGAAAGAGAGAGAGAGAAAGTGAGAAAATAAGTCACCAGGTCTGGGACTTGAACCGCAGTTGGCCATGTGAGAATCCAGTACCCTTAACCACCATGCCCCTGCCAGTCCTCATAAAAAGGTAAATTTTTATAAATTGTTCTTTTGAGCAGATCACTGTAATGAGTCAAATGGAGCATTTTGTGCTTTAATCTCTCCAAAGTTCTTGAGGCTGTCTGACGTCATGCTTCAGGAAATAACTCTGATTCACTCTAGGCAGTTAATTCAATAACCTTGGTGCCATGCCTTCCAAAGTATTGCTAAGAGGTAATGGTCACTTTGTTCCCATAAAATAACAAAGGTCAATAAATCCCAAATATAAACTATTACATATTGGGAACAATTTTAATAAAATAACTCACTTGGATCCTATTCACTATTTTCCTTAAAATAATGAAGATGTTAGCTCTTCTCAAATAGAATATTGTCACCGGACTACATGAACTTGTGTGGTTAAAAGACCTTAAATTGAGAGACTTGGTTGAATTTTCTTTTGTTCAGACTTGTTTGAGCAAGTGTAGTGAGTTTGTTTAAAAGTCTACCAGGGTCTGCTTGCATAAAAGACTCATGAACCTACAAAGAACATAAATCTCTTAAGAAAAGAAAGAGCAAGTACATGCAACTTGCTTAAAGTTTAATTTTTGGTCTTCCTAAAAGAAATATTTTTGTTTTTCTTCTACCAGAAATAGGATGCTAAAAATATAATTTTTGTAGTATCTCTTAAGTATTAAGAAGAAATAAAATGACCAAATGTGATTGAATAACATGTTAATTGCACCAAGATTAGAAGCCAAGATGCAATATAGGCCCTTTTGCCTTTTTCTATTTTGTGATGAAGAAAGAACACCCAGCATTACTCATCAAATAATTCAGTAAAAATCATCCCAATTATGAAAAAGTCCCTCACTCGTAAAATTACTTTTATTAATATTGGGAATTATTTTCCCAATATTTAAATGGAAATGACCATTCTTAAGCAAACCCTTGAGCCTCCTCTGTAGCACGGTGGTGAAATATTAAGCATAAGGAGCTAGGTTCCATATGGTTGACCATGATTTGAATCCCAGTTCAGTGGCTTGAAAAATATGCTGGATATGTATGTGTATGCCCCAAATCCTAAAGAAACAGAGAAACTGAGAAAAACACATTGTAGCATGACTATGCAACATTTGAAGTGCTTTCTCTTTCTTTTCCTCTCTCTCACCCACACTCTCTCTCTGGTGTGCACACACATTCTCTGGAAATAAAAAAGAAAATGAAAAATAAAATAAAGCCTTTAAACTACTTTTTATGTATCTAATTGCCATATTATAATTATGCAGTAGTGAATGTTTAATTACTTTCTATTCTGTTTTATATCAATTAACTTGTTTTGCTCTTCAGTATCAAACACATATTTTCCCTCAAAGCCCAATCTTCCTCCCACCCAAAAGGAGAGGAGGTGATTAAAAGAATAAAAATATCTCAACTCTTCATAGAAAATAAGAAAGCATTTACAAATAGTTAAGTTCAGGAGAGGAAGAAATAAAGTGATTTTAATTTTATTTAATGGAAACAAAGGTCACATTTTTAATGTGTGTTCTGAGAGCTAAATTTTCTCAGTCTTCTTTTAAATGAGTAAAGGGGGAGATCATTGAGATTGGGGAATATAATGTGCTAAAAAGTGCACCATAAAGAATGCACTGCCTCTGAAATCCTGGAGCTCTTTCATAGAGTTGTATCATGGGAAATGCAGGATGGCAGGATTCCCGTTTATTCCCAGTGTGAAAAAAATCCAGATGAAAGATAATTTTGTCATCTCTTCATAAAGTTTTAACTTTTACAGCACATGGGTTGAACGTCAATCAGAAGTAAATACTTACCTTTGGAAAATGAATTCTTTTTGAGAAAGATGATTGTTATTTACCAACAATGTTGCAAACATTATTTTGTCTTCTCCAGAAAGCATGAATATCAGCAAACAGATTATTTACTTTTCAATTTTGATTAAATTCACTCAAGTGCATTGGGAGAAAATTGACTTTATTTTCTTTTGTTAAATGGATAATCTTCCGTACCTTCTGCACATGGATCAAATGTGTGACTTCCTCTATGTGTGAAAAAACATCCTTGGAAGTACCTTCCTAGTATATTTTGCACAAAAGAAAATAAAAAGTTGTTCTTTGTGTTATTTTATATTTATTTATTTATTTATTTATTTATTTATTTATTTATTTATTTATTTTATTTGTTTGTTTATTGGGGGAGAGGTTTTTGCTATAGGGCACATGTGCTCAGCAGAAAGACAGAGAGAGACATAGAGACAGAAAGTGAGAAATCACCCCCCCAGGGGGGATGGCTGTGCCGCAATCCTTTTTCTCCATTCTCCTCTCGGGATCTTGGGCACACACGCACACACGCCCGACGTGAGTTTAAGCCACCAGATCTGGGACTTGAACCGTTGTCTACTACATGGGAGTCCAGTGACATAGCCATTGCACCAACAGTGGTCCCTCTTTGTGCTATTTTTATATCACTCTTTATGTGGCAACAATTGGCACGGATTGAGAAAAATCAAATAAAGGACAATGTTGAATTACCAATTTTTTTGAAGATATAAAACTATTTTTAATTCTTACTTTATTTCAGACTTATGTGCACATGTGTATTTTTATATAAAGAATAGTTATATATAAACAAAAATAATTGGCAGTGAAAGATCTCTTCAGTCTGTATCATTCTGTTACTACCCTAACAGAGAGTTACATAGGAATAAACAGAGAAAGGGTTCTACTTAACAAACTATGTACATGTACCTAGGATAAAATCATATTTCCTATTTAACAGAACAAAAAGAAGGCTGAAAATAGTGCTCTGCCTGACATCACAAAAGACTAGTGAGGAAGTTTTCCTATCTCTGGAAGGCAGAGTAAGAGGATATGAAGTCAACTCAAGCAGACAAACCCTTTTAGAGTTTCAAACCCTGGGAGAGTGAGCAAGAAGTTTAAGGTCTAGTTGAAATTATTTCCGGCATCTATGGTGGAGTAGTTGGTATACCACATGATGGTACAGATAAATTGACAAGCTTCAGGTACTTGGTCTTCCTGCCTAAGCTTGGTTTTCCAAGACCTTTTTGTATTCCATTACGTTTCCAGGAAATTCATCTCTATATTTCCAAAGTAGATTCTGTCATTTACAGACAAAAATTCCACGCATATCATAGCCTACTTTCGTATTTATTGGAATTAAACTCTGGTCATTTAGGTTTGACGTGGTCATTTAGAATCAGCAACCACTGAAAAGGAAGCACAGTTAAAATTACTTGCATAAGCACATTTGTTATATCTTTAGTTTGAAACTTAAAATTGCTGGTATTTAGTTATTTTTGACATTTAATCATGATTACATATGATTCAATATAATAATGGAGATATCTAATTGAATCAAATAAGCCATCCTATGATATATGTCCTTAGTAATTATAGCGGAATGGTTGCTTTTTAAAAAATCTGTTGTAATATTGTCATCTCCTAGAAACTACTGGATTTTGGTGATTACCTAAAAAGTAACAGAATGTTACCTGTGCTCCGGATAGAGGCTTTCACAATTAGAAAAGAAGGAAACTTTGACTATGATTTATTTAGAGAGAATTGTAAGGTAGTTTATTTTGAGAAGAAAATGTGTGCATATTTAACTCACATAGAAAATACACTTTCCCATAAGATGATCAGTTTCCAAATATGGCCTTACCTAACCTGACTTTCTTTAAAGAAACTACTGAGACTGTCTGATAGAACAAGCATATGCAATTCATCTAGCCAAGATACAGAAAAATAATAGAAAATAATCATTATTAATATTCAAAATCAAACAGCTAATGTTTATTAAGTGTCTACTATGTCTAAGGTATTATGCTATGTCCTCAATTCCTATTATCTTATGTAATTTTTACATCAAGTCTATCAAAAATGTATTATCATTATGCCAACTTAAGAAATGAAGTATTACATCTTTGCTAGGTAACATAATCTGCTAAAGATCCCAGAGTTAAAAAAGACATGGGCTGGCTCTGTGGCACAGCAGTAATGTACTGCTCAAGAGAAGATGGATTCCACTTGGCAATCATGGTTCAAATCCCGTCTTGTCCACCTGAAACACTTGAAGCATATGTGCAAGTGCCCAGCATCTGATGAGCTGGAGGACTGGAGGAAGGAGATCACAGTGTGACTATAAACCTGTGGAGGGTGCTTGTCTCTCTCACACATACAAGTGTGTACACATGCACACATGGTCTATTATGAATAAAGAAGAAAAGAGACCCCACTAGAATAGCAACCTAGTTCTGTCTGACTCTAAAATTTATGATTACAGACACTATTTTGTGAATTTAGCTGTCTACATGCATATTACTGCTAATTATCAGATAAAAGATAAATATTTGAAGTTTTAATAGTAAATGCTTAATAGAATTGAAATACTTTGATTTTCTTTTAACCCATTGACAAGGGTGGTTCTATTAGTAAAGGTATTACTTCATCCTAGGTACATCCATTTTCTTCCTAGCTATGACTTTTTCTTTTTCAGGAAGATAGGCACTGCCTATCTCAGTCATCTAGAAACTGACCATGACAATCCAGCTATGCCACATTGCCAACATCTCTGCCAAATGTCCACAAAACCACCTCTATATTTACCCCTACTGCTAATGCAAATGCTTCCCATTTGAGAGAGGAAAGGAGGAGCTTCCAGGGAGAGAGAGAAACAGAGAGAGGAAGAGGTATTTTCTACTACGTGATCCTCTATTTTCTCTTCCAAGTAAGGACAATATGTCCACTACTTTGCAGTTCCTAAGCTTCTGATTTCTTCCCTCCAGTCCACACAGTCCAACTCAATACCTACAATATTCCAGTTAGGGTCTCATTAGTTAAATCAAGTTCGCTATCTCAAAGCAAAGAAATCAGTTCACAACCAGGTTACATGTGTTATTATCTACTGTAGGCTACTCTAGGCTACTGGTGGCTTCTAGAGCTAATAATGTGTAGCCCAGAAAAGATGAGGTCCACAGAAAATATATCAGTATGAGTAGCCTTCTGTGTACTTGGTCTTTATGACAACTGCAAAGGATTCAGCATCCTCCGTTTCCATCTATGTCCCCAGTTTTGAACTCCAAGTTTGTAGCCACCAAACAAGAGGTGTTTATCCTGAAAATGTTTACATTTGTCTGGTAGAGTAATAGTTCTCAAAAGGTTTCTTTTGCTTTTGTTGTTGTTGTTAATTTGTAAGAGGGCATGTGTACTATCCAGAGAGAGACAGAAAGAAAGGGAAAGCAAGAAAGCTACCTCCAGGAAGATTACCATTCCGTGGTCTCTTCTCCATCTCTCCCTCCTTCAGGATTTTGGCATGCATGCCCACAAGTCTGCATATCTACCAACCTGCTGAATCCAGGACTTGAACCACTCAGTTGACCATGTGGAATCCGATCACCTTTCACCAACACCCCACCAGCTGGCCATTCTCAAAAGGATCTCAACCAAAATATTTTCATAGGTCTAGACAGATGCCTTGACCATTGGTAATGAAGGTCTGGTGATGATGTACAATAGTTGCCTTCATAATAACTTATCGTCTTTAGAAAATTCCAAACCTGTGCTAGCTCTTTAATGAGATAGGAACATGATGTTAGAATATAAATGAAGAATGCTGTAATATATCGTTAAATTAGAATTCCTTCCTATTGTTCACCTGTTTTAACACAATATAAAATAAGCTCTGAATATATGTTTTAAGAGAGATTTCTAGGATACAGAATGACAATCTACTCTGATGCAAATTAGTGGTATAATTCACTAGCTCTGAAAGCATCTCCAAAAATAAATATTCTCCTGTAGGACGATTATTTTTATTTTATCTGAATTTCCTTCTTTGTGTATAAGAAGAATTGAGGGTAAGTCATAATGAAATCATTCTATGCACAATGGTTCAAGTGGCTGCTTAGAGCCTTATTCTACTTCTTGTTCCATCAGAAATCATTAATTTCACAAGACATATATGTGTGTGTGTGAATATATATATCAATATTTTTATACATGCATACACATACATATGCATACATATGCATATCAGCAAGAGTGTAACATCATATTTTGCTAACGTGTTGCAACCATGCCTCATGTTAATGATGACACTTTCATTTTATCTCCTAAAGGGAGAAAAACAGTCTTATCAGTCATTCCAACCATTTTTTGGGGGATATTAATCTAATATTAATTCCTCTTCTAAATCAGACACAATTTTATTCCCAAACATTCCTTATTTAAAAAATTAGAAAAAAAAGAAAGAGAAAAATTAAAAATTGTATACATTTTATATATATTATATATATATATATACATACATACATATACACACACACAAACACACATATATGTAGTATTGTATATAAATATATTGTACATATGCTATTGTATATAAATAAATACGTAAATACACACATGCATATTTATGAAATAGAAAAGGAAAGTATGCATAGCTGTTTTCATCCTGGTTTCTGTAGCTAGGCCCAAACAATATTTGTGTATATTCATTTCTTCCCCCACTATCTCTAGCCTCAGGTGACTAGAACTTTCCCCAATAGAATAACCTAGTATTTCTCCCTTTATTGATTCACTTATTGTTTTTTATTGGCTTATATCACTGAATATAGAAATACTGTGGTAAATCCCAAATAATTACTTGGGCCCTATATACAGATCTCTCTCCTCCATTCATAACTGGCATCTATTGTAACAGAGTAGAACATTCCCTTCAATCCCTGCTGGAATGAGCAATCTCAAATATCCAGGAAGCTATCATAATTTCCAGCTTTCAGAACTCATTTTTTGGGTCCCTTAAGAAGTTAGTTCTCCCTTGTAAACTACACCTTTTAAACCGGAAGACTCCAATGGCTTCAAGAAAGGAAAGAAAGTATTTGCAAGTGAGATACTCAGTTTACATGACAGCAAAGGCATTCTTACTTTCATCTGTTAATTCCCAGACCCACAAACACTGACTATGGAAATCTGTTGTCTCAAATCTTGCACCGAATTTTATCTGAAAGTGTACAAATTTGTAAGAATTTGTTTTTCAGTTCTGTGAGTCTTTGGCAACGAGACTGTTGTGCTGCTGTTCTACAAGAGCATCTGCTTATGGTAGGGTATGTTGTAAGTACAGTGAACATCATGAATGTAAGCATATTGCCACTTAAAAAAAAAAAAACGAATTCTGTAGTCAGAAGCAATATTACATGGAATACCATGGTGGGAAAAAAGGCCTTTGGTTAGTCCATGGATGACAGTCCTACCAAAAATAAGGCATGCAGGAAAAGAAAATTTTTAAATATAAGTATTCCTGTGGCAATAGATTGCTGCGTCCTTCATGAAGGATGTCCAATGAGCACTTGCCACAAGAAGGACATTTAATCTCCTGGAATCAGGGGCCACATTTAGAATTTAGCTTCAGTCCTTACACGATGGGCACCTGTGAGTGGCAATCGTAGAGGAGTCATATTGAATGGGATATGTGAGGATGAGTCCATTCCTAGCATCCTTTTATATGGCCATAGTCACACTGTACCTGAGTTCATTGGGCAAGTCCTGAAGTTACTGGGGAACGAAAGATCAAGTGACTTCCACAGAATGGATCTCCACTTCAGAAGTCTTCTCCACGGTGGTGTCCTTTTGTGAGTAAAATTGTGAGATATAAATATTCTTGTATGTTGTACGTTTCAAACAAGTTTGTTTCTTAACCCTTTGGACTGCTATAACAAAATACCATATGATGTGTAGTTTTAACAAACAGAAATTTATTTCTGAGAGTTTTGGAGGCTGAAAAGTTCCAGTCAAAGTAGCAGCAGTATCTAGTAAGGGTTCACTTCCACAGGTAGTCCCTTCTAGCTGCTTCCTCACATGGAAAACTTTGTTCTTCTTTCGTCTATTCACGTCATGAGAAATTGCTGTCATAAGGAGGTACTAGAAAATATTTAACCGTGGTGCTTGAATATCTGCTAGCCAAGCACCAGGAGTAATGTATATGATGGTTTTACGACAGGCATGTTCCCCTCAGGCTGTTGTTCAAAATCACATATGACTTAGTTATTGTGGAATATACTAATAACAGACTCCTTTTTTGCCCATATAGGCCAATTTAGGAAAATGTGACATTATCCAGATGTTTAGTTAAACACATTCTAATTAAGCTGTACATGCTTATAAAGAAAACAAAATAAGTGATTTAAACCAAAAATAAGCTTGCATTCATAACTGTATTGGTATTATGAGACTTGATTAAAATATTATTTTCTCAGGGGCTGGTAGGTGGCGTGGTGGTTAAGGACGCTAGACTCGCACATGGCCGACCATGGTTCGAGTCCTAGACCTGGCGGCTTGCTTTCTCTCTCACTCTCTCTCTCACTTTCACTCTGTCCTTCTCTGGTCAAATCAAAATAAAGTTAGGGACCAACAATTAGCGTAATGGCTATGTCGCTGGACTCCCACGGAGTTGAACGCGGTTTGCGTCCCGAACCCAGCGGCTTAAACTCACACCGGGCGCGTGTGTGTGTGTGCCCAAGATCTGGAGAGGAGAATGGAGGAGAAGGGATTGCGGCGTGGCCATCCACCCTGGGGGGTGATTTCTCGCTTTCTGTCTCTATGTCTCTCTCTGTCTTTCTGGCGAGGGCACATGCCCTATAGCGAAAACCTCTCCAAAAAAAAAGAAAAAAGAAGAAAAAATAAATAAAGTTAAATAAAATAATTCTTAAAAATAATAAATAAATTTTAAAAATAATATTTTCTCCAACTTTATTATTTAATCAATACAGTACCTTTTCCAAACTTTGTATCTGTGAGGGTTTTCTTGTTAAATTATGAAAAGTATTTGAAAATATTAACTTTGTAAATATTCAATCAGAAAATGACAACATCAGAGGTACTAGGTAGAATGGGAGGCATTAATCTAAAAGTATTTTCTTGAATTCTGCCTTCAGGATCTAAAATGCTCAAGATACTAATGATGGTCCATGATGCTCCATGCTTAGCGAAGTTTCCTCATGGAGAATCCGGTGGTGAGATAAATGACCCACAGTCTGTGAAGAGCCTTTTTTTTCAGTTTTAATGACAAACTTAATGAGTTTGAAAGTCAAGAAAGTCTCAAACACAGAACTTCTGTACTTTGCTCAGCTTCATACAAGCATAAACAAACATGCACCCCACCATGAGGATGGCTACAAAACAAATAACGGAATATAACATAATGTAATACGCAATGGCCATGTAACAAACAAATCACTCGTAACATAAAATGACTACATAAAAACATCAGCAAATTATTATTATTATTATTATTATTATTATTTTTGATTGGGAACACTTTTCCTTGACAACTTTACTCTAATAGCCAAGAATCATCTGGGGAAAGTTTCCTAGAGTTCTCCAGTAAATCCATATGTTTTAACACGTGTGGCATTGAAAAGGTTCAAAATCATTGCCCTCTTGCTTTGCAATCACCTGTTTGAAAATGTTTAAATAAATGTCTTACAGGAGGGAACAAAGTGTATATTTTTAAATTCACACAGTACAATAATTCTTTTTAGTGGAAAAAATATACTATCCCAGCAAATCAATCTCTGCTCCTCGTAGGGCAGATGATCTGTTTGTAGGTGACACCTGCGTGCCGCCCATTTTGGTGCACAGTGGGAGGACAGTTTCCAGTCACTATGCTCTCCCCTGGCATTCTTGTGGTGGCCCAGCAGCTAGACTGTGACACCACTGGTGGAGCTGTGACTATAATGTAAAGGTCGTCTCTAGCATTGATGTAAGGTCAGGGAAGATTCTGAGAGCTGTGAGACATTCTTAAAGTGCTTTATACATACTGGGCCATAGAATCCATTTACAAATGTGTATTCATTGTACTTCTAGTCAATGTTAGAATTAACTATATTTGCACTTTTGATGTAGAGTTAAGAGGAAAATTCTAAGTATTACCGACCTTTTTAAAAATACACACATATAAAAGAAATCTGTATTTTCTTTTTAGGGAAAAATGCAGAATACTTTACGCTATTTGGATCCAATTGCTTTAAAATAGGATTCATACATCCAAGAAGTAATTCCCACCATGGAAAATAGCATATTCTAAATTTCTTAATTAGGTTTTCTCAAGTATGTGGTGAGACATAAGATTTAAAAGAAAAGTGCAGAACAAATAAGATGATTTAAGCTCCTGTCCTTCATAGGTAACACCCTAAACTCTTATCTTCATGAAAGTACTAAGTGGAGTGAATGGAAGAAACAAATACAATTAAATGACAGAAAATCCAATGTAAATGGATGTTAGGGGGGAAATGTAGGTTGAAAATACTGGCTCCAATAACAGAACACCTTTGATTCAAAAATCAAATACTGTTATCAGGATGTTTTTTAATCTGATGGACTCTCTTCTTGAAAGTAACCAAATTCCAACCAAATTCTTCCAGGTTTAGTAGAAAGTAAAAAGCAAACACTTTTTCCTTTACCCTTGAACCTTGAATACTTTTACTTGGCTCTGACTGGGCCATGGGCTAGTCTATGAATTGATTCTTAGAGCAGAAAACGGGTTAGGAATGTGGCAGATGGTACCACTCCAAAATGAACTCAGGATATGTTATTCAAAGAAGAGTTCATTGATCATGGGAACAAGATAGACAATAGGTATTCTTTTTACTGAGAACAATTCAGATAGGTTAAAAAAAATTATAGAATGCTGTTCCAGGTTAGTGAAATCAAGAACTCAAAAGAGAGATCAAGTGTCTCTAAAGGAAAGTTCATCAGAAAAGTTAGAAAACCTTAAGATGTTTATATGAAACTGTAAGAAAATAAAGATTGAGTGCGGAATGTGACACAAATTAAGTGAACCAACAAGTTTGGATTTTAGTTGGGTAACTATGAGGCATTAACGCTAATGATCTGAGAGACAAATATGTCATCAAAGCCTCACACGGCATCTGATCACTCATCCTTCCTCAGTAAAAAATGTATTTTAAAGGATTAATTGTGATAATATTGATAGCTTGTAGTGTGAATTGAAGTGGCCAGGTAATAGAATATTATAGAAATAATTAAATAATGACAATCAAAGAATCTATAAATTCTAATGTACCAAAATGATTGTAGGGCTCTTTCTTTCTTCTTTCTCTCTCTCTCTTCTTTCTTTCTTTTTCTTTCTTTCTTTTTTTCTCTTTCTTTCTTTCTTTCTTCCTTCCTTCCTTTCCTTTCCTTCCTTCCTCTCTTTCTTTCTTTCTCTTTCTTTCTTTCTTTCTTTCTTTCTTTCTTTCTTTCTTTCTTTCTTTCTTTCTTTCAGAGATTTTTGCTATAGGGAGCATGCGCTCACCAGAGGGAGAG
Source organism: Tupaia tana (assembly GCA_026018925.1). NCBI lineage: Eukaryota > Metazoa > Chordata > Mammalia > Scandentia > Tupaiidae > Tupaia > Tupaia tana. The sequence continues at coordinate 17,171,741 of JAKSZU010000019.1, forward strand.
AAACAGAAAGCAAGAAATCACCCCCTGGGGAATGGTCATGGCACAATCCCTTCTCCACCATTCTCCTCTTGGGATTTTGGGCACAAATGCACATGTGCCCAGCATGAATTTTAAACTGCTAGGTCCGGGACTCAAACCGTGGTTGAATATGTGGGACTCCAGTGACATAACTGTTATGCCATCTACTGGTCCCAGGGCTTTTTTGGAAGACATAGACACAGGTGCTGCAGAGCTCTGACCAACCACTCCAGGGCTCTGGTCAGTCACTCCTGCTCCTGCCTCACCGCTGTTCGCTCGCTCAAGTAACAAGTTCATCAGGAAGCCCCACTGAACCCATGGCTTTTGAAGATACTGGAAAAATGCTGGTGGAGCCAGAGGTCACCATTCACCAAAAAAGAATTACTTTACTCAGCTACAAGGTAAAAATCCCTGCAGAAAATGTGTACTGACTTAATCAGAGGTGCAAAGGAAAAGAATGTCAAAGTGAAAAGACCAGTTTGGATGCCTACGAAGACTTTGAGAATCGCTACAAGAACCTTGTAAGAGTCTAAGATGTGAGATCGTTTCTAGATGAGAATCCACAAGTGAGTCAGTGATCTGCACGGTCCTTCTGAGATTGTTAAACAGATTACTTCCAACAGTATTGAACCAGGAGTTGCGGATGACGTCACCAGGAGTTGCAGAGGCCTTAGTCAGCTATTTTAATAAATTGACTATTAGCTGTTAAAAAGTGATTCTAGGTCCATGTGAACCAAGTCAATCTATATTGAAGTATGTAAAGCTGGTTCAAAACTGTCAGAAGAGTTCAAAGAAGATAATTCACATTTTGGGGGGTTTGGACACTGGCTCTAACTGGTTCAAACTGGTTATAAATAATTAAGACCAGTTAACTAATTTTAAATTATTTTCATATGAAAACTGACTATAAGTATTTGGATTCACGTTTTCTTGAGTTAAATTCGAGATATTTTAGAATAGAGTATAAAAAATTATTGGAAATTTGAAATTGACGTCTTCTCCATGAATGAAAAACTGGAACAAGCTGAGAGAACCATGAGGCCTTCTCAGTGACACCTTTTTGTTTTTTCTCTTTCCTTCTTTTATTCTTTTAGACAGGGTCGCACTGTCACTATCCTCCTGCCTCAATGTCTCTAGCTGGGACTACTGGCACATGCCAATCATGTGTGCTACCGGCTGGGCTTCAGTGAAATCTTTTCTGCAAAGATCAGCATTTGTAAAAATCAGTGCTCATCCGGGGGAGAGGAAACACTTGACTGCACTTTTCACTTGTGTTAGAAAGAGGAGAAAGCTTGGTCGTCTCATGACTATCTAGAGGAGCCTCTTCTCTGTCTCCCAGTTTGAGGTCTGCACTCTGCTCATTTCTTCCTTTCCAGTGGAGGACAAACAGCACTTGACACTAACTCTCCACTCGTCCTTGTGCCATCTCCCTACATTTGAATATCTGAACATCGACCAATTTCTTCTTCGAATGAACCCTCTCACGGAACTAGTCCGGCCCCTGCATCACAGAGGCTGTGGCGCCTCACTACTTCTGACATTTCCTGTCTTGTGTCTAACCACGAAGGAGAAAGGTCTTCGGTCTGAAAAAGCAGAAGCTGAGAATGGAGTCAAGAACACCCATTGGGGCTATTAGTCGAGTTATTTCCCATGGATAGTGAGGTTTTGCAAGTGAGATGACCAAAGATAAAATAACGACATTTCTCTTACTCTTGCTTAGCTTCAATTTCCTTGTCCATGCAATGAGGTAATGTTCCCAGGTTTTAAGGTTACTGAAAGGTTATTATGATAATGTGTTCAGCCAATGTGCTCAGTGTGATTTCTTGCACCGAGTAATTCCAATACATATAGATCCAAGAATAAAGAAATCTAAAATATATTGATATATTTGACTGATTATGCACATGATGGAAGATTGGCAGCAGAGTTCTGAAAGATGTGGGATTTAAAATAAAATTTTAATCAGTGCAGGGAGTAAAGTCGTTTGCAGCTTATATTTTATGGCGCCATATTAGAAAAGAGATGGCAGAAGGTAGGAAAATCAAGTGTGACCCTGAGGAATACTAGCAGATTTGATGGCTTAGGAAAATTCTGGAAAATAATGTGCCATTTAGCATATTATTAAATATATATTCAGAGCAGAAGCCTATAATACAGGCAAAGCAATCCACTAAAGGCCACTAAAGAAAATTGGAGAGTCAAAATAAACAATTTGGTAACAGGAGGAATGTTCATTTAGTGAACATTGCCAATGCTGTCTGTAAAAACGTCCCTAAATTTAAAGGTCAAAAAAGCTAATACAAATATATGAATCTTAATATTTGTAATAATATTCATAGTAATATTCATATATATGAAAAACCTAAGTAAGAATATGTTAATATATTCACATAAAAAATTTCTCCATTTAATTGTCAGAACTGATTTTACATTGGAGCAGATATAAAACATTCAGACACTAGAAACCAACCAATGCTTTCTTATGATTCAAAATATAAAATATTAATGTTAAAAGAGGAAAAATTATACCTGATAGAACTATATACCTAAAAAAGAATAAGGAATTCTAAAAATTAAAAAATACATAAATATATATAATATTATGTTTTAAAACCTGTTGTGTAACTATACATTCAAATGCATTATTTTATAGCTTATATAGTAATTTCTTTTCAATGAAAGGAAACTATAACCTTTATTAAGCCTTGTTATTAAATTACATTTGTAATTGGATTAAATTCCATATGTATTAGTCTACCATATTTTCTCCTATGTACTCGGTGCTGGCCAGGTTAGGAGACTTAAAAGGAGAGTCTGATATCTAATCTCTGGGACAGACTTCCTGGCAGATCTGATCACTCCCACTTCTCTAAAACCTTCTTTTCCAGTGAGCACTAGCACATGGAAAGCTGTAGGGACATCATTAGGGGTACAAGAACTCGCCACGTAAAATTCTTATGCCGTTTGTTTTGTTTCAGTTTTTGTTAAATCCTACAATGAAAAGGTTAGGATAAAATAACTAGTCGGATCCGGACAATGACACAGTGGTGAAACCTAATGTTTTACAAGGCTGACCCACTTGCGAAGGTTTACATTAGAGACCTCCCTGAGTACACCAGGCATCCATGTGATGCAAGACTGGGTGAGCCTAGGGGTAGGGGCCCTACTGGGGATTCTGTTCTTCTGTTTCTTTCTCTCTCTGTCTTTCTCACTCATGAGACAAGTGAGAGGAACAGATGCAGTTAAAAAGAACAAAAAACAGTAACTTTGTCACTATGTATTACCTACCAGTAATTTTCCTTAGATTTAGCCAGAATATTAGAGAATTTCGAGGTTTTTTTTTTTTTTTTTTTTTTTTTTTTGGGAGAGGTTTTTCGCTATAGGGCGCGTGCGCTCGCCAGACAGACAGAGAGAGACATAGAGACAGAAAGCGAGAAATCACCCCCCAGGGGGGATGGTCACGCCGCAATCCCTTTTCCTCCATTCTCCTCTTTTGAATGGAGAATAGAAAGGAGAATAATTGCACAGTATGACAAATAGTAACGATTACTACCAATCGGACCTCTCGTCTGCTGTTAGTCCATGACGTATTCATCTTACATAAACCTCATGAGATTATATGATATAAATAGATAGGAATTTCAACATTTCACATTTGCCCAAAGATAGATGTTAGTCAGTTGATGCACCACAACTTGAACTCTGATGTCCTTTCTTTTTATTCACACACATCTTTAAGTGAACATAGCTTTCATGTATCCAGAGCAGATATGTAGGAGTGGAATACTTGGGTCATGTAATAACCTTACATTTAACTTCTGGAAGAATTGACATTTCCTTTTTCAAGGAAATGGCTATACCATTTTATATTGCCGCCAACATCATCCATTCATCAATGCACAGTCCCCACAACATTTTTTTTTATCTGTTACAGTAATTAAAGCCAGTCATTCTAGTTGTCATGAAGATGTTTATTATTGTGCTTTTAATTGGTATTTCCTTAGTGACATGACACTGAACATCTTTTTGGAGGCTTATAGCTATTTGTTTCTTCCGTGGTGATATATTTATAATGTCTTTTGTCCATTTTTTATTGAATTATCTTCTTGAGTTCTGAGAGGTTGTATAAATTCTGGATATAAATCCTTAAGTGAACATTTTATGAGATCTTTTCTTCCAGTCTGATACTTCTCTTTGTTTTATTCACAATGTCTTTTAAAGTACTAAAGTTTTAAATTTCGTGATGTCAACTTTATCAATTTTTTTCTTTTATAGATTATGTTTCTTGGTGAACTATATAAGAAATCTTTGTTTAACTCAGTCTTGAAAATTTTCTTTGCTTACCTCTAAAATTTGTGTTTTTTAAGTTCTCACATTTAAGTCTGTTATATAGTTGAGTAAATATTTAGGTATGTATGATTTGAGGTAACAGTTTTTCCTTTTTGCCAGAGGGTATGCATGCTCATGAAAGAGAGAGAGAGAAAGAGTGAGAGAGAGAGAGAGAGGAAGAGAGAGAGACCAGAAAGCATTCGTCAATGAGACTTGGTCATGTCAAAATGTTTTTCTTCCATTCTCCATCCTGTCAGGAGTTTGAGCATACATGCACACATGTCTGACATGTTTTTTAAGCTACCAGGCCAGGAATTCAAACCACAGTCAGCCATCTGAGTTCTTGATCCTTGTGCACAAGACTTAACTGCTATGCTACAGAGCCCACCTGCAATACAGGCATTTCTGATTCCAATACCAGTGCTTTTCCACTATTCAAATTGTCTACATAAATATGAACAGAAATCAGGTCCACCCAGCTTCCAGTGTTGACTTATATTCAACTAGATGGAACTGACTATCTAGGGACAAGAAGCTAAAACTCCCTAGAGCCAAGAGCAGTCCATTGTGATTAGTTCAGTTATTTTATATCATGATTAACTGTATAGGTTCTTGCTATCCAACTCACCATCCAAGCTAATAAAATTAGTCTTATAATTCAGCCCAATATGAATGTACAGGTCTAATACAGGTTCACAAACAGATTTATATAAGAAATTTTATAATAATCAGGCATAACAAAAATGATTCAAATATTCAACATATGAATGGCTAAATAATTGTGATTTATTAAAAACTGGAATGATACCGAGCAATGGAGAAAGAGAATTGCTGATTCACTTAGCAGTGCGAATGAATACCAGAAACATTATCTTGACTGAAAGAGGACAAACACAAGAAGAATAAATGCTGTATGATTCCACTTATATGAAACTGAAGCAGAATTAGTCTGTGGTGATAGAAGTTGGAACGGTGGTTGCCTAGGAGGAAAAAAAAAATAATTGTGAATGGGTAATGAAGAAATGTTTTGAGATGACAGAATAATCTGTATTTTGATATGTGCCATAAAAGCCACACCTGTCAAATTCATTTGATTATAAATTATAACTAAATTAGAAACAATAAATTATTCTTCATGAAAAAACCACATCCACCATTTTAAAAAAACATTTTTAGATCTAGCCTGGTATATTAGTTTTCTATTGCAGTTATGACAAATTAACACCAACTTAATAAATTAAAGGAACATGAATTTATTTGATTATATTTATACATTCAATCGCTATACATCATTTAACTTATAGAGAGAATTTACCCAACATGAAATACACCTCAGTTCAGTCCAGATGAGAATACAATACATGTAATCATCAACAGGTAATAAACCATTTCTGTGTCCCACAAATGTCTTACTTTTTTATCTTTCTCCCTGATTTCCTTTCCTACACTCTTCTCTCCAACCCTCTTTCCACATTGTCTCCAGTGTCCATAATTATTTTCAATGCTTTTATGTCCTCCCATCTTTCAGCCTCTACCACAGAGAGTGGACAGCCAGTATATATTAAGTGGAGACATACGATGTCTCTCTTTCATAGCCTGACTTGCTTCACTCAGCAACAAATCTTCCATATTTGTCCACTTTTTATCAAATGCCAGGTTCTTGTTAAAACGACATGAATTTATTATCTTACTGTTCTTCAGATCAAAAGTTTGAAATGGACCATACTAGGCTAAAGTCAAAGCATCAGTAAGACCGTGTTTCTTTCTAGAAGCTTGGATCAAGCATCTTCCAATGTCAAGGCCAGCAATGGCCAATCTAATCTTTTTCACATCGCATCACTTGGACACTGGCTCTTTGGATTCCCTCTTCTCTATTTAAGGACTTTTATAATTTGTGGAGGGCACTGCATACGGAAGCCATCTTGAGCTATCTGCCATCTTGAGCTATCCACCATCTTGGAAACCATTAGGTTTCACTTCCTCATTGAGTAAACCGTTTCTTAGAAATCATGTGACCAACTGTTCTCCCTGGGGCAGTTGGGTTCCTAGGCAACAGGAGAGATCCACCCGCACCAATGATTGGTTCATGCTGTTCTATCTCATTTGCATTTCAGGCAACCGATCAATGCCCACCAGCCTGTATATAACTCGACATTCTTCCTCAATAAACAGAAGACTTGATCAGCACCTCGTCTTGTCTCTATTCTGTGTGTCTGTGTGTGTTTGTCCCATCTCTCACTCCCTCCTTCAGGAAACCTGTTTGACTGTCCTGAGGGTCGGGACAATAATTACATTGATCTCACCTGGATTATTTCTGGAGTAAACTCATTAGCAATCTCAGTTCCACCTGGAACTTCGATTCCTCTTTGCTTTGTAATGTAACATACTTATACATTTCAGGAAGTAGGACACAAACATAGTTTGGATAGATATTATGACTACCAAACCTGGAAACCTAACTACCATACCTAACATTGTTTCTAAAGGAAAATAAAATATATTACGTAATCTAAACTATCTAATCTAGGACCATGTGCTGAATGATTACTATTATAGGATCCCATAAGGATAATCCACAAATAATATACTCTCTGTAGCTTATCAGTATTCACAAGATATTTACAATGATTTATTGTTAAATGGAGCTTGAAAGGTTGTCATGAACCAATAGTTTACTGAAGCCTCTGCCATACAGTAGATACCTCCATTTCTTTTTTTTTTTTTTTTTATTTGGAGAGGTTTTCACTATAGGGCACGTGCACTCGCCAGACAGATAGAGAGAGACATAGAGACAGAAAGTGAGAAATCACCCCCCAGGGGAGATGGTCACGCCGCAATCCCTTCTCCTCCATTCTCCTCTCGGGATCTTGGGCACACACGCACATGCGCCCGGCGTGAGTTTTAAGCCACCGGGTCCGGGAACCGCGGTTGACGACGTGGGAGTCCAGCGACATAGCCATTACGCTAACTGCTGGTTCCCTAGATACCTCCATTTTGAGGAAGAACATACTTTCTCCTCTACAAAACATTAAGGATTCAGATATTTATCCCAAACATGTTCTCAGACATTAAAATTACTTATTAGCATAAATGATTGAAAAACTAATATCTTTGAGCCTCAAGGTAAAAAAACTCTTTTAGAAATTGTATAACCAAGGTCATCTCATCCATGCTGTCATTAACAAAAGTGTGTGGTCAGCTCAGACTTCATAATTAAGACTCATTCTTCTAAGAGATGTATTGCTGTTTCTTTAAGATTTTCTTTCGGACACAGTCTTCAGATCTTTTCTACCTCATGGTGTTGAGGTCTAACTTTTCTTTTCTTTTCTTTTTTTTTTTTTTTTTTGAGAGGTTTTAGCTACATGGCACGCGTGCTTGCCAGAAAGACAGAGAGAGACAGAGAGACAGAAAGCAAGAAATCACCCTCCAGGGGGCATGGCCATGCCGCAAACCCTTCTCCTCCATTCTCCTCTCGGGATTTTGGGCACGCACGCACACGCACCTGGTGTGAGTTTAAGCCACTGGGTCCAGGACTTGAACCACAGTTGACTACATGGGAATCCAGTGACATAGCCACTACACCAACTGCTGGTCCCAGGTGTAACTTTCCTTAAACAGTATTATAATTATTCTTAGAAATATATCAGTAGACTTGAAATGATAGAGACAAACGAAGTGGAACCTTGGTTTTACGTTTTAGTTCATTGATTTTGTACATTTCCGTCTTGAACACAGTCCCTGAATTTATTATAAATAATTGAGAAAACTGTCATAATTTTTCTGAAAGCAGGGACTCACAGTCTTGGCTACACTTTTTTGGGTCCTGTCCCATTTCTGCTTTAATTCATCTAGGGTGCAGCTAGTCCATCTATGTTTAGCAAGTATCCATGTGATTCTCATATTCAGTCAGTATTGAGAATTATGTTTTGGATTATATAGTAAGAACTATAAAAAGAAAGTAGGAACAGGTGTAGCAGGCCAGTTTAAGGCTTAGCAGGACTGCAGCCATTTTGAAATTAAGAAAGGCCTCTAATGAGAACAATGTAACCAAATACTGAGATCTATTTGAGGAATATTCAGATGAAAAACCAGGAATCAGTATTTGAAGAAATCATGATAATTCCTCAAGGGAAAACTACTGACTCAGATTGATGTAGTGATCAATGATGTCCAGTGCTTCTGTCTTGTACCTGTAAAGACCAAGAACATTTTGAGCATTTTCAGCCAGTTTCATGGTACTTGCTGACTGTCTCCTTATAAGTCAATAACTCATTGTACAATAAACTTCCTTCTCCAGCCTCTGCCTCTTTCTATATTGACTGCACGAAGTAGCAGCTGGATTTAATTTGGCCAGTGATATAGCGATGATTTAGGCTAAAAAAAAAAAAAAGGCAACTTGACTTTTTTTTTTAAGTGTTTGCCTTAGGGCGCATGCACTCACAGGAGAGAAACAGAGAGGGAGATAGTGAGAAATCAACCCCCCCCCCCCCCCCCCCAAGGGATGACTCCACTGCAAACCCTTCTCCTCCATTCTGTTCTCAGGATTTTAGCCACGCATGCACATGTGCCCAGTGATTTCTAAGCTGCGGGGTCCAGACTCAAACTGCAATTGGCCACGTAGGAGTCTAGTGTCTTTTTTTTTTTTTTTTTTTTTTTTTGAGAGGTTTTTGCTATAGGGCGTGTGGGCTCACCAGAAAGAGAGAGAGAGACAGAAAGCAAGAAATCACCCCCCGGGGGGATAGCCACGCAGCAATCCCTTCTTTCTCCTCCATTCTCCTCTTGGGATCTTGGGCATGTATGCACATGCGCCTGGTGTGAGTTTAAACCACCAGGACTGGGACTCAAACCTCAGTCAACTAATGGGAGTCCAGTGACATAGCCATTATGCTAACTGCTGGTCCCAGTCCGGTGTCTTAACCATCATGTGCCTGCTGGCCACAGTGCAACTTGAGTTTAGGAAATGAACAACTTAGATACTGTCCACAACTTAGATGACCGATACTCTTTACATGGTAAATTTTTAAAATGTAGCCACATGGTCAAGGTAAAGATACGATAGCTCATTCCCATAAAGTCATAAACCTGAAATGACTCAATCAAGCCAGATAAAATATTTCACTATACATTTATTAAGTCAATCAATCTTTCAATCATAACTGGACAATATTTTTATTCTTCAGTCACCTCAGGGTGATTGAATAGATACAAGACATTTTTTAAAAACACATGATTCTTTTTCATATAGTTTTGACTTAGCTAATGCTTCCAAGTTTTAAAGTAAAACAAATAGTAATTTTTTTTTTTTTTTTTTTTTTTTTTTACTTCACAGCTGAAACAATGTGCTAACATTTTGTTATCATTTTTAATATGCAGGGGATGGAACGAGGATTTTAGAATGGCTGATTTTTATAGCTTTAACTTCTTTTTGATCCCATTTAAGTCTAGGGTTTCTATAATATCTATTTAAGATATAGAAATAGATAGAAAAGTGTTTAGTGCTAAGACAGTGAGTTGTATTTCTGGATAATAGTCTCTGTATAAAACTACTGTGTGTTTTTTTTCTAACTATATTTTCTTTAAATCCTATTATCAAAACCTGCAAATATTCTCTAAGGGAAAAACATTCTCAAACAGTAGTGAGTAAAATCACAGTTTGGTTGTAAGACCTGGTCCTCCTGTGATCCACAAGAATAATTTGCTTTGCTTCCATGGATACAAGTAATCTAGGCCACTCCCTAATCTTTCTCATAGGAATTATGAGTACTTCCCTAGGTAACTATGCACTGGCAAAGGACTAACCCTAATTTTCATGAATTGGCTCTAACAAAATGCTATTCAAAAACATCCAGAACAAAATTTTCAACATGAAGTTGAAAGTGTAAGGGCTAATCAGAGTCAGGTTATACTATGCAGAATTCAAAAGTAAAATAATCTCACAGTCTGTTCTCTTGAGTCAAGACTCCATTCTGTGGCTATTTCCACATTTCCTTTATTCACGGTTTGAATTGCTATCAGATTGCACCATCCCCATATTGGCATCTTGGTACTTGGGGTACCAGGCAATTATGGTAGGAAATAAAAGCAAAAATCAATGAGCTCTCCTCTTCTGATCATGACAGTAAGGCAAACACAACATTCCTCTGAGTGTCGAAGTGATTATTGTTACCATTACATCTTTGGAAGACAACAATTAATTCATTCTTATCACATTTTCAATTCCTATTGTAGCTAGTTCAAAAGACTGATGGAACCTGGAGAAAGATGGATTATTAAAACCTTGATCAGATTTTGGCTCTGATGCTGTTGTTCTTCGTGGGGGCTCCTTACTAATGAAAATGAGGATGTCTCTGGTACTGGGTGTTCACCAAACAGGCAAGTGCACTTTATCCCTTCAATAAGTGGGAAATTAGAAAACCATCTTTAAAACCCAGCAGTACAAATGAAATACGCTGCCACAAGGATAGAATACACTCCAGCTAAGTCCCTCAGCACCTGCCATTCCACAGACCATAACGATGATTCATTTGATTCATTGCATTGATGCCACCGTGCTGATCTGATCTGAAGGATAGGATTTAGTGAGCACGTGTGTCACATTCAAAGTACATGAGAAGTAAATGCAGGTGAAATGGAATAAGCCACATTATAGAATTTCTGGGGTTGAGTGTCCCTGATTATGTCAGAATAATCCCTTCCTCAAGTGAAAGACACCTCATTGCACTTTGTGGTCTAAACCACCAAGAGGGAGGTGCAGGCCACAGTGGTGGATCATCTGTTTGTTTATGGTAATGCACACCATCTATAGCTATTCTGCAACTCTTTTAAAAAGTGATCCAAATTTTCAGTAAATCTAGAGCAAATGTGTAACTCAAGCAACCCAACCACAGTGTATACACCTCTACCATTGACCCAGTGACCAACGTTATTGAAAGCTTCTTACATCCTGTATGAATCACATGAAAAAATTTGCAAAGGCCACTAGGGTTTATTGAAGGCCATGCCCCCATAAGCAATTTATTATTTCTCATTTGAGAAATAGCCTGGGGCTCTAGCAAGACAACCCTTGGGAGATCCGCTGACCAGCTGTCCTGAGATGTTCATTCTGAATTGGGTACCATGAAACCTAATCAGCCTTAGAGTATGGAACCTTGCCTGAAAGTACTTGGAAGGGTAAGACTCATGCTCCCACCCTACCTTGTTCTGCTATTAAATTGTCTTTCCCTCAATGAATACCAAAATCCTCATGGGAAACTCCCTTTAGGTTTTGAAAATAGGCAACCTAAAGACTAGAATATACCTGGCTCCAAGCAAGTTACAGTCACTTGCTGAAAGTGGCGATTATTCCATCACTCAGAGTGGAGCTGAAGAAGAGAGAAGCATGGGACTTCTCCCTGTTGGCAGCAGAACCCAAACCAGTACATTTCGCTGTTGTGAATGAGAGGACTGACCTGATGCTCAGGGATTAATGAGTTGTTGCAAGATGGAGAGGAGCTACGGGAGAGGGATGGCAAGAATGTACAGATGTAATGGAGAAATTCCTGTTGAGTACATACTAGTTCTGCCTCAAAAAGAAGTAAAAACTACAGCATTCCTATCTAGGCAGGACCCACCACAGGCTATGGACCCTAAAGAATATTAAGACCCTTGAGAAGAAGAGATGCAGAACACAGAAAACATGAAATAAGTGGTGGAGGTTTCAGATCAGAAAGACCCCTTTTGGTTTTCTGGCAATTTGCAAAAGTTAGGAACATAATCTTTCTTTACTTGATAACCATAATGGGGGACTTAAAAAGTCTGTGGAAAATAGAATTAAAGTATAAATATAATTTGTTTAAAAAAAAAAGACTTGAAATCCATGCATGATTTTTTCATTTTATGAATTTTCTATGACTTTTTTGAAGATCCCTTGTATGGTACTCTATTTTTTTCTGGTGTTCTTTCCTCTTGTCCATAGTATGTTTTGATGGCGGGGGGCGGGTTACATACATGACTTGCCCATAGATTGCATAATCCCCTAGGAGAACCATGATAAAACTAGAGGAAAGTAGACACCATATAGAGATTTTGGACCGCAAAACAGTGGACATCACTGTTACATGTGACAGCGAGACATGAATTTGGGTTGCTCCTATCGGGAGGGAAAACCCTATTTGAAGTTACACATGGAAGAAAATAATTTTCAGAGAGCCATTTTTTAAATCACACACACACACACACACACACACACACACAATTATATATATTATGTTGAAAGAATTTAGGTAGCTATTGTTTCTATCTGTCTTGATACTACCTCTGCCCCACCTTTAATAATAGGTTGCATCCCTTCTACCACGAAGGTGAATTGCAATTTCATGATAGATTTGTCTTTGAAAGTTCAGCATTGATCAGTGTGCTGGGGTGAAAAGCATTCAGATTTGCATCATCTAATAGTGAGAAACCAGAGAGAAAAGTCACATGTTGTTACTGATGAGGAGATGCTGTATTCTCTTCTTTACCAAGACATTTCTTTGGATTTTGTGAGCTGCCTCAGTGTCTTCACAACAAACCTTCTCTTTCTCTCTTTCATTCTCTCCTCTCTTTTTTTCTCTTCAGTTTCTCAGAATCATTTTCTTTTCTCTTAACCCAAAGATCTTTATACAGAAATGGAGCTATAAGCAACAGATTCAGAGAAATACAAATATTTGAAATTGGGATTTTGGGTGAAGTGAAAGGCACTGAGACTTTTAACCATGTTCATAGATATAGAAGTAGCAGTCAATGGAAAAGAATTTTAAGGCAACCACCTACAGTGGCCAGCTGGGTCCTGGGCTTCCAGAACGTAGTCTGGAGAATAGTGACTGTTGCCATAGACCTATTAAAGAGAATGAGGAATGGGAAGCCCACCAAGCAGAATGGCTACATTTGACAGACCTGCTAATGCAGTTGGAGAAGGAAAAGCTCAGGCCCTGCAGACTTCAAAGTACAACATGAGACTCAGGATCTGTGTGTGAATGTATGAAAGACTCGCTTACTAGTTGTACCATGCCACTGAGCACCTTGAAAAAGACCCACTGAACAAATCTGGTGGTAAGGCTGAAAGGAAGACATGGTCCAAAGGCGAAGTTCAACAACCTGGTTTTGTTCGACAAAGCTACATACGACCAACTGTAAGGAAGCTCTCAGCTATAAGCTCAGAACCCCAGCTGTGTTCTCCGAGAGGCTGAAGATTCGCAGGTCCCTGACCAGCACTTCAGGAGCTGCTTAGTAAAGGACTTATCGAATGAGTTTCAAAGCATAGAGAGCAACTTATTTATACCAGAAATACCAAGGGTGGAGATGCCCTAGCTGCTGGTGAAGATGCATGAATAGGCACAACCAACTGTGCATTTGGGCAAATAAAAAATCTATTAACCCCCCAAAAAGCTAATTCCAAAGATACACTTTGAAAATTTCTGAATTATAATATTAGTTGGATTCACAAACTCTCCATGTCATTTATGGGAAATCAAGGACACTGACTAAGAAAGAATGAAGTCTATAAAGTAGAAATTTGGTATTCAGTTTCCTGGGTTTGAAATTCTATTTCCACCACACATACTTGTGGGGACCAGAAGAAATTTTTAAAGTTTTAGGTCTTCGTTTTTTCAGAGAATACTAAAATATTAATAGTGAAATTATTTAGTGACCAGGTGTATTTTGAAGATTGAGTTAGATAATTTACATGAAACACTTAACACAGTGTCTAGTACATAAACAATACTCAGCAGATGTTAGCTATTGATATAAATAAAAACAATAATTTTCAAACAGATGATAAAGAATGTGTAATTAAGCATTATAGACTTATCAGATGCTTATGTTTAAAACATTTAAAATGTATTTTTTTCTTTCCTTTTTTTTAGAGGTTTTTGCCTTTGGTCAAGTGCGTTCATGGGAGAGAGAGACAGAGATACTGAGAGGGAGCATGAGAAACCACCGCTCGAGGGGATGGCCATGCCGTAATCCTTTCTCCTCCATTCTCCTCCTGGGATCTTGGGCACGCATACACATGTTCCCAGTGTGAGTTTCAAGCCACTTATCCAAGACTCCAACCATGGTCAGCCATGTGCAAGTCCAGTGATGCAACCACTACACCATCTGCTGGGCCCCTAAAGTGCATTTCTTACAATTTGAGAGTTTCTAATAATTTTGGAAAGATCTGAATAAGATGTAAAAGTTGTAAATGATAGCATAAGAGATAAATAGAAGGACAGAAGTCATCAATTTTGGCAAAGTTAAGTGCCAGACAAATATCCTTGATTAAAAACAATACATTTTTCTTCACTGTCTTTTATTAGCAAATGACTATTTGATTCACAGCATTCAAATAGTCAAACTCATTTCAACATGTCCTACGATTGCTCATGTTCTTAAGGAAGGGACCAATCAAAGCTGAATATTTCTTGCAAAACTTCACACTATGGGTTTTGACATTTACTTCAATTTCCTAAGTCAACAACTGAATCTATAAAATCTGTAAGACAATACTGTAACCCAAGTGGAAAATGCTTTGAAAGCTCTTTGTAGTTGGCAATAAGGCTGTATTAATGACAACTGTTCTCAAATGATGGATGTACTTGCCATAATACCTATGGGCTTATACTGTTGCTATTAGTATTTCCTTGAACAATTCCCTAAGTGACCATGTATAATTTAGTACACCTAGTCTCTCCAAAGAGAGGCAGGTGGATTTGTCAGTAGCGTATCTTAATGAGAAAAGTGTTCTCCTTAAGTCAAATGTAAATTACTTTTTTGAAAATAATTTAACTATAGATATAGCTCACTTAAAAATATATAATCCTGCAATGCATTTGTTTAAAAAATTGTTAATTGAACCATGTTTCTCATTGTTTTGCATTATTATAGGAAAGGAGTGATCTTAAGGTGAAAAATTTGATCTAAAATGAATAAATGTCACAAGTTACAAATGAAGAATATTTAGATCACACATTCACAGGGAAAACACCTTGTTAAAAATACATTTTAAAAATTTGTAGACTTCTTCCTACTCCTAGATATAAATTATGATAATAATATTTTAATCACATAACCTCTGTGAGAAAAAAATAACTAAGACTTTAAATGCTATAAATTCCAAATACTACAAAATATCTTCACCATCGTCTTCACAATGTGGCTTGTCCATAGTTTGCCTCACTGGCTTTATATGTGTTCACATAACCAGCTAGTATATAATGGTGCTCGAAATCCTTTCCATTTCTTTCTTCTAAGTTATTTTATTACTTATCAGTATTGCCACACATTAAGATTACATCTGTTTTTCTTAATATTCCCATTAATATCCAGTCCCCAACACTATCTTAGCTTTCAATATATTCTTTTTTTTTTTTTTTTTTGGAGAGGTTTTCGCTATAGGGCGCGTGTGCTCGCCAGACAGACAGAGAGAGACAGAGAGACAGAAAGCGAGAAATCACCCCCCGGGGGGGATGGCCACGCCGCAATCCCTTCTCCTCCATTCTCCTCTCGGGATCTTGGGCACACACGCACACACGCCCGGCGTGAGTTTTAAGCCACCGGGTCCGGGACGCGAACCGCGGTCGACTATGTGGGAGTCCAGCAACATAGCCATTACGCTAACTGCTGGTTCCCAATATATTCCTTAAATTTAGCTTGCATCATAACAAGTGAGCAAGGATCAGGGAGAAGAAATTTTGGTCAATTGGCTTGGTGTGTTTGATAGCTAAGAAAACATCAATCTGAGTCCAAAATGAAAAAAAAAAAAAAAATGACAGCGAGGTTCGAACAGACCCCTGCTCACTTGGTTTCAACAGATCATTTAATGATTCTAGGTAAAATACCAAAGTCAGATTCCCTTGGTGCTATGGTGAAATGAGAGAAGGTACTTCGTTCTCCTATCCCCTGAAACCCACCCACACAGCATTTCTTCCTTCTGTCTGTCTTCTCCATTCCACCACCACAGCTTGAGTTCAGGTGACCTTTACGGTCCCTGAACTATATGTCTCAACAATTTAATGGAACTACACACAACACCAGTTGTTTCTGATTAAATCTAAAATCTCAACAGCTAGTCTTCTTCCTGCCCATTGATCTTCCAAACTAGTGACAAATTGCTTCTTGAGCGCACCTCTGATAATCAAGAGTCCTTCATTGCTTGTGGAATAAAATCCAAACTCTTTAAGCTTATCATGAAAAGTCTACTAAAATATGACCCTGCTTTTTGTCCCCAGCACTCGGATCAAGTTGGAGTGCTTCCGTACTAGCAGCACCCCAGCAATCCCTCATTCTATTCCTCTGCTGATGCTAGCCCTGGGCACTGCCACCATCTCCCTTCACTGATGTTCTCCAACCCCCAGTCAAATCGAAGCTCTTTCTTCCACCTTTTAATAGCAAAACACTTCATTTTCAGTGTTCTTTTTCACTACTTATTTGTTTTAAATCATTTGGGCTTAAAATTTCCCTAGGAAAACAAAGAAATTAGAGTCAGATAATCTCTAAGTTTCCCAAAATTCCAAACTCTACAGAAAGAATATTTCCATTGAAGAAAGTGTTAAAGACTACATTTGAAAGGTATTTACCTATGCTTTTAAAAAATTATTTATTTTATTTTTATTATTATTTTAATTTTATCAGAGAAAGACAGAAAGAGAGAGTGAGAAAGCAAGCCACCAGATCCAGGACTCAGTCAGTCATGTGGGAGACCAGTGCTTTAACCACCATGCCAGTGGAAAAAAAAAAAAATCCCTGAATATCGATGCTTTAGTCTTTTTAAGGTATTATGATTTCTCATTTTTTCACTCTATATAGCACAGCCTATTGCTCTTATTAAATGCAATAGGCAAGCAGTAGATATCTAATAACTCTTTTAAATATCTCATTTTAATTCTAGGGAAAATTTTATCCTTCAATGAATATTCTGTTTAGGCCACAACAGTAAATAATCAAAAACATAGAATAAAATTTACACTATGAAATAGTTCCTACATCATTGAAAACTAATTTCTTTTAGATCTAACAGAATGGCTTCAGATTATTCCAGAAGAGAAATTCAGAATTTATAAATTGATAAGCATAGTTGTTTTGAATGAAAGGCTCAGCTCATGCATAACCTCTTAACAATAGTCCATAAACTATGAGAAAAAGTTCATTTATAATCAGTTTTCTGAGCAGTTTATATTTGGATTAAACTCTGATCCTATGAAGACCTTTTATTATTTAATGTTGACAATAGTTGATGGATTTCCCAACAGAAAAGACCTGAGTCATCCAAATAGGCACCATGCCAAGTAAGATAAACTGATAACAACATAATGACTTCAAATCAATTTCCATCATTCTTTTTTTTTTTTTTTTTTTTGGAGAGGTTTTTGCTATAGGGCACGTGCGCTCGCCAGACAGACAGAGAGAGACAAAGAGATAGAAAGCAGGAAATCACCCCCCAGGGGGGATGGCCATGCCGCAATCCCTTCTCCTCCATTCTCCTCTCGGGATCTTGGGCACGCACGCACACGCGCCTGGCGTGAGTTTAAGCTGCCGGGTCCGGGACTCGAACTGCGGTCGACTACGTGGGAGTCCAGTGACATAGCCATTACGCTAACTGCTGGTCCCCAATTTCCATCATTCTTGCAGCTGTTCAGAGACAGAAAAATACATCTTTGTCCTTCATTTATTCATTCAACCAACAAATATTATTGAATACATACTGTGTGCTAAATCTTGTTTGAAATGATGTACTATGTCAATGAACAAGTAGGCCAAAATCCCTGCCTCACAAAGCTTACATTCTAAAATAAAGAAATAGACACAATTAACATATAAATTATACACTTGGTTAGAAAGCAATGTATACTATGGAAAAGAGAAGTAAGGGAATCTAGATGATAATGGTGGCCTAATTTTATACAATAATCAGAGAAGATCTCACTGATGCTGTCACTGTTGAGGAAAGCAGGTTTGCCCACAATTACCATACCTGGAAGGAGTCATGGGGCACAGACTTGAAGAAGATGAGGGGCTTATCTGGAGGAAGAAAATCCCAGGTGGAGTGGGAGAGAACTGCAAAGGCTCTGAGAGAGGCAGTGTCTGTCAAGTCTGAAGAACTGAGAGCTGAGGCAGATTACCTTGATGGTGACTGTTAGGAGGTATGGTCAGAGATTAATAGTAGACAGAGTCGCAGGAGTCTGAGAGGGCATTATAAGGACTGGCCTTTTATATTTTTTAAATTTTTTTTCTTCCTGAGAGAGATATTTGCTACAGAGCATGTGCACTCACCAAAGAGATAGAGAGACAGAAAGTGAGAGATCACCCCTCAAGGAGAATTGTCATGCTGCAATACCTTCTTCTCTATTCTCCTCTTGGTATCTTGGGTATGTGCGCACATGTGTACGGTGTGAGTTTCAAACCACTGGATTCAGAACTCTAGTCATAGCTGCCCATGTGGGAGTCCAATGACATAACCATTATGCCATCTGCTGGTCCCTGGGATTTTCTTTTACTCTAAGAGAATAGGGGAATGTGAATCTCGAGGGGATTTTGAACAGAGGAATGACACAATATATTTTATGTTTAAAAGAATTATGACATAACAGAAGGCAAAAAAGACTCAGTAGATACCCTGAAGTAAATACTTTAATTTATTTGGACTCTCATTATAGATGTCATCTCTGCATACTCACTGTTATTTGTGTAAATAGCTCTATGGGGCGTGGAAGGAAATAGTTCCAGCACTAGTGCCAAGTATACAATTTTTTTTAAGAATTATTTTTTATTTAACTTTATTGACTATTATTGTTTTCTGGTTTGATCAAAGAGAGACAGAGAAAGATAGAGAGGGAGAGTGAAAAAGCAAACCACCATAGTCGTCCATGTATGAGTCCAGTGCCCCGACTCCCATGCCACCTGCCGGCCCCTACACTTGGTTTTAGAAAAAACTCTGAGTCTCTCTGCACTATTTTTCCTTTACCTGTAAAATTAACCCATTAAACCAAATGGGCAGATATTATGTACTACTTTGTGAAAAAGTTATTGAAAATGTTCTCTTCACACTTTCTTAAATTATAAAACAAATTTGAAACATTTTCCAACTATTTTTAGATTTTAGGTAATTTTGACCATTAATAATTTCATTCTGACAAGAGTTTAACAATTCTGATATTAATGAAATGACTGTGCTACTTAAGACAGAGCATATTGTGGTTGCTTATTGCAGATGGAGGTACTTCTTTTTGCTTTCTCTGTGTGCTATTATAAAGTTCATTAATAAACCCATAATATTAACAGTCATTGGGAGAAAAGCTGTGGATAATTCACTTAAAATAAGAATGCTATAAAGTATATATTACTTTTCTATTAAAAATAGATCAATTGGAGTTATCTAAAAGCTTACAATTTCAGTATTCCTGGGATATTTTTGCTCAGATACGTCTTATAGCAGAATATGTGAATTTGTGATCACAGAACTCATAAAAGCACATGTACACAGAGTTTAGCATTTCATCAACCCTACGAATTATTCTTGAAAACATAAAAGTAGCTTCTTCAACAGAATAAATTGAAAAAAAATTAATGCAATAGTTTATTTAACACACTTATAATAATGAGTAACATCATTAGCACAGTTAATGCAATTTAGACACAAATGCAATGTAGATGTAAGGGGAATTCCCTATATCTTCAAAAACACTTTTTGGAAAAATGTTTCCTTCATTTTCTCATCTGAGTGCCCACTCCAAGTTCTCTTAGTAGCTCTGTTTGACCACCACGTTTAAGCACATAACTGCTCGGTAACTCACGCATGAATAGCAACTTCAGAAGAGAGCTGTATTCATTGAACACGTTGGTGAATAAAATTTGGGGAAAACTAAGGCTCTCAAGCACTGATCATCTCCCTTGGCTTCCTATTAGTCTCATGCTGTAACTGCTTGACAGTAAGACTAGGCAATTATCTTACAATTACAGCTTCAAGATTTTAACCTGAATGGGTTTGTTGGGTCCCACTTTCATTATTTTTGCCATATGTCATACTAATGAATGTTTTGTTGTAGTCTTTCTTAGCCAAAGCTTTCTCACGAGGCTTGGAAGTCAAAACAATAATACCTAATCTACTATATAATGAGAAAGGCATTCAACTCGGTGGATAGTTTCTTTTCTTGTTTTTTTTTTTTTTTTTTTTTTTTTTTTTTTTTTTTTTGTTTCATGACTGACTGACTAATAGACCTTTCTTGCTGAAGTTAATTAAGTTGGATTTTTTAAGTGAAATAAAAAAAAAGGGGGGGGGAAGAAGTCTTTAAAAGGGGAGGGAAAAAATGAATGGAGAAAAAGAGTGAAGTAAAGGGGAATGAAAAAGTGCCATATGTGAAAAATATAACTATGTTTTTAAGACCAACTCTCAGATATGTTTCTATTTCAGTTCTTATGTTAGTCAGGGTAATAAAACCTTTATCTTTAGCCACAAGAAGTTTTTTTCCTACCTACTTTTAGAACAAAATGATTTAAAAAAAAACTGGAAAATCATCTTATACTTTAAGTCATTCAATTCTGTCTCAAACCATATTCTCCACTAGAATTTCAAAATCTTGAATTAGAGTTCACACATTTAATTTTTTTTCTAAATTTTTAAATTTAAATTTACTTATTTACATTCATTCACTGTACATTACAGCATACAAAATGAGATTCTCCATCCAGAATACACTGTATATTGGCTTAATCAAGCGCATCAACATACATGTTATTGTCAACAAATAATTCTCAATTCTTGTTTCCTGTATATTTTGCTTTTTTTCCCATCCTTGATTCCCTATCTCTCACCCTCTGCCATCTCCCACCCTCCTCCCACTGGTATCCATGGTTACTTTCTATGCCTTTTATCCCCCACATTTTATTGATTCGCTAAAGATCTTAATTAATCTAAATATTTTCAATAGCAAGCACAGTTGATATATACATATCCATGAACACAAGTCCAACTTTAGGCATAAAACTCAGTGAGTAGAAGGAACATACTATAAAGTAGCACCTAGCTGGGGCTATATAGCTTACTGCAGTCATCAAAAAGGTATTTTTAATGCTTTTTTATTTCAAGAAAAACAATTTTAGGGTTTTTTTTCCCTGAAATTTTTTTTTAATTTAATTTACATCAATTCCCTAAGCATCATCACAAAATACAGAATGTGATTTCCCATCCAGAATATACTGCATAGTGGCTTAATTATGCATGTTATTGTCAAAAATTTTCCATTTCTAGTTTCTAGATTTTTTTTTACCCCTATTTCTGACCCTCTGTTCTTTCCCACCCTCTTCTTACACTATCTCTGGTGTCTACAGTTGACTTCCATTCCTTTCCCCCCCCCACATTGTATTGATTGCACAATTTCTTAAATAATCCACTTTCAATAGCAAGTTCACTTGGTAATTTCAAGAAAAGCAGCTTTAACTAAAATCAAAGGAATGCCAAGGAACTTTGCTTAAAACTTAAAGCCAGGATACAGGTTAGGATTCTGTTCAAGAGGTAGGTACACCTATGGAACCTATCCATATCTCAAGACAGGACACAAATCCTTACAACCAGACAACAATGCCTATAAGAAAATCAGCAATGTTTTAGTCAAAAGTCATAAAATTATATTTCACCAATTCAATCTCATGGACTTTATCTTCTGTTGTGGTTTGATTTTCCCAATTAAATTCTAGGATATAATATTCAACTCCAGACTTGTCCCTATGATTAAGTTGGCCATTTTCTTAGTTTTTGAAGTCTTGCTTCTGTGGGTCTGTATTTAATTTTCCTGATACAGCACTCCCTTGAGAACTTCTTGGAAGTCTGCTTTAGTGCTGATAAATTCTTCCAGATTTCGCTTATTTGAGAATGTTCTTGTCTTTTCTTCCCACATGAAGGATAATCTTGCCAGGTACAGTATTCTTGGCTGAAATTGCTTTTCCCTTAACACTCTGAATATATTTTCCCATTCTTTCCTTGCTAACATTGTTTCTGAGGAAAGATCTGCTATTATCCTGATGGGATATCCTTTGTAGGTAACTTGCTGTTTCTCTCTTGCCAATCTTAGTATCTTGTTTTTGTCTATGGTTTTGGTCAGTCTGGCTATAATGTGTCTTGGAGAAGATCTTCTTGGGTTGATTCTATTTGGGGTCCTTTGTATTTCTTGGGACTGGATCTCTGAGTACCTCTCTAGGTTTGGAAAGTTTTCTTGTAGGATTTCATGGAATAGATTATCAATACCCTTATAAGTCTCTTTGCCTTCTGGGATGTCAATTATCTGGATGTTTGGACATTTGATGGTATCTAGTACTTTTCATATATTATTATGATTTTGGGGGGCAATTTTCTCAGTCTTCATGTCGGATTTTTCTAGGCCAGCAATTTTCTCTTCTACATCTGAGATTCTATTTTCTGTATGATCTAGTCTGCTTTTAATACTTTCAAGGGAGATTTTGACTTTCTGTATTATAGCCTTCATCTCTAACAGTTCCGTTTGATTCTTTTTTAAAGTCTGTAATTTCTCTTTTAAATCTTGCAAGAATTTTCTCACGTCCTGGAACTCGTGAGCTCCTTTCTCCTTTCTCTTCTGTAGTTCATTATCTTTCTTCTCTTCCATCTCTGTTAGCTTCACCATTATGAAGATTCTAAATTCTTTATCAGACATTTCCATAATTTCCATTGAACTGCCTGTGGATGAAAAGGAGTTATTCTTTTCCCTTGGAGGAGAGGTATTTTCTTGCTTTCCCATATTTCTTGTGGTCCTGCAGTGATTTCTAGTCATCTGATGGATGGTGTGTTTTTTCCTAATTCTTGAAGTTTAATCTGAACATTGAGGAGCAAGCAGAAGGAGGTGATGTGGATTCTCTTTGCCTTTCTGTTGTGATCGCTTTGTGCAGCAGATTCAGTAGATATTGAGGAATATGTTAACCCTAACAGTATTTGGATGTTTGGCTATAGTTCCCTTAGATCTGTCTAGAAACACAGTAAATGGAGATTGAGGAGCAGAGAAATGAGATAAAAGAAAAGGAAAAAGAGAGAGAGAAACAACAACAAAGAAATAGAAAGAAAGAAGGAAAATAATTTAAAAACTAAAAAAATTATTATAATTATTATTTTTTTTAAGTACAAAATAGAAAACCATGCAGTGCACTCGATCACTAGTTCGTAGGAGCCATGAGGAATTTTCTCCTGAAGGCCTGCCTCTTGCCTCTCTTGCCTAGGTGGGAGAGGAAGAGGGGATTAACAGTGAGCTGCTGTTGAGGATACTCAGGGCTCTTGAGACCTGGTGGAATGCTATTTACATAGAAACAGCATTGGCTATCAATTTTCAGGGATTTTTCCATAAGATATTGTGTGTTGGCTGAGTAGCTAGTATATCAAGGAAAAGTTACCTTTGAAAGAAGTCTCAGTTATCCTCTCTCCAATCTTACACCTGGGTCAACCCCTGCAGGTTGACTTAACTAGCTCATCATCCCTATACCATTCTATTCCTGAGAAGCTTGGACTTAAAAGTTCGAAGAGAGTCAGGAAAAAGGCCTCCTCACACTCCTTAGAGTTGGAATATATGAATTATTCAAAACCCTAAAGGGCAACTAAGCAAGATAAGGGTCTTACTAGTACCCAGCAGTTCAACAGGACCAATTTCTCAAGATTTGTCAGAGTAAGTACAATAGTATGCCCTTATGTACAGTATAGGTTCAAATACTTAGCTACTATCTCTAGAATAAGGCATTAACAGCATTGTCATACAGAATTATGGAATACTGGGAAGAAAGAATTATAAGGAGGATGATCCTTATTTGAGTGCTCTCCAACATCTTTAGCTTACTTTACGTGGAAAGAAATGGTCTAGTTTCAAAGTAGGTGCAACTCACATCTTACCTTGCCTAAAATTCACTGGGAAAAAACATGTCTCTGGTCATGAACGTGAAACGAGTGTGCGTGCCGAATTGTGCTTTCACTGCCAAATAACAGGCACAATCAGCAGATTGCCTTATTCTTTGGTTTAGTTGTGTAACTTAACTTTAAAGTGTATCAAACTATTCTAGCATACAAACAGTGGACACTTTAGAAAAATGCTATAAGATTAAGACATTCAAAATAGACTCATGAAGAAACCTTCAGGTGACCTTATAGAGTTTGCTCACATGGTAATTGCTATAGCTATTGGCTGTCATCAGGAATTTTACATTAGCTCGCTAGTAAATCTAAAGTAAGAGTCTTCCAAGTTAGCAGTCTTTTTTTTTTTCTTAACATAAAAACATTTTAAACTGCCCAACTCTGCGTATTTGTCACAGGCAAATGTTGTGACATATTAGTTACTGAACTATAAAAAAAAAATAATAATAAAATAAATAAATAAATAAAACCACTACCTCCAAGACAGCAGCAATTTAGACATCTGGAGAAAATCTAGTACCCAAAGATGGATTACACAATGTCGTAACAGGTGGGGCTAAGAGCTATTAAGCTGATTTTAATAAAAAGGACAAATATCTTCAGTTCTATTTCTTCCAATAAATTCCTTTAAGCAGGTGCAAGGGCAGTATAGAATTAGTTCCCTAGTGATAAGCATGTAAGAGATTTCTTTTATTCATTTGCTTTTTAGAATCTGTGAGACAATATTACTCTAATTAAAATATCACTGAATACTATGTTTTGTTTTTGTCATTAAGAGAAATGCAAATAATGCATTATTGAACTATCTAAATATATGAAACAACTGTTCATATGCTGACAGGTCGAATGAATGAAAATAAACCAGTCTAAATGTAAATCTACATTTCTTTCCTTTAAAAGGCTTAAAATTTGTTTTTTAGACTAAACCCAAATAATAAGTATATCAGGAAAAAAAAAACCTTTTAAAATCTAAGGAAAGTCTTAGTTTCTCAGAGTAAGTATCCATTTTATTTCAGGCAGGCCATTGAAATTTCTCAGACAGTTTTCTTGTCTCTGAAGTCAACATAGGAGATAATTTGGTCTCTCTATATTTTAAAAATGGCATGGTACAATTCTAAGGTTTGGGGAATAACTTCCTTTAAAAAAAAAAAAAAAACAAACTTTTTTTGAGAGGTTTTTGCTATAGGGCACTTGCACTCGCCAGAAAGACAGAAAGAGACAGAAGGACAGAAAGCGAGAAATCACCCCCCAAGGGGAGATGGCCACGCTACAATCCCTTCCCCTCCATTCTCCTCTTGGGATCTTGGGCACACACGCACAAGTGTCCAGTGTGAGTTTAAACCACCGGGTCAGGGACTTGAACCACAGTTGACTACATGGGAGTCCAAGTGACATAGCCATTACGTCAACTGCTGGTCCCACTTCCTTAAAAAATATTAATGCAAGCTTTCTCCTCTTTGGGCCCAAGATAAACAAGTGATATATGATTAAGGGAAGAAGAGGATATCTGAATTTAGATGGACTGACAACTCAATAAATGGAGGTTAAGTTTTCATTTACTGTAATCTATAAAAACAGGGAAGTTAATAGACCCAGGAATATTGACTGGGTATTAAATATTGTTTCTATATTTCTTCATCATTTTAGTATTTACAAACCGACATTTATAAACCCATGTTGTTCCTTACATCTTTTTTTTCTTTTCTTTTTTTAGAGAGGTTTTCGCTATAGGGCGCGTGCGCTCGCCAGACAGACAGAGAGAGACAGAGAGAGAGAAAGCGAGAAATCACCCCCCAGGGAGGATGGTCATGCCGCAATCCCTTCTCCTCCATTCTCCTCTCGGGATCTTGGGCACGCACGCACACGCGCCCGGCGTGAGTTTTAAGCCACCAGGTCCGGGACTTGAACCGCGGTCGACTACGTGGGAGTCCAGCGACATAGCCATTACGCCAACTGCTGGTTCCCTTCCTTACATTTTTAACCCAACCCATGAAAAGCGTAGACTTTATGAGCGTCATCAAAGAGATCCGCCGTGACTAATCTGTTCTGCAGGCTTTACACATTGGTGTGGAAAACTTTGATGACCCTCGAAGTGGAAGTTTTATTTTTTAAAAAAGTTCATATTTCAATATGTTTTTGGAAAAAAATAATCTCTCAACTAGTTTTGTGAAAACTTGAAGCAAAATGACACTATATGAAAAATAATTTAACTTTATAGCTGATACAAAACTCTTCTCAAATTATTTTTAAATAATGACTGTTATTGTTCATTAAGAAGTTTCTTCAGTCAAGTAACCTACCTTATATATCACATAGTTTGAGATTGTCTTATTTGCCTCTGTTAACAATGGTAGAATTAAAAGTTTTTTTAAAATTTTCTTACCTTTGTGCAGTTTCTAATACATGTTTCAATTTAGACTTTAGAAATATCACTTGCACTATTGAAAATTTTGTACATTATTTATTTCTGAAAGACCACATACCTACTTCATCTTACAGCAATATATTTCTCCATGAAATGAAACAGGAGGTTTAGATATACATTTGTAAATAAGAAATTCAGAGACGTTGCAGCTCTTGGGTTGTAAAATATTTTAAGAAAATGGACTCACAATAATTTGAGGGTTGGTTCAGATGCTTGTGTTTTCAAATCCCCAGATAATTCTTTGAAAGTAAAAAACATGATAACTTTGATCTTTACTTCATTCTTTTTCTATGTCTTCTTCCCTCACAGCCTGAGGAACTCACAGTGAGGAGAAAGTTACTATTCAATGAAGGTGCTTAGAGGAGCCCCTGTGAATTCTTTAAATGAATAAGACAGCAAGAATTTAGTGGTGTTTGAAAGAACACTGCTGACATGTAAGGCAAGAATGGGGCACTGAAAATATTTTGAGATGTAACCCTTTACTTTTTAAAATTAGTATTTCCTTTTCACCCCAGAGAAGTTAAGCTATATTCCATACTATTTAACAAAATACCATAACATAAAGCCCATTTTTATAGCCATAAGGAATGATGGACATTTTTTCCTGACAATATCAAGCCAAACAACTATCTCGTGAAGAAAATGCAGGAAAGATACACCTTTGTAGACCATCTACTACCTTTTCCATCCTTCACAGTTACTCTGTATCTTTTCCTTGCCTTCCCTGCTTTTTTTTCTATCTTTTTCCATTGCTTCCAAACTAAAGAGAAAGAAAAAAATAAATAAATATGATCTCAAACTTTAAGGGGCCTTAAACCTAGCAGGGCAAACATAATTAGAACAAATTGCAGTTGATTTATAATGAACTTATTAGTTACATAATTAACTATAACTTAGTTACAATTTTACCATTACTTAATGAACTATAGCTAGCACACTGCCTTTAGTATGGTAGGGTAGAAGATAGGATGGAAACAAAGTGTCATGGAGCACAGACAGAAAGTCACCACCATCTGAGTCCAGTGAAGTGGGAGGGGCATCTGAGCATTCCAGTTACTGAGAGAAGTGAAGAGACGTTAAAGAGAGAGACATTGTATATCTCCACTTAGTATGTACAGACCCTCCACACTCTACAACAGAAACTAAAAGATTAGAGGATCTAAAAGCATGGGAAATCGTTATAGATACGGGGGACAGTGTGGGAAGAGAGTGGGAGAAGGTGGAGAGTGTGATGAAAGAAAGTAAGGAGAAAAATAGAGAAGCAAGACATTTATGGGACACAGAAATGGATTGTTGACTATGGATGATATTGTGTATAGTATCCTTAGACTGGTGGGAGGTGTATTTGTGTTGGGTAAATTTACTTTACAAGTCAAGTGATATACAGTGATTGAATGTATAAAATAAATTTTAAAATATTTTTTTTTAAAAAGGGGAAAACAAAAAGAAAGAGATGGAGTTGTAGCATAGCCTGTGCATCACAATTCATTTTATCTGTCTTCAGGAACACCGTATTTTCCAGCTTCTCACCTTGGCATTTAGGTATAATTTGTGACTATTTCCCACCAGTGAAATGTGAGCAGAAATATCTTGTGTCACTTCTAATCCAAGACTTGGCCCCCTTTCCTCCTTTGTCAGCTGAATACCACAAATGGGAATAATCTAAGTTTTTGAGGTGCTATTGGGAGGCCTGTCAGTAAGAACTGCTCTATGAACTTATCTGAACAGGAACTACAACCCAGGGCCAGCCCATGGTGTGGTGGCCAAAGTGGCTGGATCCCACATTGCTGACCACATGGTTCAAATTAGAGACACGGTGGCTTAAAAACATGTTGGTCCGTGTACATGCATGCCCAAAATCCCAAGAGAAGAATGGGGAAGAAGGGATTGTGGTGTGGCCATCCCACCTGATAGGTAATTTCTCACTTTCTCTCTATGTCTTACTCCAGTGAGCATGTGCACTCCATAGCAAATTTTAAAAGATAAATAGAAATACATATACATTGTGTTTGAGCTAGTAAACAATGGGCCTCCTCAACTAAAGCAGGAGCTGCACAGTGAGGGGTGGCAGAGGTTTGCAGGCCCAATTAAAATGTTAGCTCTCTTTCTCTCAAGGGCAATGAAAAGCCACGGAAAATGTGTAAACTAGGAAGCATCCTGGTTACAAAACTGATTCTCTTCAATTAGCTCTATCAATGGAGTAGCCATTGTTTTGAATAATTTACGTCATCTTCCCCAGATTCCTGCATCTCTCACGTAATGAATAATAGCATGTTTTACCAAATAGTTTTGGTAAATTTCAATCTTGGTACGGATAATAAGCATAAACATTGGAGTTTGAGAGAATGTAATTGATCATTTTCTTAAAGTCTCTTATTTCACAGAAAAAGAAGGGCCACAAAGGTGAGGTGCTTACTCAAGGTCACCGGAGGAAGCTAAGAGGAGACAGGTAGTTTGGGATTGTTGCTCTCATTTTTCACTATGCTGGCCTAATTTAAAATTTATTTAGTCCTAGTGCTTGAAACAGATTATACTGGGTAAATGAATTAAAGGGATTAACCACTGAAAATTATACTTTTGCACCCAAAATAAATTACCTATAAAGTTATATAAAGACATGGAGGAAACTTAAGTACATATTATGAAGTGAAAAAATGAATCTGAAAAGGCTGCATACTATCTAATTTCAACCATATGACATTCTGGAAAATGTAAAACAATGAAGATACTTAAAAAAAAAAAAGGGTCATTGATGGGCAGAAGTTGGGGAAAGGAGAAATGAATACATAGAGCACAGAGGCTTTGAAGGGCAGTGAAATTTCTCCCCGTCATACTGTACTGTGGATATACATCATTATACATTTGGCCAAACTCACAGAATGTCCAACACCAAGAGTAAATCTAATGTAAACTGGACTATGGGTGTCATTGTAGGTTCATCAGTCATAATTAATGCACCACTTGGGGAGGAATGTTTATAGGAGAGAAGCTATGTGTGTAGGGAAGGAAATTTATAGGATATCTGTACTTTCCATTCAATTTTCTGTAGCCCTACAACCATCCTAAAAATACTATTTTAGAAATTACAGTTTTGCCAACAGTATTTTGTTTATAGATCTGAAAATACTCGTGTAATATTAAATATATATAAATACAAAAATTATTTTTGCAACCTCTATTTAATAAATGTTTTGTGGAGCTGCAATAAATAAAATATTTTAACATCTTACACCTTCTTAGAAACAACAGCTCCAACAGTATATTTTAACTATAATTTGGATGAGTTTTTAGTTGTATTTTTTAAATGTATGTATGTATGTATTTTTGGAGAGGTTTTTGCTATAGGGCACGTGCGTTTGCCAGAAAGACAGAGAGAGACAGAGAGATAGAAAGCAAGAAATCACCCCCGAGGGGTGATGGCCATGCCACAATCCCTTCTCCTCCATTCTCTCGGGATCTCGGGCATGCACACACATGCGCCCAGCATGAGTTTAAGCCACCGGGTCTGGTACTTGAACCGCGGGTGACTATATGGGAGTTCAGCAACATAGCAATTATGCTAACTGCTGGTCCCTGTACTTATTTATTTTTAAATAAATTTTGTTTTGTATTTAAGGCAAACGACATGATCTTAAGGAATACATGCAGATAGTAAATGTGGTTATTACAGGGACTAGCGGATGGCGTAGTGGTTACATCACTGAACTCTCATGTAGTCATTCGTGGTTCAAGTCCTGGACCCTCATGTAGTCAATTGTGGTTCAAGTCCTGGACCCAGTGGCTTAAAATTCACACTGGGCACATTTGTGTGTGTGTCCAAAATCCCAAGAAGTGAATGGAGAAGAAGGGATCCCTGCGTGGCCATCACCCCTGATTTCTCGCTTTCTGTCTCTGTTTTTTTCTTTCTCTCTGGTGAGTGCATACACCCTATAGCAAAATTCTCTCTCAAAAAAAGAGAAAAGGCTATTATTATAAAGCAAATTAACATATATATCATTCTAATACTAATTTTCTTTGTTGGTGTTTTGGTTTTTGTGGCAAGAGCAACCAAAATCTACTCATTTAGCAGAAATTCAAACCCAGTACAATCTTATAAACTATTGTCCACACATTGTACATGAGATCTCTTGACTTGCTCATCCTACATATCTGGTATTAAAATCCCCTGAGACATATATCTCCCCCTTTTCTCTCCCTGCCATACCACTGTTTTATTCTCTATGCATATTTTACTTTATTTTCCTTTTGGATTCCACATGTAAATTATATTGTACAATGTTTTTCTTCCTGTGTCTGGCTTATGTCATTTAACATAAAGCATTTTGGATTCAACTGGGCTGTGGCAAGGAGCAAATTTTCTTTCTTTGGCTATTGTGAATAATGCTGCAATGATCATCAGAGTTCAGACATCTTTAGGAGGTGTTGATTTCACTTCATTTGAATGTATGTCCAGAGAGGAATTACTGGATCGTAAGGTAGTTCTTTAGTTTTATTTCTTTAGAAAGATTTACACTGTTTTTAATAATGATTGGGTCAATTCACATTCCCTCCAACAATGTACAAGAGTTCTCCCTTCTCCATACCTTGGCCAACATTTGTTATCTTTTTACGATAGCTTTCTTAATGGGTATTATGTGGTATCTCCTAATGGTTTTAATTTGCATTTATCTGATTACTGATATTGAACACATTTTCATATACTTGTTGGTCATTTTTTAATTTTTTAATTTATTTTTTGAGAATTTTTTGCTATAGGATGCATGCACTCACCAGCAAGACAGCGAGAGACAGAGAGACAAAAAGCGAGAAGTCACCCCTCCAGGGGGGATGGCCATGACACAATACTTACTCCTCCATTCTCCTCTCATGATCTTGGGTACACATCCACATATGCTTGGCGTGAGCTTAAGCCACTGAGTCCAGGACTCAAACTGTGGTCGACCACATGGAAGTCCAGTGACATAAGCATTATGCCAACTGCTGGTCCCTTTGTTGGCCATTTTTATGTCTTCTTTGGAGAAGTGTCTATTTAGGTCTTTTGCCCATTTTTAATTGAGTTATTTATTTTTCTACTATTGAGTTGTATGAGGTTTTTATAAACTCAGATATTAGCTCTTTTCAGATATATGGTTTAAAACTATATTTTCCCATTCTGTAGGCTGCCAATATATTTTGTTGGTTATTTCTTTTACTGTGCAGAAGCTTTTTAGTTTGCTGTAGTCTTATTTATTTTATTGCCTTTGTTGTCTGATGTCTTAAACAGGATTCCCAAGGCCTATGTCCAGGAGCTTTCCCCCTATGTTCTCTTCTAGGAGTTATATAGAGTGAGGTCCTGCACTTATCTCTTATTTATGTATAGTTTCTTTGTGTATGGTACAAGCTTATAATTTCATTCTTTTTTATGTAGATATCCAGTTTTCCCAGCATCTTTTCTCCATTGACTCTTCTCACACCCTTACAAAAATTAGTCGACTATATTTATTTGAATTTTTACTATACTCTCTTTTATATTCAACTGTTTATGTGTCTGTTTTTATGCCTATACTGTTTTACTTACTATAACTTTGTAATATATTTTAAATCAGAAAGTTCAATGCCTTCAGCTTTGTTTTTCTTCTTTCTCTCTCTCTCTCTTTCTATATGGGTGTGTGTGTATGTGTGTGTATATATATATATATATATATATATATATATATATATATGGGTGTGTGTGTGTGTGTGTATATATACACACACATACACACACACCCATATATATACACACATATATAGATATAGATATATACTCCTTATAAATTTTAGAATTATTTTTCTGTATTTGTGAAGAATAACATTATAATTTTAATAGGAATTACAGTGACTTTGTAGATCACTTCAGGCTGTATGGACAGTTTAACAATATTAATTCTTGCGAATCATGAACATGGGATATCTTTATATTTATTTGTTTCATTTAAAATTTTCATTTATCAATATTCTTAGCAATGTTTTGTCTTTAGTATACAAATCGTTTACCTCCTTAGTTAAACTTATTTTTAACTATTTTATGCAATCATAAATGAAACTATTTTCTTGATTTTATTCAGCTAAGTTATAATTTGTATATAAAGAAACCTACAACAATGTCTACACTTATTTTGTATCCTTTACTAAATTCATTTATTAGTTTGAAGAGGTCTTTTATGGTGGAATATTTGTAGTTTTCTACATATAAAATCATGTTATCTACAAATAGAGATATTTTCCCTTTTGTTTCTGATTTGGATGTGTTTTATTTATTTTTCTTCTTTGCTTCCTTGTGCTAGTATTGCCAACACTGTGTTAAATATGTAAGTTGTGAGAATGGTATCTTTGTCTTGTTATAAGATTTCAGTGTTTTTCTTCATTGATGATGTTAGCTGTGAGTTTTTCATACATGGCACTTATTATTTTGAAGAACTTTCTTTCTATACCTCATCTGTTGTTTGGAGATTTTAATCAAGAAAGATTTTTAGATTATGTTTAATGCTATTTTAGCATCAAGTGAAATGATTGCATGGTTTTTACTTTTTTATTCTACTAATATCATGTATAGCATTGGTTTTGATTACAAATTTCTATCTCTGTCTTAACAATGGCATGGCTTTACAATGGAAAAGTTTTGATACATCATTTTTTGAAATTCATTTCCTGGCCTTGAAGGGAATTACCACAGTTTCAAAGGGTTTGTCTACTGCTATTAAAAAAACACCTAATGAAAATGAATTGATATAGATTGGACTTCCTTGTCCTACCAAATGTTCAGAAATAAAGACTACCATATAAAAATTTGCTTTTTTAAATTCTTGGAGTAAACAAAAGTTCATAGCTGACCTTGGTGAAGGATGATAGAAATATATTTATCTATAAATATATGAATATAAGGTCATTGAAACTATTAAATAGAAATGAAGGAACAACAGAGTAACTGGGAAATTTAAAACCATAATAAAGCATACAATGGTACATATTAGGACAGTATTAGCCAATAACATCATTTTCATGCATTGATATTAATTTGGTGTCTGTATAGATCCAAAAAAAAAGAAAAGCATCTTAGTCCTTAATGGCAAACAGGAAATTAATAGCAATGACATAAAAGTTAGAGCTAGTCAATATTAGAGTTGTGGGAACCAGCAGTTAGCGTAATGG
The DNA here is from genome assembly GCA_026018925.1 of Tupaia tana. Taxonomy (NCBI): domain Eukaryota; kingdom Metazoa; phylum Chordata; class Mammalia; order Scandentia; family Tupaiidae; genus Tupaia; species Tupaia tana. Next base: position 17,205,580 of record JAKSZU010000019.1, read on the forward strand.
CTACGTCGCTGGACTCCCACGTAGTCGACCGCGGTTCACGTCCCGGACCTGGTGGCTTAAAACTCACGCCGGGTGTGTGTACGTGCATGCCCAGGATCCCGAGGGGAGAATGGAGGAGAAGGGATTGCAGCATGACCATCCCCCCCGGGGGTGATTTCTTGCTTTCTGTCTCTCTGTCTCTCTTTGTCTGGCGAGCGCACGCGCCCTATAGCGAAAACCTCTCCAAAAAAAAAAAAAAAATACATATTAGAGTTGCATTAGTTCCATAATCTCTAATCCCACAAACACAAAAGCATAAGCCATGACTTGTTGTAAGTAAATGAATAATTCTATAATAAGCTCAAGGACCAGTAACAGTAGATATCTATTAACATGTAGAAATTATTTCAAAATAAACTTGAAATATAAAACAAATACAGCTTTTTTAAACATTGTATGGCTCCTAATGATATATACAAAAAATAGTTTTTTCCCATATATACACTGAGCATGCTTTTCAAATAAATTCTTATAATATATGAGGAAAAGTAAGTGAATATTGAGACTATGTATGACACCCAGAGTTGAAAGAATAGCAATTTGACTGGGGGTGAAGAGAGAGGAAATTAGGGAAAAATAGAAACCATTTTGAGTGGTCTAACTTTAGGCAAGAAACCTGTCCATGCTTTCTTTTCCTCACCCCTAGAATAGGCATGATTGTAATTCTCTTGTAGGTTTTATGTGAAAATTAGAAATTTTGCATACACACAAATAACAGATTATATCTGGCATTGCATGTAGCACATAGTAGGTGTATAAAATGTAGTCGTCTAATTACCATCATCATTATTATTGGTATTTTCACATTAAGCTCCACAAAGTCCTCTATCAGCACATCAATATATTGTTCCTTTCAGAAAGAATCAAATACTGAGTGAGGATATCAACACTTTACTGAACAATCAGTACTTGAGAAGATAAACTTTCTCTTTTTTAAAGAGAGAGAAATTTTTGCTATAGTGAACATGTACTCACTAGGTAGACAGAGAGGGAAAGACAGACAGAAAGCAAGAAATCATTCCCCAGGGGTATGGCCACACTACAATCCCTTCTCCTCCATTATCCTTTGGGATTTGGAGCACACATGCACACACTCTGGTGTGAGTTTTAAACCACTGAGTCTGGGATTCAAACTTCAATCAGCTACATGGGAGTCCAGCAACATAACCATTATGCCATCTGTTGGTACCAAAGAGAGATATTTTCTAATATTTTCTATATTTCTAATACACACAGCACACACACACACACACACACACACACACCCACAATCATTACTATCAGGCCATAGAATATTAAAATTTTTATTCTATTAGTATTAAAATAAATGTTACTATGCTACAAAAGATGACTATCAATTTTTTATTTTGTAAGAAAAGATCATTTGCTCCAGCTGTTATCTGGTTTCAGCATATTTTGTTAATGCTGTTTGCATGTGCTCTTCATTTAACAATGAAGAAAAGGTAGTTAACAACAACATAAATGCTTTATGTGTATTATTTCCTAGGTGGCCCGAGAGAGCACTGGACAGAAAGTTCGGGATGATCTATCAAAAGCAGGGTGAAGGGAAGCAGGCGGCTGGCTGGTACAAGAGGCCAAGGGGCTATGGGGCCATGTGAATCCATGTGGAAAAATGATCAGTGCTAGCGAAGGTTAAATTCTCAGTCCCTGAAGTATTGGTGTTGTGGCTACAGCCCAAGAAAGTTAATGAAAGAAAGGAGCACTGACAACTCCTGCTGCTTCGACAGGAGCTTACCACCTCATTACTGGCCAGATTCTTACAACCAAAGGAAAAGAATACTCCTGCCAAGGAAAAGAGTAAGAACCAGAGTGAGAGAGTCATCCAAGCAAGGCAATGCTGATATTGGGTGAGGATCAAAGTAATATCAAACAAAGGGACCTGCACAAGAAGTGGCTGAGCCCAGATCTATGACCACAGACTATACAACTATCCAAACTCCAGGCAGGAGAGAGGGGAAGGACAGTTAAACCCCTTAGTCCTTCCTGCCATACAGGAAAAAGTAAATAAAATGACACCATCTGCTCACTTTCCCAGAAGAGAGCGTTTCAACTCCTCACAGTTAGCAAGGCAAACATTTTCAAAAGCATTACTTTAATTACAGACAATTAGAAATGGTTCCTACAAGTGAGGACGTGAAGCACAGTGTGCCTGATTCCTGAAAGCTTTTTGCACATCCTGCTGCACTTCAAGCTGACTTTGAATGTACTGGCTACAGTTCATGCCTGAGAATTTGAAGTGACTCTCCTAAATATAATAGGATGCTACACTTTTCCTCTATATTTCTGTAAACATACAAAGACATGATTTCTTTTTTCCTAATGCACACTTGGCAATTGTAGGGTTCTTTCGGGACTAGCCAATGCAATTTTTATTGCTTCAGTTTATGCATGTGTATGTTAAAATAAAGGTCAAAAAATGTACAGTTCAACTAAAATTAAATACTTGCTTAAATTTCTACTAATACTGTCCATTAATATATGTCCCTTATTATAGCTTTAAATTCTAAGATAATCTCTGTTTAAGGAGTAAATCATACCCATAACCCATTAAAAATTGACAGTGCCAAGTGTTGGTGGAGAAGGGGAGCAACCTGAACTGTCATACATTGTTGGGGGGGGTTATAAATTCAGAAAACTGGTAGTATTTATCAGCCTGAACCTAAGCCCTCTCTATGACCCAGGAAGTATATAATTCAGTATTTGCACAACTCTCTCTCTCTCTCTCTCTCTCTCTCTATATATATATATATATATATATATATATATATATGCATCAAAAGACAGTTACTGAAATTTGTTTTAGCGTCATTGGGCAACTAGAGACAGTATCAGCAGTAGAGTGGTTCAATAAGCTGGTACATTCTCACAACAGAGTATTCTGCAGAATGGGGTGGGAAACCATGGCACATAGAACAAATCTGGCCCTCTGTCTACCTTTGTAAATAAAATTTTATTAGTATGCCAACATGTCCATTAACTTATATATTGTCTCTCATGCTATAACCTGCTACAGTAGTTGGATGGTTATGACAAAGACAGTATGTATCTTACTCCCATCCTCTCTCTCTCTCTGGAGAGTGCATGTGCCCTCTGGCAATTATATATATGTATATATACAATACATATTTGTATATATTATATATATATATATATATATATATATATATATATATATGATAGAAATTTTTGCTATAGGGCACATGCACTCATCAGAGAGAGAGACAGAGAGACAGAAAGCAAGAAATCCCGCTCCCCCAGGGGAGATGGTGTGGCAATTCCTTCTCCATTCTCCTCTCGGGATCTTGGGCATGCATGCACACACATCAAGCATGAGTTTTAAGCTGCTGAGTCCAGGACACATACAGTGGTTGATTATGTGAGAATCCAGCAACATAACTTTTATGTCATCTGCTGGTTCTTGGCAAAATACTATTTTTAAAAAGGTAATTAGAATCATGCATAATGTGAGAGATGAGGTTTAAAGGAGGGGGAACTTCATAATTATATGCTCATTCTATAAAACTTAAGATAAGCAAATAGAAAAGCAATAAATAAGATAACAACATTCTCTACACAACATAAAAGTAGATAGTATGATATAGAGACTTGAGGCCATTTTTCCAAATTCAATTGTAAATTAATCTATCCTTTCAGATATACCACCAACATCAGTTTTACAAAGGTCTTGTGTGCATTGCCGTTAAACTATATTCTCCAGCTTTTCTTTTGGTAACAGCTTTTCCAAAATGCATTTAGGATCTGAATCCCACTGGAGAATGCTTATAGCAACCTGCTTCAGAGGGGAAAAGTCTACCATGAACTTTAATTTTATGAGGAGAGGACACTTGTGTGCTTTCAATCTCCAGAACTCCATGATGGATAGATTTTTCTTCTGTTATTTACCCAGTATTAGCCTAGTCTCCACCCCCAGTATTGGAAGTTGGAAGGACAAGCCAGATATATACATATATATATATAATATATATAATATATATAATATATAATAATATAATAATATAATATAATATAATATATAATAATATATATAATATATATATGTATATATCTGGCTTGTCCTATATATATAATATAATATATATTATATTATATATATTTTTATATATATATTTTATTATATTTTATATATATATATATATATAATATATATATAATATATATATATTATACATCCTAAAATTCATTTTAGAAAATCAAGGTTTCAGCTGGGCCAGGTTTCAAAATACATGCCATATCCCTTCAGAATGATTTGAAAATCAGCATTCCTAAGACCGAAAATGGAAGATTTAGGAGCAAAATATTAAGACCTGTGCCGGAACTGTATTTTCTTTGAAAGAAAAAGTGAATTATCTGTTACCTCCAGACAGAGGAACATGAGGCAAACTAATCATCAGGCAGTGAACAAGTGTTAAGGGACAGCTCGGTCCCATCCTGTCCCGTGCATCAGGAGAATGGTCTGTCTGGCTCCACACTCAGCAGGGACCTCACCTGCCCTCTCTTTACTGCACTGGGCTCCATCACTTCTAAGGGGACTCCGAAAAGGCATGGTCGGTTATAATTCATTTGTCAGCTATTTTAGACTTTTACTTATTTCTGTGCCACTGTAAATGCATATAGTTTAAACGTTCTGTTTGGGATTTTCTTAACACCAGCTACAAAGTAAACTTTATCAGCGCTGACTAAAAGTGGTCATCATAATTATAATTGTAACCAAAACCATAATAGACAACTTTTTACTGTAATGTCTCTGACCCCAGGTCTTGGCTTCGCATTAACCTCAGGTTGCATTTATTACACACCAACTAAATGTTCAATGTGGGTGAGTGGACGCGATATCCCCATGCTTCCCTATGACGCACCTGTAGCCATAGTAACTATCAGAAAATCTTGAAGCATCACAGTTTATACAAACCGTAATTAGAGGCTTGCTCTTCACAAGTTAGGGACTTTGAGAGGGAAAGCCTTCACTGCAAGGGAGTTTTTGCAAGGACTCTCTTCACCAGGTTGATTTGGAAGGTCCTGAGCACTGAGCAATGCCATAAAGCATAATGAGTAATTGGCTTGGGAGGGAAAAGGGGGTCCTAGTTTAGTCTAAATTATTAGAAAGACTCTCTGGGATGCAGAAATGAGCTGATTTATGCATAATGATAAGAAGGTTAGTCGTGGGTTGATCTAGCGAAGATAGGGTCAGGCGAGAAAAAGGCATGAGGAAATCCTCTTCCAGCTCCACAGTTAGTATGCCTTAGGGATACACAGGGGACCAGTGAGTACGGAAAGCTTAGGAAAGCCTGGAATGAGATTAAACAGGAGAGAGAATCCAGTCACCGAGAAATTATACAGGGCTATTTAGGCCTGAAATTCAAAATGCGATGAAGCGACTGACAGATTCTATGCGCAAATATAGCATGATCTAACTCGTCTTTCCAGCTGTGTGTGCAGAAGAGATTACAAAGGGAGTCAAGCATGGAGGTGAAGACAAAGTAGAAGCAGTGAGTCTGGGTGACCAAGGTTGGAGGCTTCTACAGAGGCCCCCGGTGGAAATCAATGGAGTGCATCTCTCTTGCTGGATAAAGAGTATTGTTTTAGGGAACCAGCAGTTAGCGTAATGGCTATGTTGCTGGACTCCCATGTAATGTAGTCGACCGCGGTTTGCCTCCCGGACCCAGTGGCTTAAAACTCATGCCAGGCGTGTGTGCGTGCATGCCCAAGATCCCAAGAGGAGAATGAAGGAGAAGGGATTGCGGCGTGGCCATCCCCTCTGGGGGGTGATTTCTCGCTTTCTGTCTCTATGTCTCTCTCTGTCTGTCTGGCGAGCGCACGCGCCCTATAGCGAAAACCTCTCCAAAAAAAAAAAAAAAAGAGTATTGTTTTAAAGACTTCCATTGATTCTAGAACACTTTGCTTCTTTTTTGTCAAGTGTTGATTGACCTCATGGTAATAAAGAAGAGAAAAGAGAAAGTTAGGAAACAGCAAGGAAATTCATGGTATCTACCTTTTATTTTTGATGGAAAATGATGTTTTTAGTTGTCTAAATATTTATCATTTTTCCTTATAATAGCATAAAACATTAACTAGCATTCATTTGAGATATGGATTTTTGCCTAAGTAACTTTTAGTGTCTATAGACTTTTACTTGGTGAGATACAGTTTCTTTAAGTATATATTAAAGAAAAATTAAGCTAGCATATATAAACACACACACACAGAGTTCTGGGGTGCAGGGCCTAGAGTGAGCCATTACATTACTTTTAATTTATGTTTATATGAACTTGAAGATTTACATATTAATTTCTTAGATGACAAAATCGAAACGTTAATATTTTGGAGGTATTGATGTTTTTGAAATTTGACTTTTCTATTTCTATTATAATAAAAATTTCAAAGAAAACATTTCAGCAAGAAAATCAATGTAAGACATAGTCATTTAAAAATTGTACAAAGGAGTCAAGGTTTAGCATGTTGCAAGGTTAAACTATAAATACTCTTGTCATTACAATGCCCATCTTGCTAAATCTCAACTCTTACTCTCTATCTCCCACCAGCAGGATTAGTAAAGACATATTTAGTAATACCTGTAGAAACCATATTCTCAAGCTCTCAAAAAACCAAGTATGGTAAAACATGAAACTATTACAAAGCAATAGAGTAACGAAAACTTGGTGGAACAAGGAATACATTATTCTGAAACAGCTAAAATAAGAAGATAGGAGGCTTTTTTTATGTTCCATTTTATGAAAAGGTACAAGGTGAATGAAATGCCCCTGGGTTCCTTGGATTAAAATCAAGAGAACATATCACTTAACACATAAAAGACAAAAATAAATGTGTATACTAAAGTAAACTTAAATTCAATGATAAAGAACTCTCTGTTGTTTTATGTGACACACTCCTTTTTCATTATAGGCTCTCTTAACATACTCTATATATTTTAACTTTGAAGTAGGAGAAAAATTAAGGGCTTGAGCTATAGGTCCAACACTAAGAAATTTGGAAAATTTTAATTTAAAGAGAGAAAACCAATGAGAGACATTTTGAGAATAAGTGATCTTCGTGCAAACTGATCTTAGAGGTAGCAGGCGCGCCTCAGTTTTAGCCCCCATCAGAGCTATATTATCAGTGATGGTAACGCTTACTGGGATTTTTCTGAAGGAACACAGTCGGGACTTGTTCTTAGCAAAATACAGTATGCTCTCTGAAAGGTAGGGGTCCCTCCAAAGGGGATTCTATCCTGCCAAAAAGCTCATTTGTATGAGCTTTCCCCCCTCCCGGGCTCCCCAGCAACTCTCTCCTTTGCTTGGCACCACGCAGCAGCGTCATGTGACTTTTTGGACTGGCTGATTGAGTTCATTGAACATACAGCCTTGGCAGTGGCAATGATCCTGGCAGTGGCAGAAGCCAGGAAACATATACCAGTAAATGGATCTCATTTTAATCGCTGTACATAGGGTTTGCTTGATTTATCCCTTATCATCCCAAGCTCCAATGTGGCAGCCAGACTCTGCACTCAGTTGTCACGCTCAACCAAAGAGGTAAGATTGGGTTCCAGGTACATGAACAATGTGTAATTTACAGTGGGTATCTTTTCCTAATTTAATTACTTGTTATCATTTTTGTTCCTCCTTTAGGGTTCAAGGGGAAAGATGAAAACGTTTGACTTTGCTCAGTTATTAGAAAAGGTAAAACAATAAAGTCATTTCTGTTTAGACCACAAACCACCTTTAACTGAATGTTTAAATAGAGATGAAAAGTTATTGTTGTACAAGATATTAGTAGAGTTTCTTGCTTCGTTAAGTGTTTTTTTCTTTATTCATAAAAGAACGTATATGCAAGCACGTAAGTGAGAAGGGGACAGGGAGGAAGAGAGAGAGATGAGCACACACTTCAGGGTCTGGTTCACCGCATGATCACTGTCCTCCAGGCCTCCAGCCCTTCTGATCTTGGACACTCATGTGCACGCCTGGTGTGCTCAGGTTGACAGAGCGGAACGTTCAAACTGCTGTCACCATGGGCTCTGGTTTCCCTTGAGAAGTATGTTGCAACTGCACCATGGAGCTGTCCTCCATTAGCTTTTCATGTGATCTGATTCTTCTGTGCCCATATTCATCATTCTTTCAACATAGTCCCACATCATCTTTTTAAAATTGGTTTAATATAGTCAATGTGCTTCAAGTTGTGTTGGGAACATAATACATACTTGAGTACTGCTAGCTTTTGCTACTGTTTCACTCTTCGTAGGCTGTTTGTTTAAGGTTTGTCTCACTCTTAGACTCTGATCCCTAGGTGGTCACGTGCCCTGCCGATTTATATCCTCAACGCCTGGTAAGTGTGTTGTGTTCAATTGTATATGTCAACCTAGGGCAAACAGTCACTGTCATCATCATCTTCTTCATCATTATCACTGTCGTCAAAGAAAAATATTGCGCTGTTATTGTTGTGCCTCTATTACTTAACAGTAACACTGAAAAGGAAGTACAAAAGATACACTTACTAACCACCAGGTACCCCTACTAAAGGCTGATTAGAAATAAGGGAAAAGATGAGAAATGGCTTAAAAACCTTGGTGACTTTGCATGTTGAAAAGAAACAGACAGAAGCATGAACAAATAATTGCAAGAGGGTAATCTAAGTACCAATTAAATGTCTATAAATCATCTCCAGTTTATTCTGGTAGTAGTCCCAAAAAGTTGCACATACTCTTATCTACTTTTAAGAAATAAATAGTTCAAAGAACTAAATTTTATTATTAAACAGTTACCCTATGCTTGGTACCATAGTCAACAATTTATAGTGCTAACTGCTATAATGTTGTGTAGTTGTTACTCTTTCTTTTAAAAGATTTTATAATTATGGTTAGAACTTTTTAGTGGGCTTCTTGATGTCTCAGTTAGTAAGTGCCTGGATAAGGGTTAGAACAAAGATGGTCATTTTGACGCTTAATATACTGTCATGGTGTTTTTGATGTATTCATTCAGCCAGGCTTAAGTCCACAGTGATTCGATAGTAAGAATCTATATGTTGCTGGGGAGGTATTTTGCAAATGTAATTAAAAAAATAGTCACTTAAGATTATCTTAGATAATATGGATGAGTGTGATCCAATCGGTTAAAATCAGCACCAAGGCTTGGGTGAAGAAGACATGCCACCTGTGGACAACAGCGTCTATCCATGTCCATGAGGTCTAGACTCTGCATCTTTATGCTCTGCTGAATGGGTTTCAGACTTACCCAGACAGTCCTCCAGATGAAATAAGCCAACTCCTTGTAATAAATGTATACCTATCTATATCGATAAATATCCTACTCATTCTGCTTCTCTTGTTAAACCCTGATTGACAAAGATTTTGGTACCTGATGTGGGTTGTTAGTGTAGAAAATACCTAAAATTATGAAGATGCCTTTGGAAGAGGGCAAACAAGAGGCTGAAGGATTCTGAGACATAGTTAAAAACAGAAAACTGAGGGCCAGGCAGTGGTGTAGGGATGGCACATCCCCACCCACACTGGAAGATTCTGGGTTCCTATCTTAGAAACTCACTAAGTATACTGGGTATGCATGCATGTGCTTACAGTTCAGACCAGGTGGGCCTAGGGGTGGGTTACAACATGAGGACTCTGGAATGCCTGCCTGTCTTGCTCTCTTTCTCTCTGTCTCACTCTCTCATGGAAGAAATAAACTTTAATCAACAGATAAATAGCTAGATTTCCTTGAACATACTATTGGTAGAAATGTGGATGTTAACTCTGCTATTAAGGATTCAAATGGAAATAAGGAACACAGAAGAGAAAACCTAAATCACCTTAAAGAATATCTAAATCGTCCTGAACGGAATCTTAGCAAACATATGAGTATTGCGGTGCTTCTGGTGAGTGCTCAAGAGAAAACAAGTAACATGTTATTAGAAACTAGAAAAAAAGAGAGTCCTCATTACATAGCTGCGGATATTTTAGCAAAGTTGTGTTTTAAGGTTATGTGGAAAGCAGATTTTGAAAATGGTGAAATCAGTTATTTAGCTGAAGAGTTTTCTAAGCAAAATGTCGAGGCTATGATCTGGGTACTTCTTTCTGCTTAAAGTAAAATGCATAAAAACACATAAATTGAGAGAAAAACTCAATGATTTGATTGTTCAATATACTTAGCACAGAAAAAGCAATACTTGATGTTTCTTATCCTACCCAAATTGCCAAAGATTTTCCTGAGGTAGTTAGCTGCTTAGCTCATTTCACAGAGAGATAGAAGAGCAGTGAGAGTCAATCCTGCTCAATAAGGAAAAAAAAAATTAAAGATAAAAGAGTCAGTGGTGGCTCCTAGTGCTGCCTGTGTGCTTGTTTACTCGTTGGGTGAGGACCTAGTACCTCTTTTTTTTTTTTTTTCTTTTTTTTTTTTTTTTTGGAGAGGTTTTTGCTATAAGGCGCATGCGCTCGCCAGACAGACAAAGAGAGACAGAGAGACAGAAAGCGAGAAATCACCCCCCAGGGGGCATGGCCACGCTGCAATCCCATCTCCTCCATTCTCCTCTCGGGATCTTGGGCACGCATGCACACGCGCCTGGCGTGAGTTTAAGCTGCCGGGTCCGGGACTCAAACTGCGGTCGACTACGTGGGAGTCCAGCGACATAGCCATTATACTAACTGCTGGTCCCAAGGACCTGGTACCTCTTTTGTGAAGCGGCAGCTGAGGAGACTCTGGCGCTCACCTTGCCCGACGAAAAGCCCAAGGAAGGAGTCAAGACTGAGAACAACGATCATATTAACTTGCAGGTGGCGGGGCAGGATGGTTCTGTGGTGCAGTTTAAGATTAAGAGGCACACACCACTTCGTAAACTAATGGAAGTCTATTGTGAACGAGGGGATTTGTCGAGGCAGATCGGATTCCGATTTGATGGGCAGCCGATCAACGAAACAGACACACCTGCCCAGTTAGAAATGGAGGATGAAGAGACAATGGATGTGTCCCAGCAGCAGGCAGGAGGTGTCTACTAAAAAGGGAACCTGCTACTTTACTCCAGAACTCAGTTCTTACAGAGCAAGAATACATGCTCAATTAGAAAACCACAATTTGGTTTCCCCACATCCTGACTACCACAGTATAGTTTTCTCTATTCTTTCATTTTCCCTTCCCCATTCCTTGATTATACATAAAGTAACTGGTGTATGTGCACAAGCATATTGCATTTTTTCAAAACTAAGTGGCCAATGGTATGTTTTGACTGACATCAAATGGAGATGGGATGGGGAAAAATACTGGTTCTGTGAAAATACCCCCTTTCTCCATTAGTGGTGTGCTCATTCAGCTCTTATCTTTATATTCCAGTAAGTTATTTTGCTCTCACTGTTTTAACAAAAAAGAAAAAGAAAAAGAAAGAAAAAACCAACAACATAAAAATCCTTGCATACCTGGTTTGATTGGAAAATTTTAAGCTTTCATTTATCATTGTAAAACCAAGGACAATTTTATAACTTTTCTGTATGTAGCTGTTACATGTAGGGCAATCTGTCTTTAAGTAGGGGTAAATTACTCTTAAAGAAAAAAAAAAAAAGGAATCCTAGATAGTTTTCCCTTCAAGTCAAGCATCTTGTTGTTTAAATAAACTTCTTCTTGTATGTAAAGTCAATGGCACCAAGCAACTTGAAAATCCAGATGGGCAAAATTCCATTAGGTTTTAAGCGCTGGGAATGATTACTTCTGGTTTGCAGTTCCAGTCTCTGGACTCCGAACTCCACGCTCTGAGTTTGAGACTCTTGCTATGAGGCCCCACGTTAAGAATTATTGTTCCCTTTTTAATGGATGATAGCATATGTCTGCTGCCGAGTGGTTCTTTTATCAGCCTGTTTCCTGTCTCTAAGGTTTGAAGGGTCGAAAGTCTTTTATTTACTTCTGTCTCGGTTCCATTTAGTCCCATTGACAGTTGTTTCTCCTCTTCTAAAATTTTGAAGAATCTTGTGTATATTATACTCATACCTAATTCAGGTTATTTTAATAATGCTGAGATTTGGATCTTCTGTGATGATGAGATTTAGCTGAGATTTTTGAACTTTGAGTTGATGTTATGATGGATTGAAATTTTATGGTCCTTGGGGAGGTGAATGTGTTTTACATATGGGATAAACTTGAGTCTGCGGCATACAAAGAATAACCTTTGATAGACAAAATAACTTTCCAAAGGTATCCTAATCCCTGGAAACTGTGAATATGTTATTTCACATGGCAAAAGGGACTTTAGGAATGTGATTACATAATGAATCTCAAGATAAAGAGGTTGTCTTGCATTGGCTGAGTGGGCTCAATAAAATCACAGGGGTTTCTACATGTAGAAAAGAGAAGAGAGTCAGAGGAAGGCATGCCTATGGAAGAGAGTCAGAGTGATGCCATGTGGCAGAGTGACAGAAACTGAGCTCAATTTACCATTGCTAGTTTGAAGATGGAAGAAGATGTCCAGGAGTTAGTAAATATTAGCGACTCCCAGAAGCCGAGTAAGGCAAGGGAAGAGATGCTACCCAAAAGCTACAATAAAAAAAAAAAAAAAAATGGAGTCCTGATTTTAAAAAATCTTTGTTTTGGCTTGGTGAAACCAATGTCAGACTTTTAGCCCACAGAACTGTAGGATAATAATGTGTTATTTAAGTTTGGTAAGAGCCTGTACTGATTCGTGATTGATTCAACTATTTTGGCTAGATAGTCATGTACCTGGGAAGGAGCACAATGCGAAATTTGGTAACAAGGAGATCTTAGAGAGAATATGTAATAGACCTCTCTGAGTACGCAAAGAATATGTAGTGTTTGTATTAAATTCTTTTACTCACCGAAGGGTGACCTCAGCAAGTATAATTTTAATATCGATTGGATAGATGACTTGTTCTGTGGCTACCAAATAGCCTTTCTCTGGCCACTCTGTTCATTTCACAATGGGCTCATTAACAAAGTGGTCATTGTAGGGAAAGAGATTATATCTGGGTTCAGCAATATAGACTTGCACTTACCAAAGCAACCTGACTACAGTTACTTTTAAATGCTCTGTTAGCATCAGAAACCAACATTGAGTCTCCAATGTGGTATCATTCCTTAGGGTGGATCAACTAGCTACCTGGCAAATTGATTCTATTGGACCACCTTCATCATGGAAGATGCCATTTTATTCTTGTTAAAATAGACACCAATTCTGAACCTGGATTTGCCTTCTCTGTCATAGTGCTTCTGCCCAAACTGCCATCTATGGGCTTAAGATTACTTTATCCACTTTCATGTTATTTCACATGTCATTACTTATAATGAAAGAACTCATTTCACAGCAAATGAAGTACAACGATGAGCTCAGGCCCGTGAAATTCACCAGTCTTACCATAATCCCCATCATTCTGAAACAGCTGTCTTGACATCCTAGTGAAATGGAGTTTTGAAGACTCAGTTGCAGTACCAGCCATGTGGCAATATCTTGCGGCAGGACAAGTTCCAGGCTACTCTATATTCTCTTAATTTGCATCCAGTGTATGATCTTTTACATACAGCCACGATTCACAGGTCAAGGAATCAAGAGAGAAATGGAATTATACCACCCACTATTACCCATAGTGATCCCTTGACAACAATTTTTGCTTTTTTTCCCTTATTGTCTTATGCTTCATTGATCCAGTGGTTTTAATTCCAAAGAAAGAAATGCTTCTGCCAGGAGACACAAAAGTGACCCCACTAGCTAAACAATTAAGAATGTCAGAGGGCCAATTTGGGTTTCTTGTGAATCTGACTCAATAGACAAAAAAGTGGAATACCGTTCTAGGTAGGTAGCTAAAGAAATTAAGTTGTTATTACACAGTGGAATTAATAAAAAAGAATGTCCAAAATACAGGAGATCCTTTAGGGCCTCTCTAAGTTCCTTCATGTCCTATGGTAACATTTAATAGAAAACTATAATAATCCAATTTAGGCAGAACTGCTAGTGACCCAAACCCTTTAAGAATGGAGGTTTGGTTTACTACCACTAAGCAAAGAACCTTACTAACCTTTCTCTTCCAGTATTTAAATGTGTATATAAAAGTAAAAAACTAAATATCACTCAAAGACTGTACCCTTTTTCAGGGCAAAAGTTATCTTGTTTTATGTTGTACCCAGAATAGTTTTACAATAAAAGCAGAAATATAATTGTGTTATTGCCTTTATTTGAAGATTAAATAAAGTTTAAAGAGATGTGTCCTAAAGGGATGGATGATAAGTTGACAAGGGGCAGGCCCTGGTGGTCTTTTGGAAGTATTGCTTAGCTAGCCTATAGTCCCTAGTTATTCAATCAAATACTAATACAGGCATTTCTGTGAAAGCAGTTTGTAGATATGATTAAAGTTCATAATTAGTTGAAATTGGACTTTCTGGAACAATTTAGAAGAGCTAAAAAAGTAGATATTTGCTCTAAATGGAGAAATTATATGGGATGTCTGGAGTACCACTTAAAGGTGAGTGATTGAGTGATTCTATTCAACCTTAATTTTGTGCTTTATGGGTAGAATGTAATGTGCCTTTAAAACAGGACATTGTAGAACAGCTAATGTATGGGTTAGAGTACAAAACAAACTATGTGTAAAGTAATATCAACCATGTAGAAAGGAAAACTGATAATAAGAGAAATCCAGCCCATAAGATAATTAGTATGTGTATAAATGGCTGAGAACTGTAGTAACCTGGAGAAGAACCAGTATCTGAACATCTTATTGCTGCAAAGGTAAGAATTAGTCTCATTTTGTTATCTTCTAAATGAGGGTAGCAGAGGCTCAAAGTGGGTACCTTTGTCAGTATCATGAGCTAGTTCAAGGTGGGAGAACTAATAGAATTCAGAATTCAGCACTAATAGTTGTTTTTGTTCCAGTGCCAAGCTAATTTCTCCCATTTTTACTTTTAGAAGTTACATGGTAGAGTGGTGAACAGCACTGGCTCCCAAATGAGTCAAACGAGCTTCAAATCCTAAAAATGCTATCTATAAGCAGCATGACCTTAATT
Source organism: Tupaia tana (assembly GCA_026018925.1). Lineage (NCBI taxonomy): Eukaryota > Metazoa > Chordata > Mammalia > Scandentia > Tupaiidae > Tupaia > Tupaia tana. The sequence goes on from JAKSZU010000019.1 coordinate 17,220,636, forward strand.
AACAGTCTATCGGTTTCCTTATCTCTAAACTAGGAATGATGAAAATTGTGTCTATCTCTAAGATATGTCATAGAGTATAAATGAATGTATTCATTTAAAGTATTTAGCATAGTGCCATGCACAATAGTAAATGCCGAATAAATGTTATTATTATAATTATGTGGATATCTTTATGACATTACAGTATATTTAGACTTCGGGGTTACAAAAGATGTGGAACACCTAGTGATGACTTTGAAGTACAGTCTCAATCTCTGCCTAATAAATGTAAAGATGGATAACCTAGAAGAAGAATAAAGAGAGGCACAAAATCTTTTTCATGATATTGAATTAAAGGTTATAGTAGGTCATTCATTTAGAAAGTAAAATACAAAGGTCAGCAGGTGGCATGGTAGGTAAGGGACTAGACTCCCACATGGTTGACTTTCTTCTCTCTTTCTCTGTCTCTCTCTAGTGAGTGCACATGTTCTATAGCAAATTTAAAAATAATAATAATGTTAAATAAAATTAAAGATTTTTAAAAAGAAAGTCAAATACAAGTAACAAAAAAATGGGATGAGATATTAAAAAGGTACCAAATAGAAGAGTTTGGTCAATGCACCAGCAGGTGGCATGGTAGTTAAGACGCTGGACAATCCCACATGGCCAACCATGGTTCAAGTTCTGGACCTGGTGGCTTGCTTTCTCACTCTTACTCTCTCTCTCTCTCTCTCTCTCTGTCTCTCTCTGGTCAAAATAAAAATGAATAAATAAATAAACTTAAATAAATAATTTGAAAATAAATACATAAATAAATAAATAAGAAGAGTTTGGGGACCAGCAGTTAGCGTAATGGCTATGTCGCTGGACTCCCACGTAGTCGACTGTGGTTTGCGTCCTGGACCTGGTGGCTTAAAACTCACGCCGGGCGCATGTGTGTGCGTGCCCAAGATCCCGAGAGGAGAATGGAGGAGAAGGGATTGTGGCATGGCCATCCCCTCTAGTGGGTGATTTCTTGCTTTCTGTCTCTCTGTCTCTGTCTGTCTGGCGAGCGCACATGCCCTGTAGCAAAAACCTCTAAAAAGAGTTTGGTCAATAGATACAGAAGATAAAGTCATTTATGAAAGTTATGTCTTCAATGATGGTAGGGCTTATAAAAACACAAATTTCATCCTAGGAGCTCCTTCTGTGAATAAGGGATTCATGAGTAGAAACCCTGGATATGTGGTCCAAATAGGAGAGTAGGAAATAGCCCTACCTCTGGGTAGCTGGAGAGATACGTAATAAGCCTGTGAACTGCTGATAAATTGAAATATTCACACAGCAGGAAAACAGTTTTGGACTCAATATGTAGAAAAACAGGGACTGGGAGTCATAGCATCATATTCAGCTACTCGAATGAAGAGTCGTTAGACTTAAATAGACCAATAAGGGCCAGTGGAACTCACATGAAACCTCTTAGAGGCATCACTGACTGTTTGAGAGCAACTGAAATTTCAATGTATTTAAAATGCTAAGCTCTGTGACGGAATCTTTCTCTGGATACACTGCCATGAAAATGGCTGTTTGGATGGGTGGAGCAATTGGCTAGCCCTGCTCAACAAGACCCCATATGTTTCTGGTGTAGGAGTTGCATCAGCGAGTCACAAAATGCAGTTAAGGAATTAACCGTTTATAGTGCCGGGTACCAAGAATTTTTGTATCTGGCTACATAACATATTTCCTTTCCACAGGAGGTAGTTATGACAAATTAGAAGTCTGAAAATTTTCTGATGGTGTAAAGGCCCAGCTGTCACTGGGGAGATGGTGATCAGATTTCATAGCTGCGTGGTCCTGTGGCGCCACAGAGAGCTCCATATGGTCACCCAAATGTTCCAGCTAAATCCACTGAAAATTTCCAGTCTGAGTTTTACTTGTAAAGAATAAAACTCCCCTTATATGAATTCATCATCGTGTGCCTACCACCAGAGAAAGTCTTGTTAACTGGTTACATTTTAAAAAATGGAAAAAATAATCTGCCTAAGAACAACTTTGTACAGCTGTTGTGCCATCCCCATGATAAACAGATAAAGATACCCTCCTGGGAATGCCACAGAATTTACTCTGTATCGATCGCAATGTAACCTAGGGAAGGTAGACTTTTTAATAGATACATAGTGAATAATTAAAATCGGTGGGAATACCGACATCTTATAATAAAACCAATTTTATTAACCACTGTTCTCTCATTCCTCCAGAAAATCACCACTGCTAGATTGTTCATGTAATTACGATGCGCTAGGATACTTGTATTCATGTCAAAAATGTCAGCCTAAGCTTTACCCAATAATAAATGACAAATACATAATTTATTGATTCTTAAATGGCTATGTCCTTGGGTATATTCCCTATAAACAATTTGTTAGAAGCACATCTGGCTCAAGGAGGTAACCACTGTTATAAAGAAGATCAGCTCTATATTTCAACGTTAAAGGATATAGTCATTGTTTATTTGTTACATTTCTATACTGAATTGAGAAAGGTTGTATGTTTCGTAATTCTATTTGGGGTCTGATGATATTAACAATATGACAAAATCTTTCACTGAAATTTCAAACTATAGAAAATTTAGGCAATACGTCATGTATCATTTCATAAGAAGTGATTTCGTTTTTAGCAAAAACATCTGATTTACCTAACTTTTATGATGCTCTCAGGTTCTACTGAGTGAAATGCTTATTGAAATGTAAATACGCTTAGTTGGCACCTGTAATGGAAAATACAAAACTGAGGAATGAGGGTGCTCCAAATATTTTAGCATTATTTTTTATATTTTCTTTTCATTTCTTTTATACATTCAATCACTGTATATCACTTAGCTTGTAAAGTGAATTTTCCAGCGTGAGTACCTATCACTTTCAGCCTGCAAGGTTATTTCTGTTCCTATGGTGGTCTAAGCTCACACAAACATAAAATATTGCATTTCATTCATGAGGTTATTCTTTATGTTTCTCTTATGAAACAAAACACAATTTTTGTAGTACGCTTCAAACATTTTTGAAAATTTTATTTTGTTCTTCTATTAAAGAAAGCACTGCAGAGAAAAGGCATTTTGAAAACCTCGCAATAAACAGCCAGGCACCTTTAACTTTACATCTCACCTTGCAGCACACACAAAATGTTTAATTATTTGAGGATTAATGGAGGTAGTTTATAATTAAGCTGAAGTATGAACTGATGTCATCATCTCAGTATGATGATATACATTTTTATGCCAAAGCACCTGTTGTTTTGGAAGGAAGCAGCTGATATCATTATCTGCGCAGCCAGATAGCCCTGTTTCCTGCTGCTTAAAAAATTATCCTAAGGGTTACCTAAGTTGGAGTAATTCAGCATTTACGTTTCCATACCCAGAAGAGGACAGAATGGAGAAAATGACTTCTTCAGCAATCAAAGGAAAGGAAAGTGAGAAGTATACTGAGAAAAGACAAGATGGAAAGGGAGAGTCTCAACTTTCTTTTTTTATACGATTGCTGGGATGGTCTTTGTAATTTTCCTAAGAGCAGGTGTAGGTTGCAAAAAAACACACTATAGGAATATCTAATTAATTTCATTAATGTAATGGAAATGCTTCATTATTGGAGAAAGTAAAAGGAGAAAGATACACTATTTAACATAGAATAGAATGTAATCACATTTCTAACTACTAATAAAAATGTTGCCACTCCATTTTAAAAATAAATGTGTACAAAATCAATGAACTACTGACAAGGTACAAGTGACCCAACTTTTCTTTTTTTTCACAACTATTAGTCACCCTACCCCTGATTTCTGTTTATTTGTTTTACTGGTAGGCTATTTCATCTTTCAATATGCATTGGTGAGGAATAAAGATGAAAGTGTATGAAATATAAACACAAATTGCTATGTAAACATATCAATCAACACAGTCTCTTGCCCTGTAACTGGCTTCATCCCAAATTAGGACAAAATTGCCAAGTTTCCCAGTGTGAGACAATACTACAGTGTCCCACAGTGCCAAAATAACATTCAAAACATATATCGACCATGCATATTGCTTTACTATATATCGACCACATATATTACTCCCATAATCTATACAAAAATTGTTATCTAGTTGGCGCTCCCTATTAACAAACAAATTCTCAACTTAGTTTTTATTTTCTTTCTCATTGGAACTCATTGCCCTAATCATTACGATCCAGGTGCCACGTTTTCTTTTATACATTTTTCTCCCTCTCTAAAAACTGTCTCCCCTTGTGCTTAGGGATAGTAATTACTATTTTCCCCTCCAATTACTGCTGTTGAGCTCTATTTCATTCCTACAAAAATCTCATGAGGTAAGTATTGTTATCTTAAGTTCAACTTCATAGAGTTGAAGTAACTTGCCCTTGGCCACAGTGGAACTGAGACTCGGCCCTGATCAGCCGTATTCAAAGTTCATTGTCTTAACTAGAACTACCCGTGTTCCTTCCAGTTTAACCTTTTCCTCCAGTGCTGTTTCCTTTTCCTCTCTTTAACTGAAATCTGGTTTTTTCTCCTCTGAGGATTGCTCTACTCTCAATCTCTCCCTCTGTTCTCTCCCTCTCCAACATTCCTCAGAGGTCAAGGATTAGGATTATTGTTCAGTCTCTTTGCTACTCACTGAGATTTCCAGATCTTTATTCTGCCACTATTTTCCTGCCACCTTTGTTTATGTGAAACTGAGACAATTATGTTTGTTTTTCCGTATTTTGCATGTGCTTTCTCTCAGCTCCTGGGAAGTTGGTAGACCCCTTCATGGACATTAGGAATTGTATCTGACAACCATAACTATGCAAATAATGAATTCTCAATGTCATCTAATATACCTACTACCACTCAGTATCCTTAACTTCAGGGAATGGAGTGTCATTCATAATTTGGACTTCACCATGTTTAGCACATAATAATTGGGATTCTGAAATACTCCTCTAAATACTTCCTGAACTTTTTTATTCCCATACTCTATCTTGTCATTCTTCTTCTTATGGCCTCCAGTTTCTCAATCATTTCAGTGTAATTTATTCTATCACTAGGTTTTTAGATTACTTGTACACACACTCAAACTTCAATGAATAAGTCTCATGGTTATACATTTCAAGTCTTTACTGTTGCTGTAAAATTCCAGATACTTGGTATCTTCTCTCTCATGTCAAGTCTCAATCTGTTCACTTATTTATTGTTGGAGAATATATGGAAATCATGTCAATTACATTTTTACAGTATGTAATCAGATGATGCAGTCATGCTCTTAGTAAGTACTGTTCTTGTGCTAAGTTCATCAGTATTCAAACGTTTTCTGGTCTTATCAACAACATAGCTACACTCTCATTCATACTCCTTCCAATTTACAACCATTATTTGCCTACTACATCTTCCAAAAGATCAAAATAAATGTTTATAATTTCTTTCAATTTACTCCTCTCTCTTCTTCAATTTATCACTTTCTGTGATTGAAGAAAATATTATTCCTTTTTCTTTCTAGTATTAAAGAGTAAGAACTTAGCTATTTCTTTGATCCCATTCCCTCTTGTTTTTCCTAACAGTCGGTGTGTTTTATACACTCCTATCATTATGTGATATCATTCCTGTTTTATGCTCACACTTCTTTTTTTTTTTTTTTTGTAGAGGTTTTTTGCTGTAGGGCGCGTTCGCTCACCAGAAAGACAGAGAGAGACAGAGAGACAGAAAGCGACAAATGACCCCCCAGGGGAGATGGCCACGCCTCAATCCCTTCTCCTCCATTCTCCTCTCGGGATCTTGGGCACGCACGCACAAGCACCCAGCATGAGTTTAAGCCACCGAGTCTGGGACTCGAACAGCAGTTGACTACATGGGAGTCTAGCGACATAGCCATTATGCTAACTACTGGTCCCAATCCTCACACTTCTTTAAAGTATAAGTTATAACCAGTGTCCTCCGTTGCTGACTTCTCACTCATGTCACAGTCTAATGCAGGTGGCTTTTGAATCCTCAATTTTAGAAAGTTTAGGGAAATACATGGAAAGAGCTCTTCCCCAACAGGTAATTCAAAGAGACTGTTTCTTTCTGATGATGATGTAACTTGTGGTTAGGATGTTTTAGCTCCTCTACTGAATTCTTTGCATACCACAACCATTAGAGTGAGAGAATAAAAAATTATATGGGACATTTTTGGATCCAGATCAATGAGTATCTCACCTAAGACAATTTTCCATTGGCTCAAAAACAAACTCAACTTTGATGAAATGCCATGTCACTGGCAAAGATTTTACTGGAAAACACTAACAGCATTTGCTCTACTCATGTAATAACACACTTTACAGACACTTGAATATCTTCAGACTCTTAAAACAATGAATTTTAGCCTGTCACACTCATAAAAATGGTCCCCTCTTCAATGTACCTTTACAACTTCAGGAACATTTTAAGTTTTCATTCTCTTGATTTCTAAGCAACAGTCAAACTTCTCCATTACTTACATCCATTACTTCTCCTCTACTTTTGTTCATTGCTTCTTCATTACTTCTCAGGTTTCCATGATAGTAATAATAAAATATGTTATACTCTGTGTTGCATGTATTTGTATTATTTACTCCCCGCCATATATTTTTCCTAGTCTTTAGGTAATATCTCACAGTTAGCTGGCACAAAGTTAATATGGAAAATGTACCTGAGTGTTTTCTACTTATCGTTGATGGAGGAATTTTACATGGAAGTGTCATGATTCTGTGCAAGTCAAAGAGTTGTCCTACCCATTTCTCCAAGTGGGCAAAAATGCTTCCTAGTACAATGTGTTAAAAAAGTACCGTTAAGTTCAAAATTTAAGGTACTCATAAAATAAAGAAGTAAAGAAGTAAATTAAAGTACAGAAATATTTAATGTAACACTCTTCAGATCAAAAAGTTTTATAACCTACTGTTAAGATGGGTGTGGGAAATAAGCATTTTATTTGTAATCTGGCTTAACCTCTATGGAGAGCAATATCTTTAAAAATTTTTTTAAATGTATGCAACTTTTGACCTGGAAAATCTAACTACAGTTAAGTAGTTTCAGATGTATGTATTCCTTCTTTATAATGGCATACACAACATTGTTAGAAATGGCAAAGACATGAAGAACCTAAATTAGGGAACCAGCAGTTAGCGTAATGGCTATGTCGCTGGACTTCCACGTAGTCGACCGCGGTTCGCGTCTTGGACCCGGTGGCTTACAACTCACGCCGGGCGCGTGTGCGTGCGTGCCCAGGATCCCGAGAGGAGAATGGAGGAGAAGGGATTGCGGCGTGGCCATCCCCCCGGGGGGTGATTTTCTCTCTGTCTGTCTGGCGAGCGCACGCGCCCTATAGCGAAAAACCTCTCCAAAAAAAAAAAAAAGAAAAGAACCTAAATTAAATGTCCACCGATTATTACAACAGTTATATATAAGCATATGTTAGAAAAAATAGTGTAATTTATATGTAATGATAAATCAATTTTGAAATATATTTTAGGAGAACAAAACAAGACTCAGAAGAATGTAGATTACAAATTACTTTGTGTTCAAAACACACCAGGTGTGTGTGCATGCATACTCCAAATCCCAACAGAATGGGGTAACAGAGAAGAAGAGAACGTGTGCATTCCCTGGAAGAATACACAGGAAATTGATGACCAAGGCATGCCACCCACCACCACTGGGGAAAATTGATAAATAGGACACTGGGATGGGGGCAGGGTTTTGCATTATTTAAATTGTGTACCATATCATTTCCTGTGCTACACATTTTTAAAAAACAAGTAAGCGCAGCTAATGCAAATACTATTTAAAGAACACAAAACAGAAACATTAAAGACAACAAAATTAGCAGAATTGTATCTTGCCACAAGAATGTAGCCTCCATTATAAGAATAAGTAGCTTTCATCGAGGTTATGAGAAAAAATTCGGTATTACACAGTGGACCCATGCATCAGTCAGATATCATCTGGAAAAGCAGAAATCACTTAGCATATTTAAACAAGTTGGAATTTAATGCTGAGAATTGGTTATACACATGATGGGAGGACCCGAGCAACCAAACGGGTGACAGTGAAGTGTCCCAAAGATTAACAACAGCTGAAAGCATTGCCAACCCAAGTCTGGAAAGCAGAAAAGGAACAGGATGTGTCACCATACAGCAGTAAGGGTCACCAGGTGGAAGGGACAATTGTCAAATGGCAGCTGCAGCGCAGAGCAACTTCGGTCCTGCGAAAGATGCTGCCTGAGTTAGGGAGTATCTTGGTCTCACCCCGTTTCTCCAGACACCCAGCCTATTACTTGTGCTTTCCACTGGTTGAATCCAGCAAGAAACCAGCTCTCATAGAAACTTTGAAAACAAAGCATTCGGGGATCTCTCCACTTGATATGTAACACAAAAATGGATCTGAAGGAAGAGGAACTCAGGACTAGCTAGCTCCTTCTTTCTCTTACTTGGCAGCCCGTCTCTTTTTTTGTGGCCATATATATAAGTCGCGTATAATAATGTCATGAGGCCATCTTTTGTCACACAAATTGAGATGCTCTTGCCTATCTCCAACACTGTATCCTCTCAAACTCAGGATCTACAGGAAAATTTCTAGTCCTGACCATGAGGTTCAAATGTGGCACCTCATGGGGTCTGGTGACACTTGAACTGAAAATTTAGAGTCAAGCACAATTACCTCTTCTATAAAATAGTAAGCAAGTGCATGGAGGAATGATTTAATGACATGTATATGTAGAATATATTTTATATGTTTGTGAGAGAATTGTGCACGTGTGTATATGTGTGTACATAAAAAATACATGCCTACATGTATGTACACAAACACACATGTAAAGACCAAAACAAACAGTAAACACATGGTTATTATATTCCTCAGTTCTGGAAGTAATTACTAAGGTGTCATTGATATTTATTTCAATTTCTTTCCATTATTCAGTCCACGTAACTCTTGCACTCAGATCATCTGGTCAGCAGTGTCTCAAATCTTAATTCCAGAAGGATGGGAGTACTCAGTGGTTTGTCTTTGCTGAATTGGCCTTTATTATCAGTCAAGGATGTAGTCTGATGAGCCCCAAGAATGCCCATTAAGTTTCAAATGTAGTATTTCTTGCTTGCGTTTTACAACAGCAGCACAATTTTCCCTCCATAACTAGAAATAGTCATCTTTCCTAATAATAGATCTCTTCCTCTACCTGTTAGTTCAGAGGCATGAACTACTTTTGGAAATGATCAGATGACAGGCTTAACTTTCAGTTTAACTGGCCCATTAGGGTATCCCATAGCAGATATTTGAATAAGGTTACAAGAACTAAAAGAAAAAATCAGTGATTGGATTATTACATGTAATAGTGAGAAGGACTCTTCTCACTTTAATTTGCATCCAAGACCTATGAATGCTGACTATTAAAGAACTATCATCACTAGTTCTCTGTGCCTGATTCAAAGCTTATACCTCTTTAAAATTATATATATATATATATATATATACACACACATACACACACACATATATTTCATTATATATATATATATATATACATATATATATATATATAAAATGAAATACATTCAATCACTGTACATCATTACAGCATACCTGCATACCTGCAGAATTTTCCCATCATGAATGCACTATATATTGGTCCAGAAAAAGACTTTACCATAAATATTATAGTCAAAAGTTTTCATTTTGGGTTCTTAAAATGTTTTGTTTCTTTCTTTTTCCCTTTCCATCTCTTCCCCTCAACCTCCCCCATTTTCTACCCCCATACAATATTGTCTCCAGTATTACCATTGCTCTCCATGCCTTTATACCTTCCAATAATACAATTTCTGCCATAGAGTGCTGACATTCAGTATATATATATATATATATATATATATATATATATATATGTATATATGAGTGAGGACATACAATGCCTCTCTTTCATAGTCTGGCTTGCTTCACCTAGCAGTAAATCTTCCATATTTGTCCACTTTCTATCAAATGCTAGAGTCTCATTTTTATGAGCGGTATTCTGTAGTATATATGTTCCACACTTTTTCACATTATTCATCTGCTCATGGACATTTGGGTTGGTTCCATGTCTTAGCAATTGTAAATAATGCTGCAATAAAGCCTATATTTTATGTTGCAGTAGAAACCTCAGTTTCAGCTGGTATCCCATTAATATCATAACTCTCTCCAGTAGTTAATTGATTGCTCCTTCTACCCAGTTGTTTCTGAGTGCTGGGGTTTGTGTTGAGATAGGAGAAGTTTGAACCCACTGCTGCACTTATCTTCGAGTTGAATATGTTCCTTAGTCAGAAGAAAAGTTATGTGAGATAACATACTGATGCCTGGGGGAATTGTCCAAATCCATAGATTAGTGATGTTGACAGAAGCATTATGGGTATGGAAGGCAAATTTACATCAAAAGTGAATATTTATACCAGCAATAAAAAATTACTTTCACAATAAAAGAAGTTCATTGTCATCCACATGCAACAAGCTGACTGACCAGTAGCTCTAGAGAATGTGTTATAAAACATCCAATGTTGGTATCTACAGTTTAGAAATGGAACATTCATCAGAGACTTAGTAATGCCAACCTTGATATGGGAATGTCCGTGCTGACTCATACTTCTCTAGAACTTTTGTCATCCATCTTCCCATTTTGTTCTTTCAAATCCCTGACCCAGGAGAGCATTAGTCCTTGTCTATTCATTGTTGTAGAACTTTGCTTTGAGCCATTTCTTTTTCCACACAAAATGAACAATTAGATATTCTGTCCAAAGACTTAACCGTGGGCAAATTGATCCTCCTCAATCCTCCCTGAATGAGACTGTAACCTGACAGTAGTCCAGTTGTAGCCAGTGTTGGCATATTGTGAAAACTCTTTATAAGCTAAGATCAGTCATTTCTTCCTCCATCAAATGGCCATAGAAAATCCACACGAGGCCATAGGTGTTGGTTGGTGGAAGAGCAGCAGTGCTGAAGAATGGGGTGTCATTGGGAACCAGCAGTTAGTGTAATGGCTATGTCGCTGGACTCCCACGTAGTCGACCGCGGTTCGCGTCCCGGACCCGGTGGCTTAAAACTCACGCCGGGCGCGTGTGCGTGCGTGCCCAAGATCCCGAGAGGAGAATGGAGGAGAAGGGATTGCGGCGTGACCATCCCCCCTGGGGGGTGATTTCTCGCTTTCTGTCTCTCTGTCTCTCTCTGTCTGTCTGGCGAGCGCACGCGCCCTATAGTGAAAAATCTCTCCAAAAAAAAGAAAAAAAAAAAAAAAAAAAGAATGGGGTGTCATACAAGTATGAGCAACTGTAACATGCTATTTACTGTGCCTTCAGGACAGGAGAGACTGAGAGTCAAATTAGAGAGTGGTGGAAAAATGTAAAGATTAACAACAGCAGAAACTGCTGCCTGCTCTTGGCTGAAGTAACAAAGTTAAGGAGATATTAGCAGAATTCAAGCACCAGGTAAATCAGAATAATCTCAATCAGAAAGATCTAAAGTCAAAGAAGAGAACTGGCTATTCCCAAGATGCAGGCAAAGAATAGCCAGTTATAATTCAGCAGAACAGAATAAAAGCAAGGAATGACTCTGAGGGCAAATACACTGAGGAACAGCACAAGTCATTTCTTTTGACACAGGTTCTGAGGTAAATATGTATGGTAGAAATCTGGTATAGTAAAACTTCATCTTGGGGGGACCAGAAGATGGTATGGTGGTTAAAGTGCTAGATTCCCACATGGCCAACCATAGTTTCCTCATATTAGGAAAATATGAAGATGATCTGGGCATTGAAAGATTTTACTGAATTGTGTTAATTGTCTTATTGGTGATCATGATCTCATGATTATGTAGGATATATACTAAATTGTTTAGTGAATAATATCATTGTGCATTCAACCTTCTTTTAGATGCTTTGACAAAAGGAGTGTGTATGTGTGTGTGTGTGTGTGTGTGAGTTTGTGTATGTCCACGTGTCTCTGTATAGAAGGAGAGAGAGAGATAGAACTTGGGCAATAATACATTAATAGTGAATTTGGTTGAATAGTGATATATTTCTACTGTACTATTCATTCAGCTTTACCAGCTAGAGAGCTTTCCTCATTCCACCCACTTCGGGGAAAAAAAGAAAAATAAAATAGGTAATAGACATTCAAATAATTTAAATATATATTTTGGAGGAGTACACTGATTCTTAACCCCCACCAAAACACTAGAGATTCAGATTTAATTGTTGTGAGATATCAAGACCAGTATATATTAATGGCTCTCAAGCAAACTTGAGAACCATTAGATTTGAGAATTGAACCATATAAAAATTGATGCATAAAAGGCATTTGATAAAATACAGCATCCCTTTATGATTAAGACTCCCAGAAAAATTGGCAGAGAAGGGACATTTCTCAACAAAATAAAATCCATATATATATGAAAAACCCAAGCTAACATCATACTGAATGGAAAAAGCTGAAAGCTTATCCACTAAAAATTGGAGCAAGAAAAAACTCCCCACTTTCTCCACTTCTTTTCAATTTAGTACTGGAAGTCCTAGCCAGTGCAATCAAAGAAGAAACTAAAATAAAAGGGATTCAAATAGGGAAAGAAAAAGTGAAATTATTTCTATTTGAAGATGATATGATTATTTACATAGAAAACCCAAAAGAATTCACACAACTACAGTAAAGTGACAGGATACAAAATTAACATACAAAATCTATAGCATTTCTATACACCAACAGTTAGCAGACTGAGGTAGAATTGAAGGAAGCAATTCCATTTGCAATAGCCACAAAAGAAATAAGGTATCAGGAACCAGTAGTTAGTGTAATGGCTATGTCGCTGGACTCCCATGTAGTCGACCATGGTTCGCGTCCCGGACCCGGTGGCTTAAAACTCACGCCGGGCACGTGTGCGTGCGTGCCCAAGATCCCGAGAGGAGTATGGAGGAGAAGGGATTGTGGCGTGACCATCCCCCTGGGGGGTGATTTCTCGCTTTCTGTCTCTATGTCTCTGTCTGTCTGTCTGGTGAGTGCATGCACCCTATAGTGAAAACCTCTCCAATAAATAAATAAATAAATAAATAAATAAATAAATAAATAAGGTATCTAGGAATAAATCTAATCAAAGAAGTAACAAACCTGCACAAGGAAAACTAAAAACCTAAAAAAAAAAAAAAAAGAAAGAAAGAAATTGAAAATGACACGAAAAGTAGGAAGATATCCAATTTTCCTGGATTGGACAAACTAATACAATCAAAATGTCAATCCTACCAAAATAAATCCACAAATTTAATCCAATCCCAATCAAATTACCAGAGACATTTTTCACAATTTAGACCAAACAATCACAGAATTCATCTGGAATTATAAAAGACCCTATATTGCAAGTAGAGTGGTTGAGGAAGCATCTTACACCCTGTCCCCCAAGTATTTTACAAAGCTGTGATCATCAAAATGGTATGGTATTGGCGCAAAAACAGGCATGTGGATCAATGGAACAGAAATAGAGACCACAGACATACACTCCAAAACATACACCAAACTGAGTTCTGACAAAGGACATCAGTTAATCCATTAGGAAAAAGAAAATCTCTTTAGCAAGTGGTGTTGGCAAAACTGGGTGTCTGTCAGCAGAATTATGAAACGGGACCTCTGTCTCTCACCATTAACAAAAATTGCTTCAAAATGGATCAATGATCTAAACTGAAGATTTCAAACTAAAAAACTCCTGGTGGATAGTGCAGGGGAAACTTACGAGACATCAGAGTAGGCAAAGACTTCTTAAATAAGACCTACTAGAGTAAGCATGACAATAATCCCCAAAATAGAGAAATGGGGTTACATTAGGTTAAAAAGCTTCTTCTCAGCAAAAGAAACAATAATAAGAGTGAATAAGCAACCCTCAGAATGGGATAATGTATTTGCAAACTATGCATCTGATAAGGAAGTGACAATCAGACTATACAATGAATTCAAGTAACTTACCCCACCCCAAAAGATCAATCCAATTAAAAGATGGACAAATGAGCTAAACATATAACTCTCTAAGGAAGACATACGAGCAGCCAAAAAGCATATGAAAAAATGCTCAATATCACATATCTAAAGAAAAATGCAAATCATGGGACCAACAGATGGCGCAATGGTTATGTTGCTGGACTCCCACATAGTCGACCATGGTTCAAGTCTCAGAACTGTGGTGTAAAATCACACTGGACGTATGTGTGTTTGGAAAAACTGCAAAAACGAACCTTTGGATTGGTAAATTCCTGGGCATCTATTACACATGAATTTCACAAGTCTGATGGGTTTGTAAAACTTTTCTCCTTACGGTAATCTTTTTTCCTCTAGGTATAATTATACAACATAATTCTCCACTATAATATAAGTTTATTGAGGATAGCAAATATTTTACTCATTTTTTTTAAAAAAAACATTTTAAATATCTTTTTCAAATTATTTTGCTATGCTTTAACAATGTTACAAAGAGAATTATGATTATGGTGTTTTTAAAAATAAAATATTTTAGCTTGAAATAATATTTGGTTGAACTACAGCTAACTTGTGTACTAATGAATTAAACTCTGGATCAATTGAAGAATAAGAATGGTGGAAACTGTTGAGAAAGCAGAACAGGAGATTCATTAAAATGAACTAGTAAATGAGAATAAATAGTTTTTTTATTTATTGCATTATTTATCACCATTTTGAAATATTTTTCAATAACTGGAAACTGATATTTATTAAAATTTAAATTGATAAATGTTTGAAAACAGTACACGTAAAGTTTTCATTCTGTCTTGTAATTCTAATGAAATGAAGAACCAAACTAAATATGTTCTGTCTTATTTTATGCCACTCTGTTCTTTAGATAAGCAAATTTGTAATAGGAACTAGGGTATCTAGAATAAGGATTTTAACAGAAAATCATGTCTGGAATAATACATGTTTTTTTCTAAAAATGAATTACTATTATTGTTATTATTATGTAAATAAAATATAAGAATATATTTTTGTGAAATGCATTCTTCACAACATACTAAATTATTTCTATTTATTGCTTACAGGTTTTCTCTGGAAGACTTTCTCTGGTGAGATTCTTACATATTTATCTTTAAAGAAAAATTCTCAAATTATGTGTTCTTCCTTTTTATAAGTAAAAAGTATTCTTTCAGTAGTTTCAGATAATATATTTTTATACTTCATGCAAAAAATAACATACAACTTCAGTGGTTACCTGAATAATTTTTCTTTATGTTCATTGGAAAAAAATAAAGCTACAAGTGCATGCACTCACCAGAGAGAGACAGAGAGGGAAAGTAAGAAAGGTCTTTCCTCCGTGTAGGATGGCCATGCCAAAATATCTTCTCCATTTCTTCTTTCAGGATTTTGGGCATACACACATATCTTCTGGGGTGTTTTTTTAAGCCATCAGGTCCTGAACTCAAATCGTGCAGTCAGCCATGTGTAATCCAGCTGCCTGAACCACCATGCTATCAGTTGACCAGGTTCATTTTCTTTTTCTTTTCTTTTCTTTTTTTTTTGGAAAGGTTTTTCGCTATAGGGCGCGTGCGCTCGCCAGACAGACAGAGAGAGACATAGAGACAGAAAGTGAGAAATCACCCCCCAGGGGGGATGGTCACGCCGCAATCCCTTCTCCTCCATTCTCCTCTCGGGATCTTGGGCACGCACGCACACGCGCCCGGCGTGAGTTGTAAGCCACCCGGTCCGAGACGTGAACCGTGGTCGACTACGTGGGAGTCCAGCGACATAGCCATTACGCTAACTGCTGGTTCCCTTTCTTTTTCTTTTTCATAGCAATTTCTTTATTTTTGTTTCACACTGTGATTCCTTTATATTGAGCATGATTTAGCAGTGTGATGAGTGAATTATTTAAATTGTTTTCCCAAATAATTCCCATCATGTTTTTCTCAATTTTTTCCATTGTAATTAAGACCTACTAAGAAACATACTTCTTTAACATACCATATACAATTTTCTTTTCACTTTCTTCAAAGGACTCTAATTCTTGTCTTATTCACCATTCCGCCATCAGTCCACAAATACAATTTGGACCCCAGAATCATCAAGTCTTTTTTTTTTTTTTTTCTTTTTCTTTTTTTGGGAGAGGTTTTTGCTATGGGGCGTGTGCGCTCGCCAGACAGACAGAGAGAGACAGAGAGATAGAAAGCAGGAAATCACCCCCCAGGGGGGATGGCCACGCCGCAATCGCTTCTCCTCCATTCTCCTCTCGGGATCTTGGGCACGCACGCACATGCGCCCGGCGTGAGTTTAAGCCACCGGGTCCGGGACTCAAACCGCGGTCGACTACATGGGAGTCCAGCGACATAGCCATTACGCTAACTGCTGGTCCCAATCATCAAGTCTTTTATAGCACTCATTTAAAATGTTGGTTTATCTACAAAATCAGATCTGAAGAATGTATCTTCTATGTGAATAAATACATACTCCAAAGCCATTCATTTTATTCTTATATCACTACATGTTCCCAGTCAATGCTTCTGCTGGCTCTTCTGTCAATATATGCACAGTCTCCAGTCACTTGTTACAATCTCTACCATGACCCTCTCTAATTCATCCTCTGCTACCTGAATTAATATCAGGGTCTCCCAACCTGTTTCTGCCCCACCTTGCCTCTCTCCACGACCCCTACCATCATAGTCAATTGCCAGCCTACAGTTAAAAGATAAGTCCAAGTCATCCTTATTCTACTTTCACTCAGATCAAAAACCAAAGTCGTGGGACCAGCAGTTAGCGTAATGGCTATGTTGCTGGACTCCCACGTAGTCGACCGCGGTTTGAGTCCCGGACCCGGCGGCTTAAACTCACGCCGGGCGCATGTGCGTGCGTGCCCAAGATCCCGAGAGGAGAATGGAGGAGAAGGGATTGCGGCGTGGCCATCCCCCCTGGGGGGTGATTTCCTGCTTTCTATCTCTCTGTCTCTCTCTGTCTGTCTGGCGAGTGCATGCGCCCTATAGCAAAAACCTCTCCAAAAAAAGAAAAAAAAAAAAAAAAAAAAAAAAAAAACCAAAGTCGTGTCAGTTGCCTAAATTGCTGTGTATAATCTGACCCCCACGGCATCTTAGGCCTCATCTCTTACCCATCTTCCCCTCACTCTATTTCGGCCACACTGAACTCCTTGCTCTTTCCGTAGTGAATTAGACTTGCTCCTCCCTCAATATTTTAGCATCTAATGGAGTAACCAAAATGTCTGTTCTCAAGTTCAACAGAGCGTGGTATCACTGTACTCAGCTCTGTACTCACATTCGTTCAGAAAATGGGTATTGTACATCTTTTTGCCTACTACTCTGCTAAGCTTATGAAATATAAATATGGAACAGAAAATCATTTTCCTTAAGGAGTAAACAATGTAACGGAGGTGATAAATGTTGTAATACGGATAAGCAAAGAGAGCTGTGAGGCTTGTGAAGAGGATGTATCACTACGTATTTTAGATACATGATCTTCCCAGAAGAATTCATCCTGAAGGGTTAGCAAATGCTAGAAAGGCTAAGAGGGAATGTGGAGAGGTAATTTCTGGCAGAAGGGATGAGCAAAAGCACAGAATTAGCAGAGGATTAATTCAATTTGGGGAACTTCAGGTTAGATTAGTTTCCCCTTGTAGTTGACAATGGGTCTCTGACAAATGATAAGGCTGGAAAAGAGGCCAAGAAAGGAAACAAAAGGGATTTTATGTGTATACACATTTATTCATGTGTTAATTTGATGATTTTCATGAGCCACACATTGTACTGTTTTGTCAACACTATAGTGACCAAAAAATTTCCATTTTCATTCATATTGTTTAAAATATAGTATGAGAGGTATATGATTTGAAAAGAGAATTCTAATGTGTTATAAGAATATGCAGGCACATAAATTAGATTTAGAAGGTTAAAAGACACTTTCCAAACAAATTAACATCAAAGAGGAAATCTGAAGTCTACACAAGCAGTAGCCAATGTTATAGACTGAAATGTGTCCTCCCAAAATTGAGTTGGTTTAGTCCTAATCCCTAGTACTTTACGAGTTACTCTATTTGGAGATAAGGCCTTTAAAAAGATGATAAAAATACATCCTTAGGGAGAAATCTAATCCACCTCAACTGGTTTCTTTATAAGAGGAGTAGTAAACTTGAACACGTTGAGAGACAGATGTGGTACATGTATGCAGACAGATAACCATGTGAAGAGACAGCAAGAGAGCTACCATCTGCAAGCCACAGAGAGTCGCATCAGAGGACACCAACTCTTCCAGTGCCTTGATCTGGGACGTGGTCTTGGAACTGTGACAAAATACATTTCTATGTTGAAGCCTCTCTGTCTGTGGTATTTTTGTCATGGCAGCCCTAACAAACATGTTCCATGCTTTTTTCTATGCAAAAATGCATCATGACTCTTCCAATGACCTAATAAGATAGATAGACAAATGGGGTTGGTAGTGCGAGGAGTGCTTTAGAATGAGGCAATGATTGATGATTAAGTGTGGGGGAAAATGACATCTCAAAAATGAAAAATTATTTTTTATGCTTGGAAAATAAAATAAAACAGGCAAATAGAAAGGATATGGGTGGTAAACAGTCTAGGTCACACGACTTGAGCATGAACCCCTTGTGCTTTTCCTTGGATCAGTGAGGAGCTACTGAAAGATACTAAATGAAAGAGGAGATGGCAGGAAGAGGAAAAGAAAGCTTCTCTTTTATAGTTATGAAATAATGACTGGCTTGACTAAAATCATAGCCATTAAGGATGAAGAAAGATGAACAATTTCAAAGGATGTTTTCCAGGAAGATCTGGCAGTTTTTAGTCATTGGTTAGTTGTGAGGAGTAGGAAAACAAGATAAGTCACAGATTACATCCAGGGTTCTGCCTCTACCTGGAAAGAAGAATCGGCATTTACTGAGATCTGGGAATACAGGGAAAGTAGCTGTCAGGAGGAAATGAGTTTAGCTCTAAAGGTTTGAGCTTGAGACTAGTCAAGTAAAGATGCCTAGGAAGCATGTGGCCATATGAGTCATAAACTCTGAGGGAGAGCATAGGATAAAGTTGAGATTTAGATTTGGAAGTCATCTGTAGATGGATTTTGAAGCTGTGGACACAAATTGAATTAAAACACCAGGGAGTATCATTATTTAAGACAAAGACAGAAAAATGAGCCCATAAAAAAAGGGTCAATGAAGTCAATGATAAAGTAAAAAAGTTAGAACAGCACATCAGGAGAAAAAACAATTTGAGAGTGTCAAATGATGAGAGGTTAGAGAAGCAAGAGTTCTACTGACACCAAGGAGCTTCTGCTGATTTAACTAAAGACTGGTCAGGACCCACACCATAGCATAGTGGTTAAGGGAGCTGGGTCCCACATGGCAAACTGCAATTCAGATCCCTGTCCTAGCAGCTCAAAAACACACTAGGCACATGTGTGAGCATGTCCAAAAATTCCAAATGGTTGGAGAAGTGCAGGAGAAGGGACTGTGGTGTGACCGTGCCTCGTTGGAGAAGAGCTTGTGGTATGACCACGCCTCTTGCTCTCTCGGTCTCTCTCTCTCAGTCTCTCTGTCTTTCTCTGGTGAACACACATGCATTCTGCCAATTAAAAAAGAAAAAGAATATTGGGGCCAGCAGGAGGCGTGATGGTTAGGGCACTGGACCCCACATGGCTCACTACAATTTGCAACCAAGACATGGCAGACTGAGAATCACTCTGGGCATGTATATGTTCATGCCCAAAATCCTAGGAGGAAACTGGAGAAAAAGGAATTGCAACATAGCCATCCCCTCTGGCCAGCATAAGGGGGTGGGGAGGGGTGAATTCTCATTTTGCCACTCTCTGTCTCTTTCTCTGTCTTTCTCTCCAGCAGGTGCATGAGCTCTATGGTGCACACACACACAAAAAAAATCTTAAAAAAAAAAATGTTCAGTAGTTTGGTAGACTTTCAAGCCAGATTGCAATGTTTTGAAGTACATGTGTGTAAATGATGTTAGCGGGTGGAGGTAAATGATTAAAAATTATAAATGCAGAAACAAGGTGTCAGGTATGAAAAGGTTAAAAGAAACAGAATATCCACTGGCAGCAGCTGTGACATAAAGGGAAAAGAAATTTAAGATGGGAGAAACAAATGCATGTTTAAACTTGAATTGAAAGGAGACAGAGAAGAAAAAATACTGAAGACAAATAATAATAAAGAGCATTTATATATTTACTTTGTGCATAGCTCTATTTTAAGTATCTTACTTGATATAAATTACTTTATACTAGGCTGAATCATGACCCAAATTTAATAACAAAAAAACACAGGCATAGTGATGATTGAGTACTTTTCAAAAACTGACACAAGGAGTAAGTAGGAGTTGATGGGCTGGTCTGTTTCCTTGTGGTTAAGGCGCTGGGTCCCACATGGCCAACCACAGCTTGATTCTCAGCAACAGCTGCCTAAAAAACATGCCAATCATGTGTAAGTGCATATCCCAAATTCTGACAGGATGGAGAAATGGAGAAGGTACCGCAATGTGACTACGCCCCACGGGGAGGTGTTTTCTACCTTGGTCTCTTTCTGAAGAGTGCATGTACCCTCTGACAATTATAAATAAATAAATCGAGTCAGAATTTAAAACCAGGAAATATGGCTACAGAACTTCTGCCTATCTGATGGCATGGTACATAGAATAAATTCAAGGAATCACCTTGCAGAATTAAGGGCAATAGTTGAAATTGAAGATGATGAGTTTAAGGTAGAATAATCTGCTCACACCCACCACAGATCTTGGGGAAGGAATATGTGGATCGTGGAAGAAAATTATGTGGAATGACTCTTCTCATTTGGAAGATTCAAGCAGAGAAGCCTGTTAAGCAATTGAGAGAAGATGCCAGACCAGGAAAAAGATAAGCATGCTTTGGGTAATAATGCCTAAATAATGATTATTATAAGAGCAGGTACAAAATAATGGTAATAGGTAGAATCCTCTTTCTCCAATCAACTCAGTATTCTTTAAAAGAGAAGCTCATTGTTTTTGCAACAAGTTATATCTAGTATATATTTTAGGTACTTTAGATGAAAACTTGGTTGTAATACAGAAATACAGGATTCTACTATGCCTTCTGCAAAAAAAAAAAAAAAATAAAAATAAAAAAAAATAATAATGTCAGCAACCCTCTCCTCCGGATCTTCAGAAGTTATTGAAGGTAAAAACTACACAGAGCCATCTTAAACCTAAAGGGGAACCGATTTCAAAGATTCCCATTGTTGTAAAGGCATATGTATTGTGTCTCCTGGAAGAGTTTTAAATAAAGGACTGCAGGGAAAAAAAGAACTGGAAAGAGGACAAAAGAAAGCCATAAGAATCCACTTTATTCTTTTTTTAAATTTTTTTTTCCAATTTTGCCAAAGGGCGTGTGTGCTCACCAGAGAGAGACAGAAAGAGAAAGAGAGAAGAAGTGAGAAAGCACTCTCCTGAGGGATGGAAATGCTGCAATCCTTTCTCCTTCATTTCTCCCCCTTTCAGGATTTTGGGCACACATGCATATATGCCTGGCATGTTTCTTCAGGCCACTTGGCCAGGACCTCGAAGACAGAAGTCTGCCACATGAGATCCAGCCTCCTTAACCACCATACCACAGGCTGGCCCAAAGATCCACATTCTAAACTTTTAACCATAAAGAGAATGACAATGATTTAGAG
Organism: Tupaia tana; assembly: GCA_026018925.1. Classification (NCBI taxonomy): domain Eukaryota; kingdom Metazoa; phylum Chordata; class Mammalia; order Scandentia; family Tupaiidae; genus Tupaia; species Tupaia tana. The sequence goes on from JAKSZU010000019.1 coordinate 17,242,311, forward strand.
AAACAAAGGCATATATTATGGATTGATTGAAACCTTTCTCTGAAATCTCAAGCCAAAGAATTACTTACACCCTTATTGAAGTCTATGCATATTTGGTCTAAAGAAAATGGTTGGAGTGGTATTAGAAAACCATGATCTGGCTCTATTCCCTTTGCCATTAGCCATTTTGTCTGAAAGATACTAGATGGCCCAGGAGAAAAGAAATACTAAGCAACAAATAACATAGACCTGTCATCATGACATTTAAAAGGCAGTGGAGGGGCTAGCAGGTGGCATTATTGTTAAGGGATGGACTCTCACGTGGCTGACCACAGTTTGAGTACTGGACTCCGTGGCTTGAAATTCATGCTGGGTGAGGGTACATGTGCATGTATGCACAAAATCCCTCAAGGAGAACAGAAAAGAAGAGATTGCAGGCTAGTCATCCCTCCAGGGAGTGTTTCCTCACTTTCTGTCTCTCTGTCTCTCTGGTGAGTGCATGTACCCTATAGCAAAAATCTCTCTAAAATACATTTTTTTTAAAAGGTAATGGAAGAGGGAACCAGCAGTTAGTGTAGTGGCTATGTCACTGGACTCCCACGTAGTCGACCGCAGTTCGTGTCCCAGACCCGGTGGCTTAAAACTCACGCCGGGCGCGTGTGCGTACGTGCCCAGGATCCCGAGAGGAGAATGGAGGAGAAGGGATTGTTGCGTGACCATCCCCCTTGGGGGGTGATTTCTCGCTTTCTGTCTCTGTCTCTCTCTCTGTCTGGCGAGCGCACGCGCCCTATAGCAAAAACCTCTCCAAAAAAAAAAAAAAAAAAAAAAAAAGATAATGGAAGAGAGTGGAGGAGCTGTGCTCACCCTCCATCAAAAGTACTACTCATTACAAACATCAGTCTTTGTGGAATCATCTTTCTACTCAGCATTTTACACCCACTCACTCATCATGTAGCCTTTTTTAAAATAAGCATTTTTATGATATGAAGTATATATTTATTATAAAATATTTTAGAAATATATAGAATTAACAGAAAATATATGCACAATCTCACCAATGACAGATAATCCTGCAAATCTTTGTATGTATGGATTTCTAATATTTTACATCTACATACATGCTCATGTTTGGGATGATATTACACAGAAGTTTGTTAAATTCTCTCCTAATTTTCTTTTTTGTTTATTTCATGAGCATGATTTACTATAATTTTATTCCATTATTTATTCAGCCTTTTTTTCTGGTGTAGGTCATTAAACCACTTTAAAAGCTTTACTAGTTATCCAATAATATTATTATGAAGACTGTCTTTTTAAATTTATTTTTTTTTTTAGGATTTTTTTCCCTAGAACCAAACTTGGGACAATGAACTTAAAATGTCATAAGTCCTTAATGTATTTTACTAACTATAGAAAAACTGTGAGAATTTACTCTTTCAACAGAGTACAAAAGAGAGACTTGTCTATTTTTATCTAAAGAAAAAAATAAAGCTGACTTTATTGCTTGGTTATACATGTGACATGTATGTATGTGTATATAGATGTGTGCGTGTGTGTGTGTGTATATATATATATATATATATATATATATATATATATATATATGTCATAGTCTATCTGAGCAAAGCAAGAACTGACCTCATGTGGGACTTTGAGAAGTGTGGAGTTAAGGAATTGGCAGACTTTCATAAATGGGAGGCTTAGGTACAGTATCACTTCCATCTCTAGGAGCACGGGTACTGGGGTGAGACTGTGGCTGATCAGCTAACTTTCAGACATCTGGCCCATTGTCTGGCTTCTAGAGGCCTGGTTACAGATGCAAAGTGTCACTGAACAGTTGAGTTTAATCCTGATTCTGTTTTGTTACTTGGTCATGATTCAGCATTATGAACAAAAACTTCTCTGTTTATTATTTGAATTTTGAAAATGTGCTTATGTTATATGTCATTTTAAATGAGAATTTCTTGCTTTTTTAATTAGTGATATATTATTCTTGTTATATTTACTTTAGATTGTAGAAATAAAGTTAGATTAAAAGCAAATTTGATGGGGCCAGCAAATGGTGTGGTGGTTAAGGCACTGGACTTCCAAATGGCCAACTGCAATTCAGGTCCTGGACCTGGTGGCTTGCTTTCTCACAATCTTTCTCTGTCTCTGTCTTTCTGGTGAGTTCATGGGCCCTGTAGCAAATTAAAAAATAATGATGATAAATAAAATTAAATAAATCATTTTTTAAAATATTTTTTATAAAAGCAAATTTGAGTCATTTTCTTATTGGCGTTGAAATAAATCATGAAGCAACTTGTAAGATCAACAACACATTTGGCCCAGGAACTGCTAGTGAACATATACAGTACAATGGTGGTTCAAGAAGTTTTGCAAAGGAGATGAGAGCCTTCACGATAAGGAGTGTAGTGGCGGCCATCAGAACTTAACAACGACCAACTGAGAACAACCATTGAAGGTGAGCCTCTTCCAACGACAAGAGAAGTTGCTGTCAAGAGAACTCAATGTCAACCATTCTATGGTTATTTGGCATTTGAAGCAAATTGGAAAGGTGAACTAGCTCGATAAGTGGGTGGCTCATCAGCTGAATAAAATTTTTAAAAATCATCTTTCAAGGTGTTGCCTTCTCTTATTCTATGTCCCAAGAAGAAGCCAATCAGATTGTGACATGTGACAAAAAATGGACTTTTAAAAACTTTACTTTCAATCACTGTACATCTTTACAATGTATAATAGAAAAGTGAATTTTACATGACAACCAGCAATAGCAACTTCACCTTAGTGATTGGATTGAGGTTAAGTTTCAAAGCACTTACCAAAGCCAAAAAAATTGTCATGATCACTGTTTGGTGGTCTTTTGCCAGTCTGATCCACCACAGCTTTCTGAACCTTGGAAAACCATTGTATCTGAGAAGTACGCTCAATAGGTCGATAAGAGACACTGAAAACTCAATGTCTGCAGCCAGCTTTGATCAACAGAAAGGGCCCAATTCTTCAAAACGATGTCCCACCACACGTCGGCCAAGCAATGCTTCAAAAGTTGAATGAATTGGGCTACAAAGTTTTGCCTCATTCATCATCACTTGATTTCTCACCAACCACCTACCACTTCTTCAAGCATCTCGATAACATTTTGCAGAGAAAACATTCTCTCACAACCAGCAGGATGCTTTTCAAGAGTTCATTGAATCCTGAAGCATGAATTTTTATACTACAGGAATAAACAAACTTATTTCTCATTGGCAAAGATGTGTTGATTGTAATGGATCCTATTTTGATTAATAAAGATACATTTGAGTCTAGTTAATAATGATTTAAAATTCACAGTCCCAAACCGCAAACCACAATTTGTTTTGTACCCACCTAAATTCTAATGACAGAGCTGCAGATGCAATGGTGAAAACTGAGGCTAAAGAAAAGATAAACATGTTTCAAGGGCCAGACCAAAAAAATAGTGAAAATTCCTTCAGATAAAATAATTGACATGGTGACCTGACAAACAAATATGGCAGATAGAGAGGTAAAAAGAGTGAAATCATTTTGACTGGTATGACTCCTACTTTTCTAACATAGGCTACCGAGTAGATGTTGGATGCACAGACGTTGGGAACTGGGGGAGAAAGAACATGGCGGAAGAGAGAGTAGACTCCATTTGGGACATATTGAGCATGAACGGCATGAGGAAAATACAAATGTAAAAGTCCAAGTGGATTTTCTTCTCTCTGCCTTTTACCTACAATACTCCATCCACCTACAGTGCCCTCCTTGTACCTTCTCACTCTCCAAATCCGACCAAAACTACAATCCAGTTCCTACTCATTATACATAATAAACTTTGTCTACTAGAAGTTGGTTGACACATTTGCCTGAAACATATGTAAATAACACTAGTTCATGTGTGTGGATTTTGTTCTCTCGATAAAACCACTCTTCCTTTGTGGTACGGCCCCCACTTGAAACAGGGTTTGGCCCTTGTATAGACAATTCCATTGGCTGTTTTGATTTTGATTCAACGGCAACTAGAAATGAACAACTTATTGAGTGAGGTAAAAGCAAGCTGGAGACTGATTTGAGGGAAGAATGCTTTGGGAGAAATACGTACTTATTACTGTAAATTGTTCAACCCAGTCACAGTGAACGACAGCTGAGATGTGACAGAGGAGAGAAGTGGTTTCTCAGTTAAGGTTCACGTGCTGTGTTGGGCTTTGTGTAGAAGGTATGCGAAGGCCATATTATATCTTAATAGATGGAATCCTAGGCCGTGCCCACTGTCATGCTTTGTACATTAGTGAAACATTAGCTTTTATTTGTATGTAAGGGATGAGCACCTGCCTTGAGATTAATAGATATTGAAATCCATAGCTATCAGGTTGGAATAATATGAAGGCTCCCTTCTTTCTCTGACTTCCAACATAATAAAGCTTTAATCTAAATTAGGTTTTTGAAAAATTATATGCAACAATAGAGAAAAGCATATAAGTTATGCTGACATTCAGAATATATAGTAATTGCCCAGGGGTATGCACTATGCTTGTGGCTGATTAATTGTAAGCATGGAATACTATTTAGTTATTTCTTATATGTGACCAAAAAAAGTCTCACTAATGTTTCTAATGATACTGCTGCAGTAACTGTCATCGCCTAACAAATGAAATACACAGACTTCAACTCTGATAACAAAGATGTATATATGCCCTTTCTCTAAATCAAATGGCACCTTTTCAAAGACAATATCTTAGCCAAAAAAAAGAAGTCTGAATAAATAACAATTTTCTCCATATTTAGTGGGAGAAGAATTGTGCTGCCTTTCAGATTTTGTGATTTTACCTAAATTAAAGACTGCTCTGGGGTTAAGATTTTTAAAGAAGCTCAGTTTACTATAGTATGGGTTAGCAATTCCAAAATTACTATCTGTGACTTTTAGGATTCAGCATGTGAATAAAAGTGTTAAGAATAATGAAAGCCACATTTCTGCCGGTTGGAGGGAGAATTAGAAATTTGACAAGGAGTAAGTCAAGAATGATCTCTGTCACAATAAATTGAAATGTAGGTAGCAATACCAATGTTTAGTTTTTAATTTATAGATATAGAAATATAATTTTAAGTATTGATAGGGAGATATAGATGTAGATATTTGTGTATCTATATTTTGTAAGTCTTTCTATTGAAAGGGGCTAGAAATAAAGATGCCAATATAAAAATGAGCAAGTACAGCTTTCAGATAATAATTTCTATATATAATATCCTACTTAAAAAAGTGAGCGTTCTTTAGATGAATGGCAGAATCCAGAGTTACAGCCCAGGAAGTACAAGATGACTCTGAAGCATATTGTTGTGATGTAAAGCAAGCAACTGATAAAAAGATTAATGGAAAAACATCAAAAGGACACTGAAGCCAGCTTGAAGTGGCCTTCAATGGCAACACTTGAGAAGATTTTATGAAAATGAATAATGGAAATAACAGAATATGTATGAAGTAAAATAAGGATCTATAAGTCTGTATTAATGAAACAATACATAAATATGTAAGCAAATGGGAGGAAAACATGAAGTTATTAAATCATCATTTTGCAATCTTTGTAGGAATTACTGATTTGGCCATGAATCAGTGATGGAAAGAACTAGTGAGCAAAAGTTCAGTAAGGATATGTACGTATCATAAATAATTTTTCATGAATTAGCTATAACTAAAAAAGGTAATATAATAATGTTATGGTGGATACATTTCACAAAATCAACCAGATAATCAAGTTTAAGATGACCAATAAGACAAACTAACACTTTATGAGCTTCACAATATAATGCAATATAAAGGAGAAAGCATGATTTCAATGATATTTCTGTTGAAAATGTGTAATGTGACTCTAACCATAGTGAAACATCGGAGAAATCCAAACTGAGAATCTTCCTAGATGGAGATTATGATTATTGTTTGTTTTTTTTTTCTTCTTTTATTTCTTTCTTTTGGGGGAGATTTTTGCTATAGGGTCCATGTGCTCATTGGAGAGAAACAGAGCGTCAGAGAGATGGAAAGCCAGAAATCACCCACAAGGGAGTTTGGCCACACAACAATCCTTCTTTCCTCTGTTTTCCTCTCAGGATTTTGAATATTGTTTTTTAAGGAAAATAATTACTTATACTGAACCAATTGATAACTAAAGCACATTTAAGTATCAGAAGTGGTATGGAATAGTGAGTTCAATATTAATATATGAATCATGGAAGAAAAATGAAAATCATAAGCTCACCCTTATGTGCCCTCATAAACCCTCATGAGATTTTAGTAAGGATTTCTTTAAAAACTTCTCCATTACTGACAAGATAAAGATGAGCAAGGTTTTGTAAACAGAGTGGTAGTAATGTTCTCCAAATGGCTAAAAGGAAAGATAGATGAATTTCTGATAACTTCATTGTACAACAAAATAATTCAGGGAAAAGAAAATCAATGGTAAATGTAACATATAAATAACTTTTTGAAACCTACTCTTCACGCATTCATACCTTTGTTTTCTTCTTCTTCTTCTTCATTTTACTATAGGACACATGTGCTTGCCAGAGAGAGAAAAGAGAGAGAGAGAATGAAAAATTATCCCCCAGGAGAAATGGTCATGCTGCAGTCTCTTCCCCAGTCTCCTCTAGGTATTTTGAATACACACACATGCACTTGGTGTGATTTTCAGGCCACTGGATCTGGAACCCAAACCAGGCAGCCAACCCTGTGGGATTCAATGCCTTAACCTCCACATGACCTGCTGGCCTGCATGCAGGTCTCTTTAAACAATCTACTTCAAGCTACAGGATTTTAAAATTGAATAGATCCTTAGAAATTATCTACTGATCCAAATACATCATTTGTGAATGAAGAAACTGAAACCAGGTAGAATGACTTATCTGCAATCCCCACTAATTACAGAATGTCCTAGGATTTGGATCACACAGTTCACGTAGGGTACTGAAAAAATCATTATTTTTAGAAAATAACTATTTTTGTTACTTTTCAAATATTTTTGACATAAAAACTGTACATAATAAATGTACACAATTTGATGAATTTGAAGATAAGTACATATCCATGAAACTATCACTATACCATATGCCATAAACATATTCAACACACTCCAAAGTTTCCTCTTTCTCTTTTATTTATTATTAGTATTAATTAGTTCAGGGATAAGACACTTAGCTAAGATCTGTGCTCTTGGTAAAATCTTAACTATACGATACAGTATTGTGAACTATAGGTACTAAGCTGTACACTAAATCTCCAGGGCTTATTTACCTTACACAACCAAACCTTGGTATCCTTTATCTAGTTCTCCATTTTTTCCTTTCCCCAGACCCTAGCAACCACAATTCTACTCTGCTCTGTATTTTAGATTCCTTAATAAATAGAAGTATGTGATATTTGTTGCTCTGTGTCCAGTTTATTTCACATGGCATAATGCCCTTAAGGTTCATCCATTTGTCACAATTGGCAAGATTTCCTTCTTTTGTTAAGGCTGAATATGTTCTATTGTATGTGATATAACTATCTTTACCCATTCATTTTACAATGGACACTCAGGAGGTTGTTTCTATGTCTTGGCTATTGTGAATAGTCCTATACATTTACATTGCTTTCATGTTTTTCTACTATAAAAAAATACTGCAACAAAATTGAGGAGTAAAATATTCCTCTGAGATTCTAATTCAATTTCATTGAATATATAGTCAGAAGAGGGATTGCTTGATCATATTCTAGTTACATTTTTAATTTTTGAGGAACTATCATGCAGTTTTCCACAATGCCTATACTAATGAACATTCCCACCAATAGTGTACACATCATCCCTAACACTTGTTATCTTTTGTCTTTTAATAATGGTCATTCTAATAAATGTGGGGTGATATTGCATTGTGACTTCCATTCGAATTTCTGTGCTGATTAGTGATGCTGAATATGTTCTCATATTCTGCTGACTAATTATACATCTTCTTTGAAGAAATGTTTATTCAAGTCCTTTGCTCACGTTTTAATTGGTTATTCCTTTGTTCACTGTTGAGTTGTAAGACTTAGGTATTTTGGACATGAATACTTTATTAGGTGTATGGCTTGAAAATATTTCTCCCATTCTGTGGATTGCCTTTTCATTTTGTTGTTTGTTTCCTTTGCTGGGCAAAAACTTTTTAGTTTGATGTGATCCCATTTGCCTAATTCCACTTGTATTTCCTATGATGTGAATATTATATATAGGAAATAATTGCTAAGGCCAATGTTCAGAAATTCTCCATGTTTTCTTTGAGTTTTGTAGTTTCAAATCTTACATTTAATTTGAATCATTTAGAGTTGAATTCTATGAATGCTATGATATAGGGATCTACTTTTATTCTTCAGCATGTGGATATCCAGTTGTATCAATGCTATTTACTAAAAGGATTGTCCTTTCCCATAGTGTATTTGTGGTATATCTTTTCAAAGATTATTTGACTGTACGCACATGGATTAATTTCTAGACTCTGTTCTGTTCCATTGTTCTCTAGGTTTATTTTAATATACTGCCATACATGTTGATTATTGTTTTTTGCACTAAATTTTAATATTAGGAAGTCTGATGCCTCCAGTTTTGTTCTTCTTGTCTAATATTGCTTTAATTATTCTAATGTTATTTCATATGAATTGCAATATGATATTTTTTCTATATCTTCAAAAAACACCATTGGGATTTCGACAGGAATTGAATCACTTTGGGTAATGTATATATTTTAACAGTAATTCTTCTGCATAAATAGTGGCAACTCTCCATTTTGCATCTTTTTAATTCTCTTTCAGCAATATTTTGTAGTTTTTAAGGTTAAAGTCTTTTATGTCCTTTATCATGTTTATTTCTAACTATTTTTGACATTATTATAAGCAGGATCTTTAAAATTTCCTTTAAGGATAATATTTGTTAAAAAGTAAAAATATAACTTACTGTTTTATACATTGACTTTATGTCTTGCAGCTCTGCTAAATTTGCTAATTAGCTCTAATAGGTTTCCTTGTGTGTATGTGTATGTGTGTTGTATGTAATATTTAGTGTTTTCTGGATATAATGTTATTTGCAAACAGAGATAAGTTTACTTCTTACCTTCTTATTTGAATGTTTTTTTATTTCTTTTTCTTGTCTAATTTTTCTGGCTATGATTTCTAGTACTATATAAGAGAAGTGGCAGGCCAGTAGGTCGGTGTGGTGGTTGAAGCACTGGACTCCAACATGGCCAATTGCAGGTCAAGTTCTTGATCTGGCTTGCTTTCTTGCTTTCCCTTTCTCGCTCTAGTTCTATCTCTGGTCAAATTTTTAAAATAATAATAAATAAGATTAAATAAATAATTATTTTTTTAAAAAGAGAGAGAATAGGAAGTGGTGAGAGTGGGCATCCTTTGGCAATACAGGTTCTTTTATGATTCCAGAGAAATTCTATGATTGTCTTTTCTAAATCAGTTAAGAACATCTCTGGTAATTTGATTGGGATTGTGTTAAATATGTAGATTAATTTGGATAGAAGTGTCATTTTGATTATATTAACTATTCTGATCCAAGAACATGGGATGGAGTAGCAGGCATCTCACACTATACTCCAAAATATATTATAAAGCTGTGATAATCAAAACAGCATGGTATTGACACAAAACCAGACATGTGGACAAATGGAGAATAGAGACCCCAGAAATAAACCCCAAAACATACAGCCAACTGATTTTTCACAAAGGGTACCAGTGAATCCTGCGGGAAAAGAAAATCCTCTTTAGAAAATGGTGCTGGAAAAACTGATTATCCATCTGCAGAAGGATGAATCTGGATCCCTATCTCTTACCATTAGCAAAAATCAACTCAAAGTGGATCAAAGATAAAACCTAAGACCTCAAACTATAAAACTATGGGTGGAAAACCCAGGGCAATTCTGGGAGACATTGAGGTGGGCAAAGACTTCTAAAATAACACCCCCAAAGCACAGGTAGATTAAAAGTGGGCTTTTTTAGGGTATCACATTACTGAACTTTTCTTGTATATTCTGGATTCTTAGCATATACAGTAAGAATTCAGTGACTATTTTCTTCTTTTCATCTGTGCATAGTACTTAGCAGCTCTTGTACTTCACAGTTTTGCTCTATAGACTTCTTTTGAAAAATGGGTATGAACAAATAAATTTAAATTTAAAAAGAAAGAAAAGAAAAGTGAGTATGTGCACTATGGTGGAACCCAAAGTGATTTGAGGTTGTTATCTGAGATGCTTGTATGTGGTACAAAGAACTGAACTTATTCACATTTACCCAAGACATCATTCTCTTTTCAGTTTTTCTGATTGAAACCCGAGTTTAGCTTGTTTATAACATCTCTCTCTTTTGCTAATCTGTAGCAAGCTCAGGACCCTCGAAAAAAACATCCTGGTTAGCACTAAATAGATATATTTTGTTTACTATGTATGTCTACTCTACTCTTATTTCATATCAAAAAGAAGTGATACTAGTTCTGCAGTCACGAGTACTCTACTCTTATTTCATATCAAAAAGAAGTGATACCAGTTCTGCAGTCACGAACTAGTTTTTATGTAAGTTTACTTTAAAAAAAATGAGTCAATTAAAAATAAATAGTCAATGAAAGTACAGGTAAGTCAAGAATATGGCAAAAAACATTTACGTGAGGGTACACCAAGTTTTACAGAAAATTTCATTCTTTAAAGATTTTATTTCTCCCATGAAGGTTTTCTAAATGAACACTATATGAAATCATTGCTTTTTTTTTTGTTTTTGTTTTTTTTTTTTTTTTTTTTTTTTTGAGAGGTTTTCACTATAGGGCACGTGCACTTACCAGACAGAGAGAGACAGAGAGATAGAAAGCAAGAAATCATCCCCCCAGGGGGGATGGCCACGCCACAATCCCTTCTCCTCCATTCTCCTCTCGGGATCTTAGGCACACATGCACACGCGCCCGGTGTGAGTTTAAGCCACCGGGTCCGGATGCAAACCGCGGTCGAGTACATGGGAGTCCAGCGACATAGCCATTATGCTAACTGCTGGTCCCCATTGCTGTTTTCAATGAATGATTCAATGTACTCCCTATATTTCTCATTTATTTATTCAATCCTATATTTTCTATGTTGCCTTTTGACAGTATTGCTTTGGTATTTTGTTTACTTACTCATTCAGTATTTACTGAGGAGCATGTTAGGCACAAAGTTGGGACTGAGTGCACCACGGAGTTCACATCATTGCAAAAATCGGAGAGTGACTTTATGCTATAGGCATAATTCAGGGGAACTGAATCTCATTACAGTGCAACACTGAAATGGCACATCATACTCAGTTGTTTCCATCCTCTTCTCCATAATCTGATTCTGGCAACCACACAGCATTGAGCCAATCTGTGGACCCGCACCTCTTCATGGTACAAACAAACAGCTCAGGAATGTGCATTCTAGCTGATAAGACAGACAATAAACCATAGTTAAATTCAGTCATCTGTTTTGTTCCATCAAAGAAGCAGAGTTGGATAAGAGGAATCATCAATGTCAGGAGAACAAATGGAAAGGTTGTGTCTTAAACAGAATGATCTAATTTACTTCTTGTTTTTTTAAGTTGTATGTCAGTGTTGTGAGTCAAAATCTTGGTTGTAATTTTGATCGTCTGCATTATGTGTATTCTTCCTTTTTTCCAGTTATGTGCTTAACAATGCAAAAACTGAAGCAGTTTTGGGTCTGAGTGAACAGAAGAAACACACTTGAACTCTAAGTACTATATATATCTTAATTCCAGGTATGGAGTTACTGAAAAAAAATTACTGGTCCTTGAAGCATTTACTCAGGGTTGACGTGTTACTATAAAATAAAATTCACCGTTTTCCACCAATGTACTAGTTTCTGGTGTAAAGACATCTTCCTTAAACTTGGGATGCAGACACAGTCTCTGGAATTCCTTGCCTGAGGCCGCTGCTTCAGATAATGTGAAACAGTGATTTAAAGAATGTGGCTGTTTTTCCATACCGTAATGAAGTTTTTCCACAGACATTGGTAAGTTTTGAATGAGATTTTTACAACGTATGTATTTCCCATATGTTTTCGAAGTAAAGTGATTCTAATGTCATTATCGTTCTCCTTTATTTTCCATCCAGTCTCTCTTCCTCCCTCCCTCCCTCCCTTCTTCCTTTCTTCATTCCTTCCATCCTCTCTTTCTTTCATCCTCTTTTCCTCCCTTCCATCTTTTTTACCCATTTCTCCCTTTCTTGGTTCTCCAAATTAGAAAGATGATTCTCTCCCAGTTAATCAATCCAAAAGGCTCAGTAATATAAACTATCTTTCAGGGCCTGGCTGGCTGGAGGCACAGCAGCAAAATGTAGCCTTCTACAAATCTGACCCAGGTGGGAAGGTTCCGGGTTTACATCCAGAAACCTCCCTGGTTATGCCAGGCACTTTCTTGTGTTCATTATCTGGGGATGACTGAGGTTAGAAGTAGTTAGCCACATCAAAACTTTTGGGGGATGCTATATATTCATCTGTCTGGCTTTTGTTTCCTGTTGAAGAAATATACTTTTTTTTTAAAGAATAATTTTTGCTATAGGGTGTGTGCGCTTGCTAGAAAGACAGAGAAAGAGAGATAGAAAGCAAGAAATGACCCCATGGAGGATGGCCATGCTGCAATCCCTTTTCCTCCATTCTCCCCTTGGGATTTTGGGCATGTACACACATAAGTGTCTGGTGTGTTTTAAGCCATTGGTTCCAGACTCGAACCCTGGTCGACTACGTGGGAGTCCAGCGATGTAACCATTATACCATCTTCGGGTCCCATAAATACACTTTTTAAAAGTAATAATTTTCTTCTTATATTAAATCCAAAAGAAGAGGGGGGAAATGTGTAAAAATCCAACTTATAATAGGGTGTGGAAGTTTTTCATAATTAAAATGAAGTGTGTCGATTTGTGCTAAAACCCTGACTAAACCAAGCTGGGAAGGCCCTGGAAGAGGCGTTTTCTCTCGCTGGTATGCCTGATAACGAGAACTGTTATTTAGAGGACTCTGCCAGAATCACACAGCCTTGCACAAAGACCCCCGCAACGTGACAAAAGAACTTCTGGGAAAACATCTGCCCAGAATCTGTCTGCTCAACCTTGAACTGACATCACCCATGTTATTGATCTTAATAGCCAGGGATAATTGTCCCCAAATAACTGGGATTCTCTAACCCTCCTCTCCCCCACTTGTGGTTTTTGCCTTTAAAACCTATCTGCGGATGCAAAAACCTCATTGAGCATGTTTGGAGAATACCCGAAATATGCGTTATCCAGGGTGCATGTAAGCCACAGTCTTCCTATTTGGTTTAGAATAATATTTTGATGTTTTATAGAGACTGATTCTTTTCTGTCGACAATGGGGAGTTCAAATACACTAATTGTTCAGTAATGTCCTTGCAAAGTATCTTTGAAGTAGTAGAAAAGAAAAAAAAAGAAAAATCCCTTTATCTTGGGCAATATATCCAAGTTCAGATACTTCGTGCAGTCCCACTGTTCTCTCTGAAGTCAAGACCCCAATAACTTGCTGATTGCGTATCTTGAAACAACACATGGCAGGCCAATGCACAGTGTAGTCCTCCTTGCCAGCAGATGGTACTATGGGATTGACCCCTCTCCATTGTCTCCTGATTGACAGCTTTGTGCTCTTCCATGGTTATTTGTGATAATCATGCGGAAAATCCTTACAAATGATGCATGTTTAATCGAGGGACTATCAGAATTCCTGCGTCTTTTAGGCTAATTTGGAGGAAACTAAATCCATTCTGAAAGCCAACCAGAAATAAATACTAAAAGAGGAAGCATATAAGTCTTTGGAAAGACGTTTTGAAAAACTGCAAAAGAATACAATTGTCCTAAACAATTTGAATTTCAACATTAATACTGTTTGTAATTGTTTAATTATACATTAATTACCTTTTCTTCTAATATCAAGAGATGATTTTATTTTGACCTTTACATTTTTTTTAAACAAAAAGAAGAAATATAGCACAGCTTTACAAATGCATCCTTGAGAACTAGATAGGATTCCTTGGTTATACTATTTTAACAAAATTTATGGAAGAGTTCTAAAATAAAATAAAATCTGTTGAATTTTTCTAAAATAAATATGGGCACCTCATCACATAAAAAAGCATTGATCATTGTTTTTTTGTTTGTTTGTTTTCAATACTACTAGAAGTTAAATGAAAGTCTTTTGTCTGCTATGACAGAATTTTCCCTCCACGGGACAAAACTTCAAGAAATCTGGGTGCATGATTAGACATAATTTTTCCTACACATCGGGTAGAGATGATTAAATTATCTCATGAATATAAGATTATGCATGCAAAATAAACAAATTTAAATGTGTATACAATTACCTGTAATCTGGAAATGAAGTACATGTTGTTCACGAACTGTAATTACTTGCTCTCAGAAATGGAGATTTTTGTGGGGTAACTTCGATGGTTCCTATTAAAAACGTGTCATGAATTACCACTACTCTAACTTGCCAGTTTTAATAGTAACCTACAAAAGGCCTTTTTTTTTGTTCTTAAAGAACTGCAAAGTTTCAAAATCTATGTTCTCTTACCGGAACCTGCAGAGACTTGATTTGATGGGCAATTAAGAGAAATTTTACTCAATCATAGAAGTTATATTAACCTAGAAAACATGATGTATTTTTTTATAACTCTCTGTCATTCACTGCATCTCCCATCACAAAGACTTACAACTAACTTGTAATGGGTATACTTTAACATAAATATTTCATGTGTTGAGGGACATTTCTTTAGTGGTGATGTCGCACAAAATGCAATTGTTACATTCAAACATGTGCTTTATTTACTGGAACTAGGAGGTTTATATGTGAAGTTCATCGAATCTTTTGTTTCATGGACTATAAATAAATCCCAATCCACCACTTCAGCACTTTCTAATTGTAATGCACCGTGTAATGTTACAGGCAATTATACAGATGTTTTCCGTTATTTTAAGGTGGTGGACAGTGGCATCAAAAGGTGTTCTTGCTTTAGAGCGATACTGTGAACTCAGTTGTGAGCCTTAATGTAATTTATTATTCAGTCGTGTTTGTCCTTCAAGTAAGCTGTTATATTTGAATGATTGAATGTTAACAACCCTAGGAAAGGTTTGGTTTAGTTTTTCTGAATAAAATAAAATACACGATTGCTTCTCTGATTCATACTTTACTATGTATCTTTTCTGAAGAGAGCTGACCATTTTTATCAAGTGTACTGTTTATATAAAAAGTCCTGGGGCTAGGTGGTGTGGTGGTCAAGGTGGCTGGATACCACGTGGTCAACAGCGTGGTTCAAGTCCCGAACCTCTGGCTTGTAAAACACATCAGATATGTGTATGTGCCCACCCAAAATCCTGAGAGGAGAACAGAGGAGAAAGAATTGAGGTGTGACCATCCCCCTGGGGATATTCATGAAGATTATGGAGCTTTCTCTGTATAGCTTCCCCAATCTGGTACCCTAACTGTGAATTTATGCAACCACTGTAGCCTTAACTCTAATCTTCCTATTTTATATCCAGCAAAAGTGAAGTCTTATGTTTCCTGTGCCATGATTCAGAAAAGGCCCCTACGTACAAAACAGTGTAAACATGGACTTCACTTTATGTATATCTCTTTCCTCAAGTGTTACTTTTCAATGCCATCTATCTAATACCTAAAAATAATTGCTTTATTATATATTGTCTAGATTTAAAAGTCATAAACCCGGGTAAGTTGTTACTACCATGAATTTGTCACTTACGTGACCATACCCTTATATTATGTTGGCCAGTGAGAATTTTCCAATCCGGAAGAAAATTATAAGTATATTATCATCAAGATGTTCAGACTAGGCAGTAATTTATTTGTTGGTATTTTTCTTCTTCTTCTTCTTCTTCTTCTTTTTTGGAGAGGTTTCGGTATAAGGTGCGTGCGCTCACCAGACAGAGAGAGACAGAGAGACAGAAAGCGAGAAATCACCCCCCCAGGGGGGATGGCCACGCCGCAATCCCTTCTCCTCCATTCTCCTCTCGGAATCTTGGGCACACACGCACACGTGCCCGGCATGAGTTTTAAGCCACTGGGTCCGGGATGCGAACCATGGTCGACTACATGGGAGTCCAGTGACATAGCCATTACGCTAACTGCTGGTTCCCGGTATTTTTCTTCTTCTGATCTTCCAACAATGCAGTAAACAAGAATACTCCAGATTATTACAGTCAAAGTAGGGAGAAGTAGATACCAAATACTTTGCTAAATGCCATCTCAAAGATTTTCTATAGGACAAAACAAAGTGCTGGAATTTAATGACGATTTTTTAAATACATATTTATTTAATTTTAATTCTTCTTTTTCTTTAATTTCACCAGAGAGAGAGAGACAGCAAGAGAGAGAAGGAGAGTGAGAAAGCAAGCTGCCGGGTCCAGGACACAAACTGTGGTCAGTCATGTGGGACTCAAGCACTTTAACCACCATGCCAACCGCTGGCCTCAGTGAAGAATTAATTGACCCCCAAACAATATGGAGTTCATGCCTTTGTTTTAGAATTATGCATTTGTTTTTCTGTTCCACTCCTGTATATCATAAGTTGCCCCAGTGGTTAACCATCTAGGAATTAATTCTTTGGGAAGGGTTCTTCCCCTTTTAACTGTCCCCAACCCAATTTATTTTCTTATCATATCTATGGTTCTCCATTTAAGAGTATCAGGATAATATCCCTCCTCATAGAAAATTAGAATACAAGTCTCCATCCCCTGTGGGTTATTACAACCTTTTACACCTCAATATGTATGTGGTTATAAATAGAATCTTCACCTACCGCTCACCAGAAAGACAGAGAGATAGAAAGAAAGTGGGAAATCATCTCCCTGGGGGATGGCCACATCGCAATCCCTTCTCCATTCTCCTCTCAGGATCTTGGGCATGCACACACACATGCCCTGCATCAGTTTAAACCACCGGGTCCGGGACTCACACTGCAGTCTACTACGTGGGAGTCCAGCAACATAGCTATTACGCCATCTGCTGGTCCCGAGGACATGGATGTTTTGGTTTATTCACCACTGCTCTGGCCAGATTACCTTTTATTGAGAGAGATTTTTCCTATATGATGAATACTGTCTATAGAGAGAGACAAAAAGCAAGAAATCACCCCAGAAGGGGATGGCCACACCACAATCCCTACTTCTCCATTCTCCTCCCAGGATTTTGGACACATAAGCCACCCAGTCTGGAACTCACACCATGACGTAACCATTATGTCATCTGCTCATCCCCAGATTACTTAAAATACCAAATGACTAGTACGAATTCACACAACAAATATGAGATTTTTCCCCCTAAAGATCATCAGTCCAAACTATCTGAAAGTAATGGGAGAAATAATCTTTCACCTCCTATCTTGACTTTTACACTGCTCTTTATAAAATAATAATTCAATTATGCTGAAATGCAACTATCTTATGACCAAACTTCAACTCATATAAATTCAGGCTACCTCTACTTGAACCTTCCAGATGAGAGCAACCACACTCACATTGGCTAGCCCTGTGAACCTTTGATTTCCTTCTGTAATAGCAGGCACAGGTGTTTTGTTTCACCTAGATTTAAATCCATGCGCTCCAACCACAACCACACCCTTGTAAGTCAACCCCTTATCTTTATAATTTTATTTTCCACTGGCATTTTATCAACAACATTTAAACGCGTTTAAGTCTCTCTAATCTAAAAAAATAAAAGAAAGAAAAGAAAAGAAGAAAATGACTATACCGTCAGGGCTCCACATGGAGCTCCAGTCACCTGTTGTCTCTTTCCTCTCTTTTATTGGACAGCTTTTTAACAGAATTTCTCTTTGTAGTCTTGAGTCACTCTGGACACACTTATCAATTCATTGCTCTCTGACTGTTGAACATGCTGTGTAATATAAACTATTTTATCAAGATAATTGATGGCAACTTCAGTGTTCCTTTTTTAGTCTTTTCTGCATCACTTGATGCTATTTAAATATTCTCTTATTTTGATTCTGCGAATCTACATTGTCTTGATTCTCATCCTTCGTCTGACTGTAATCGTATTTTCTTCACAGACACATCTGCTTCTTTTTATTAAATACCATTGTGTCTTAAGTTAGTTGATCCTGAGCCAATTCCATGGACAATGTTATTCTCTCTCAGAGCTTCAGTGGCCATCTCCATAATGCTCTTAAAACTCTTCCCCTATTTGATAATTCTCTCCAGTTTTCAGATATGAAACACCAACTGGACATTTACACTTAACGGTACAGCCACTTTACACTTGCAAAATTCAAAACTAAATACAGTATTCACCCATGCCTGTAACTTCTCTTGTGTCCCTTTTCTCAGTGAAAGTCGGAATCAGTAAAAGTCAAAATCATCCTTGCAGTTACCTAATTAGAATCCTGAGCATAATATGCAAGTTATACTTCTGTGTCCCTATATGTGATCAGTGACTGAAAACTGTCAATTCTTCACCCAATGTATCTTACAGGTCTGTTTAGTTTTCTTCATCAAAGTTATCATTAGCTGCTAACTAGATAATACTAGTATAAGTACCAATTTTTCCTCCTGCATTGGTTGGCCTGTCTCATACATCATGTTGCACCATGGAGCTTGTAAAAATGCAAACTTGCATCTGCGACTCTCCATCCTAAATCTTTTCCTCATCCTTCCTTGTGTTTAGAGAAAGTCCAGATTCTTCATCATGCTTACAAGGTGTGCATGACCTCATCCTTGCTTATGGCTGAGGGTTTATTTCTCACATTTGTTTCTTCTGCTCATCAACTAAGCATCAGCTCTACAGCACATATGGTTTCCAAAGCATGTCCTACACCTGCTTGCTTCCAATCCTTCCTATGTGGTATTCTCTTCCCTAAAACATTCTTCTTGATATTCATCCCCCTTCTTGTGACTAATGTAAACTTCAGACCTCTTCTTGTATGGTAATTTTCTATAGAAATCGTATATTATTCTCTGAGTGTTTTGAGGTTCTATCCCATGCACTTCTTTATACAGTGTGATTTCCCTGTAAAGGCATATATATTATAACCTCTACTATAAATAATAAACATAATAAAAAATAATAAATACAGTATCCACACCTTTCTTATTTCTCATTGTGGCCCTGACAGGCACAGCACTGGGCATATAAATGTATGTTGAAAGAATAGTGAATGAATTAATATATGTACTTAAAATTTCTTAATGGGCCCCCCTGTAGCCTGGTGGATTTCACATGGTCTACCAGACAGTTTGAGTCATAGACCAGTAGTTTGAGAAAAACATCAGGCAAATGTGTGTATGTGTCCAAAATCTCAAGAAGAGGGAGAAATGGAAGAAAAGAAATTGCAACAGGACCATGTCCCATGGAGGGTAATTTGTCACCTTTCTCTGTCTTTCTACAGTGAGTGTATGCAACCTCCACAACACTAAAAAGAAAATAAAAAGTTCCTTAAAAACATTTTAAGAACTAGAATAAGTAAAAAAAAATACCATCTTTTTATTATTATTATTACTGTACCTCTCTTTCTGGCCTTCTCACCTCTTCACAGTCAAAAATGATAAACATGCAGTAATGGTTTTCCAAATGGATTATATTCTCTTTTATTCCTGTGCCCTTCCAAGTCAGAATCCCTTTCTTTGGAACGTTACCACATACCTTGAAATGAATTATCCAAGCCTTTATTCTAGAAATGGGTGTTTCAAAAAATTCACTGATGTATTGGGACCAGTAGTTGGCATAATGGCTATGTTGCTGGACTCCCATGTAGTCAACCGCAGTTTGAGTCCCAGACCCGGTGGCTTAAACTCACGCCGGGCCCGTGTGCGTGCATGCCCAAGATCCAGAGAGGAGAATGGAGGAGAAGGGATTGGGACATGACCATCCTCCCCCCCCGGGGGAGATGTCTCTCTGTCTCACTCTGTCTTTCTGGAGAGCGCACACACCCTATAGCAAAAACCTCTCAAAAAAAAAAAAAAAAAAAGATCACTGACATGTCATACTCCAGAATCCTAAACCCTGCGGAACTCTCTCTCTATCATACTGCTTTTCATTGCTACCCAACAGAACTTTTTTCCTCTAAGTTAGAGAAGATAGTTTGGTATTTTGTTTTATGTCTACTAAAAAAGAAAAGAAAAGGGCAATCACAGTCTCTTAGGATGTTTTAGTGGCCTGGTCAAGTACTATGAATTTAATGGCCTAAAATTCCTGGAGAATTAAATCAAATAAGAATTATATGTTATCTTCATTTACATTCCATGTTCATTAATGGTGAACTTTGCTGAACAGTGATTTTATAGTCAGTGACAAAGAACTATCTGTATTTTAGAAGCAAGTAGTAAATTATAACCTCTGAGGTTTGAATAAACCAAGTTAGCCTTGCTAGTTTTATTGCTTAAATAGAAATTCTGCTGCCAACTCCATACACATTAGATGAAATGGAAAGGCAAAGTTGTCATTTATTCAGTTACTCATCTATTTCTCAACCAAACGTTTCTGGAAAATGACCGTCTTGTTTTAGTGTTATTTTCAAATATTTCAATATTTTTACTTTTCTAAACAAACATTTTAACAGTATTTGAATGTCCTAAAAACAAAAGTAACCTATATACATTAACATATGAATAAAATAAGGTATTCTTTTTACTCTTCTAAATATTGAAAACTAGAGGATCAGCAGATGGCATAATGGTTACGTAGCTGGACTCCCACGTAATTGACTATGGTTCGAGTCCTGGACCCAGTGGCTTAAAACACACCAAGCACATGTGCATGCATGCCCAAAATCCCAGGAGGAGAATGGAGGAGAAGGGATTGCATCGTGGCCATCCCCACTGAGGGGTGATTTCCAGTTTCTGTCTCTGTTTCTTTCTGTCTCTCCAGCAAGCACACATACACCTTATAGCAAAAATCTCTCTTAAAAAAATTAAAAACTAATTAATGACTGT
This sequence comes from Tupaia tana, assembly GCA_026018925.1. Lineage (NCBI taxonomy): Eukaryota > Metazoa > Chordata > Mammalia > Scandentia > Tupaiidae > Tupaia > Tupaia tana. The sequence continues at coordinate 17,263,277 of JAKSZU010000019.1, forward strand.
TTAACAATTTTTTTGAGAGGTTTTTGCTATAGGGCATGTGCGCTCACCAAAAAGACAGAGAGAGACAGAGACAGAAAGTGAGAAATCACCCCCAAGGAGGGGTGGCCATGCCACAATCCCTTCTCCTCCATTCTCCTCTTGGGATCCTGGGTATGCATGCACATGCACCCAGCGTGAGTTTTAAGCCACTGGGTCTGGAACTCGAACTGTGGTCAACTACATGGGAGTCCAGTGACAAAGCCATTATATATTTGCTGGTCCTAACTATCTAACAATTTAAAATATAATTATTACATGAGTTCTCAGGAAAAAATAGAAGCAAAACAAAGTTAAAATAACATTTGTTACATAAAAGGGCATTTGTTATTTACTACTTTCTTGAAGCACTTTATGCATCTTATCATGATTATTTTTTTTCTAATAGCTATATCAGATTTTGATACACCATAACATTTTAAGTTTATAATATTCCAAAACTGAAAAGAGAAAAATAAGCTATGAAGTGCTTGTAATATTGTTATGTATAAGTTTAAAAATCATTAAGTAGCTGTCATTGTCTCTTTCCCAGCATCAATTACTCCACTCTGGTTTACTTACTTCTCTTTGTATAATGAGCCCCCAGAGCACATTTCATTGCAAGGGAAAAGCACACATTCTTCACTGTGGTCAGTGGGATGTGGTTAATTTGAAATCACTTAAACTATTATATCTGTCAAGCGTAGTTATTTTATTTTCAATTCACATCAGTGTTTCAGTATGCATGTCGGTTACCGGGTCAAACGGGCAGATTAATTTCGGAGCATTCTGATGCAATGCTTTTTATCTCTGTCATTATATGCAGGCCACTCTTGAAATTAATACCTGCCCATTAAAACTGATTGCCAAAAATATCACACTTCAGGTAAACAATAATGCATAGATAAGAAAAAATGTGCTAAATCAGAGATTATGATTTACAACTATTAGAGTATGGGGACATTTGGCTATAAAAAACAATACAAATTTTTTAAGGTTTTTGCCGTAGGGTATGTACACTCACCAGAGAGAAACTGAGAGACAGTGAAAAGAAAAGTGAGAAATCACCCTGGGAGGGGGCGGAGGAGAAAAGGGGGGGAATGGCCACAGCACCATCTCTTCTTTTCCATTCTCCTTCTGGGATTTTGAGTACACATGCATAATCGCCTGGCACGAGTTTCAAGCTGCTAGGTAAGGGGACCCACGGTCGGCCAGCATTGTAACCACTACACCACCTGCTGGCCCTGTAAAAAATATTCTGCCAAAACTGGACTTCAAAAGCAACATGATGTTGGGACCAGCAGTTAGCGTAATGGCTATGTCACTGGACTCCCACGTAGTTGACTGTGGTTCGAGTCCTGGACCCGGTAGCTTAAACTCACGCTGGGTGCATGTGCGTGCGTGCCCAAGATCCCGAGAGGAGAATGGAGGAGAAGGGATTGCGGTGTGACCATCCCCCCTGGGGGGTGATTTCTCACTTTCTGTCTCTCTGTCTCTGTCTGCCTGGTGAGCGCACGCGCCCTATAGCAAAAACCTCTCAAAAAAAAAAAAAAAAATCAACATGATGTTGAAAGAAACCTTTAGAATGCTGTAATAAACCTGGAAATAGCCTGGTGAGGCATTCTGTATTATTTTATCCTGTCCTACTTTATTATAACCAAGATTCCAAACTCGGTGTGTGTGTGTGTGTGTGTGTGTGTGTGTGTGTGAGTGTGAGTGTGGAGAGTGACAAAGAAAAAGAGAGACAGAGAGAGACACATGCTTCTGAAAGGCATAAATATTTAAAGGTGAATATTACATTTAAAAATCTAGATATGACTTGCAACCAGAAAATAAAAGAATTCTCAAACACTGCTTTACTATATCCCATTACTAAATATCCATGCAATAATTGAAAGTAACCATGTAAATAAACATTTGAGGAATGTTTATTACCCAAATATTCTCTACCACAATAGCATACATACTGCATTAGTAACTCGTATTTTTTTTTTTTTTTTTTGGAGAGGTTTTTGCTATAGGGCGTGTGCGCTCACCAGACAAACGGAGAGAGCCAGACAGAAAGTGAGAAATCACCCCCCAGGGTGGATGGTCACGCCGCAATCCCCTCTCCTCCCTTTTCCTCTCAGGATCTTGGGCACACACACATGCACACACACACCCAATGTGAGTATTAAGCCACTGAGTCTGGGACATGAACCGCAGTTGACTACATGGGAGTCCAGCGACATAGCCATTACGCTAACTGCTGGTCCCAGTAACTAGTATTTTTAAGAGATATAGCCATGCTTTCATCATTTTATAATACAACAGTATTGAGCATTTGAGACAGGCAATAGGTCTATTAGTTTTTTTTTGAAGATTTATAAATAAGGTATTCATCTCTGATTAATAATACCTTGCTGTCAAAGATAGAAAATTTAAAACAATAATAAAAACTAATCAGACACCCAAAATTTTCATTTCCTCCAAAAAGATGGACTATATACTCTGGAAGGAGGACTTTGAAGTTACAACTCTGTTATTAAAGTTCTAGGACGGCAGGAAATAAGAGCATTGCCTTCATTGCCTTTATTCGTAAGCACCCAGAAAACCGTAACCTTCAACATCTGTGCAAAACTGTAAGCTACACACACACACACACACACACACACACACACACAAATAACAAAGCACAGTCAAAAGACCCAGAAACGTATGTAAAACAGCAACCCATATGACACCTTCTGACCATGGTAGAAACTTCAAAAGCTGTTACTTTGAAAGAATACGTAATAATTCATCAAAGATAAAGGAACAAGAAAATGTTACTGGTAGAAAGGATTAAGATATTTGTTATCTAAGAGTATAGGTCAGTACTTAAACCATGTTTTATTTTTAATTTTTTTTAGAAAGATTTTTGCTATAGGGTGTGTGCGCTTGCCAGAGAGACAGAGAGACAGGAAGAGAGAAATCACCTTCCAGTAGGGGTGGCCATGCGGCAATCCTTCTCCATTCTCTCAGGATTTGCACACATTCACATGTACCTGGTGTGAGTTTTAAGCTGTCGGGTCCGGGACTCAAACTATGGTCGACTACATGAGAGTCCAGCGATGAAACTATCAAGCCATCTGATGGTTCCACATAAACCATTTTTAAAAATCACTTTCCCAGTACTTCATAAATAGCTTGCTTCTGATTGATGAACTTTGATTTTTTTTAAATATATGTGCCTCTTTGGGTTAGCAGGTGGCATGGTAGTTAAGGTGCTAGACTCCCACATGGCCAACTGTAGTTTGAATCTTGGTCCTGGCAGCTTGCTTACTCACTTTTCCTTCTCTCTCTGTGTCTCTCTGGTCAAATTTAAAAATAATAATAATAAATAAAATTAAATAATTATTTTAAAATAAATAAATAAATAAAATATATGTGCCTTTTAAGAAATTATATTTCTCTAACCTAGTAAGCAAATCATAAGCTATAGAACAACAAAAAATGCCATTTTTAAGCTAAAAAAGAACACTTGACTCTTCTCATTAAATTTTGAAACACTTTATATTCTACCCATGACTTCTTAGGAGAGTATATCTTTAATATCCTGATTTATTCTGATTAGCTAAAAGTTTTAAGAGGCAAGTTTTCTGTTACTCTTCTCAAATGTCTTTCTTTTTTTTTTTTTTTTTTTGGAGAGATTTTCGCTATAGAGCGCGTGCGCTCACCGGACAGACAGAGAGAGACATTAGAGACAGAAAGCGAGAAATCACCCCCCAAGGGGGGATGGTCACTCTGTAATCCCTTTCTCCTCCATTCTCCTCTCGGGATCTTGGGCACACACGCACATGCGCCCGGCGTGAGTTTTAAGCCACCGGGTCTGGGACATGAACCGCGGTCGACTACGTGGGAGTCCAGCGACATAGCCATTACGCTAACTGCTGGTTCCCCTCAAATGTCTTTTGACCTCTTAACCTATGGAAGAGAAAAGGACTGAAAAATAAGCATCTTCAAACTACCTTGGTTCTACAGTTAATGAAAGTGGTTTAAAAAAAATAACTTAAATAAATTTAAAGTCAACACAGTTACATTTGAAAGCCACTAATATGACTTTCTATTCACATTTCTTTCTGTGGAAACTAATTAAGTAGGATAACTGATACAACACTGCTCATAACAAATTATTTCATAGTCAAATAAACGAAGCACAGGATTAAACTGTTAAACTGATGTTTCTGTGAGAAATGGTTTTTACTGGGCTAAGACATGTATGATCAGGGGAAACTGCAGATCTCACAAAAGCACACATTGGGGCAATATACATGATGCTTCTCTCTAGTATTGTTACTGAATATTAGGGTTAACCCAAATCGAGGTACTGAGTTACCTTAGTCTAGTGGCTCTGAAACAATGTTATTAAGATTATCTGTGAGGTCTACAAAAAAGTGCCTGGAATATACCCAAGTGTATTGAGTAGGAACAATAGGGGTAAGCTATTTAATTGTACAATTTTAATAAGTTCCGTGGATGAGTCAGAAGTAAATTCTTATTTTAAAACACTGCTCTCCAGGACCAGCAGATGGGATAATGGTTACGACAGTGGACTCCCACGTAGTCGACCCAGCAGTTCAAGTACCAGACCCAACATCTTAAAACTCACGCTGGCTGCATCTGTGCGTGTGTGCTCAAAATTCTAAAAGGAGAATGGAAAAGAAGGGATTGTGGCATGGCCATCCTCCTTGAAAGGTGATTTCTCATTCTCTGTCTCTCTCTCTTCTCTCTGGCAAGCGCATACCCTATAACAAAAATCTCTCTTAAAAAGAAAATATATTGTTTTAGGGTCAGCAGGCAGCATTGTAGTTAAGGTGCTGGACTCCCACATGGCCAACTATGGTTCAAATCCTGGATCCGGCAGCTTAAAAATCACCGTGTGTGTGTGTGTGTGTGTGTGTGTGTGTGTTTATGTTCCCAAAATCTCAGAAGGAGAGTGGAAAAGAAGAGAGTGTTGTATGGACTTACCCCCTGGGGTAAGGCCCTCTATGTCTCTTGAGTGAGCACATACATCCTATAGCAAACATGCACATGCGCGCACACACACACACACACACACACACACATACAATTGCTCTGAATAACGTTGCTTCATTTTCCTCCAACTTTTAACTCTACATCCATATAATCTATTGTTATTTACATTTTGGAGCACAAGAGTCTTGCCTAATAAGCCAGATAAAAATAGCAATATTGGAGAAAAATTCTAAATTAAAGTATAAAATAACTAGAAAGGATAGTTGTGATATTAAATGCTTTCACAGAGAGAGATCGTATCACCCATGTTCTATCAATCCACAAAAGTCGAAGCTGTAGTAAGAGCATTTAATGCAAAATAGAAATAACATGGAGGCAAGATATAATTTTCCTACAACGTGAGGCCCTTCCTCTTTCGAATTCAACTGAAGACTTCCAGCTTCCACATGTGAGGAGCTTGGGAGTTTCCATCTTATCAAAACTGCAAGTAAAAAGCTAAACAGACCCAAAAACTCTGCATCTCTTCTTGGATCCGTGAGAGAGGCAAGGATGCAGGGCGAAGTTCTGTGCTCAAGGTGGGAGAGGAAAGCAGGTGAACATGGAAAGTTACAGACTACAAAAACAGACTCATGAGTGAAAACCACTAAAAAATCAGTTCCCCAGGATGGGGAACCCTGGACTGTAATGCATGATTTGTTACAGGCTTGGTGTGGAGAGTCTGAAAGTTAAAAATTCCAGGGCAATCACATCATGGAGAGGGGATACCCTTTTGTAAGTTTTCACTCCAGAAGCTCAACCAGGTTCTTATGATATACATCAGGAAAAATTCCTGTGTTGCTAGTCTAGGGAAAGAAGAGAAACTATTTTGAAATATGCCAGAATACTCCCTTCTTCTTAATAACATCTGACTTCAGGAGAGACTATTTAACTAGAGTCTAATCAGCTACTGTTTCGTCAGAGCTTAACTGACCTCCGGGAAGGGAAATGCCCACTTTTTCCAGCTCTATCTATACCCTCTCACCTAAGAAAGACTGGAGAGATTAAGAAATGTGTTAATTATTCAGTCCGGAGACACACAGTCACACCAGAAACTGAGACCTAGTTATAACATATTGAATTCTTTATCTCCCCCTGCCACTCACCACCACAGTATTAAAGGCCTATTTACAGCCATTCCTTCTGACTGGGATGTTCTGTCCAACTCTCAAGAAAACGTTACAAGGCAGACTAGAAAGCAAAATAAAGAAACAGACTAAAAATCCCCACAATATGAAAAGACACAGACACCTTTAAAACTGGATCTGGCATGGATGCTGAAATAATCAGACTAGTATTAATAACAACTATGATTAATATGCTAAGAGCGCTAATGGATAACGTAGACAGCATGCAAGAACAGATGGGCATTGTAAGCAGAGAGATGAAAATTCTAAGAAAGAACCGAAAACAAATGCGAGAGATCAAAAACACTAACAGAAATAAAGAATGTCTTTGATGGGCTCATTACTAGTCTGGACACAGCTTAGGAAAGAATCTCTGAACTTGAGGATATATCAACAGGAAGCTTCAAAATGAAAATCAAAAGCAAAACAAAACAATATCCAATGACTGTGGGACAACTCCAGAAGGTGTGACATATGCAAAAAGGGAATACCAGAAAGGGGGGGATCAAAAAAATGAAGATAGAATAATGGCAGAATTTCTCCAAGTTAATGTCAGACACCAAATCTTAAATCTGGGAAGCTAAAAGAACAATAAGCAGGATAACTGCAAAAACAAACAAACAAAACTATATTCAGGCATAGCATTTTAAACTCCATCAAATTAAGATAAAGAAAAATTCTGGGGTCTGGGCACATGAGAAAAATCCCAGGTTAATGTCCCAGGATCTTCTTGAGCACACCAGCACACAGTCATGATCCAGCCCAACTGGGACTTGTTGCAGCTTGTGGTTTTGGAACCCTGTTAGCGATGTCTCACTCGTGTCCGTGCGTTCATGGGTGCTCTCTGTGTCTCTGTCATGAAAGAGATAACCTTTAAAATATGAAGTCCTGAAAGAAGGTAGGGGAAAAATAGAGCTTACTAAATTGACTTCTGCTCGCAAACCATGCGAGTAAAAGATTAGGGTGAAATAATTAAATTGTTGAGGAGGGAAGAAAAAAACAACCTAGAATTCTTTGCCCTGTAGATATATCTTTCAAAAGGTAAAGAAAAACAGAGCCTCACAAAGATAGAAAGACTTTGCTCTCAGTAGACCTACTTTGCCAGAAATACATATATATATATATATATATATATATATATATATATATATATATATATTTTGAGAGGTTTTTTTGTTTGTTTGTTTGTTTTGTTTTGTTTTTTTTTTTTTTTTTTTTTGCTACAGGGCATGTGCACTTGCCAGAAAGACAGAGAGACAGAAAGCAAGAAATCCCCAGGAGGGATGGCCATGCCGCAATCCCTACTCCTCCATTCTCCTCTCAGGATCTTGGGCACGCACGCACACACGCCTGGTGTGAGTTTTAGCCACCGGCTCCGGGACTTAAACCATGGTCGACTACATGGGAGTTCAGTGACACAGCCATTACGCTAACTGCTGGTCCCTTTGCCAGAAATGTTTAAAGAAGTTCTCTTAAGAAGGAAAATGATCAAGGTTTCATAATATACATAAAGAAAGAAAGAACACTGAGAATAAGTGAAAGTAATATCATTTTGTTTTTATTTTTAATTGATTTGACAGGTAACACTTTGCTAAAAATATTATCAACAATATATTTAATTATGAATGCTTATGTCAATATTGTGCATATACATGTGAATGTGCACATATTCTTATGCAAGCTTATATAAAAGTGAAATGAATGATAGAAATGATACAAGGGACATGGAGGAATTAAGATTTTTTATTACATTGTACTCACACAACTTCTTAAGTGCTATAGTGTTAACTTTTTTATCTAGAAAATATTTTATTATATAGGTTTAAAACACAAAAGATATTAAAAAGCAATCACAATACAAATATTATATCTAAAAATCAAGCATATAAAAAGTTCACAAATATGATCAAATATACAAGCCATGTTAAAATTTCCATGATTGTCTCATAAATGTGCTTTTTACAGTTAGTTTGTCCAAATAGGACATAAATACTGCCATGCTTTGTATCTGGCTTATAAGTATCTAGAAACTCCATATATACTCTGTTCTTTCCTAGTTTTTTTTTCCCCCTTGCCATTTACTGATTGATGAATTCTTGAGAATACTTTATACTGGTTTTGTGTGTGTGTGTGTGTGTGTGTGTGTGTGTGTGTGTGTTGCAAGTGCAATTATTTTGCTCTAAGACTCTCAGGTCTATTTCATTTATATACCCATTTTAGTTTTATTATTATTTACACATTCAATCACTATACATCATTTAGATTGTAAAGAGACTACCCAGCATGATATACACCTCAGTCCAGCCCAGGTGAGATTACTATACACGTCCTCAACAGATAATAAACAATATCTGTGTCACACAAGTGTCTTAACTCTCTATTTTTTCCCCGAATTTCCTTTCCTACGCTCTTCCCCTCCCACACTCTCCTTCCACTTTGTCTCTAGTGTCCATAACAATTTTTAATGCTTTTATATCTTCCAGTCTCTCCGTCTCTACCATAGCATGCAGACAGTCAGTATATGTTTAGTGGAGACATACAATGTCTCTTTCATATCCTGACTTGCTTCACTCACCAACAAATCTTCCATATTTGTCCACTTTCTATTAGATTCTAGGGCCTTGTTGTTTTTATGGCTGAGTAGTATTCCATAGAGTACAAGTGCCACAATTTCTCAATCCATTCATCTGTTTGTGGACATTTGGGTTGGTTCCACGTCTTAGCAATTGTGAATAATGCTTCAATAAATATAGTTGTGCAAGCACTTTTCCAACTGAGCATTCTCCTGTCCTTTCAGTAATTCCAGGAGTGGAATTACTGGATCATATGGTAGTTCTATTTGAAGATCTTTGAGGAACCTCCGTATTGTTCTCCACAGTGGCTGAGCCAATTTACATTCCCACCAACAATGTAGGAGTGTTCTCCTTTCACCACATCCCCTATAGAACTTATCATTTTTTTTTTTTTTGGAGAGATTTTTGCTATAGGGCATGTGCGCTCACCAGACAAAGAGGGACATAAACCCTAGACCTTATTCCCCTCACAGAAATTACCTCAAAATGAATCACAGACCAGCCCAGCTGTGATTCCTCAGGCAGTAGGAAACCTCTGAATAGTGCTGGAGCCATATGGAAAGCCCTGGGTTTGGATCTTGGGTCAGCCTGCACCTAGGTGCTCTCATGAGTTTGTCCATAACCACGGCTGACTGAAGGCTGGGGGGAGAGGAGATTGTAGAGTGGTAAGACTTTTGTCCAGGATGCCTGTCTCTTTCTCTCAAGAAACAAACTTTAAAACATGGCAAAACATTTCAGGGATGCAAAGATGGAAAATTTTCTGTTGAGAGAACATGTTTGATAACATCTTTACCTGGACCAATATACAGGGTACTCATGGGAAAATTTATTTTTCAAGTTGTAATGATATAGGGTGGTTGAATGTATAAAAATAAATAAACTATGGAAAGAAAAATAAATAAAAAACTAAAACACAGACTTAAATGTAAAATGGAAGACAATGAAACTCTTAAACGATAATATAGGAGAAGTTAGATGACCTTGGGTATGGTAATGATTTTTCGAATTGTACTGTTCATGTAATAACTGATCATGGGAACTTCATTAAAATTCTAATAATTCTACTCTATAAAAACAAGGTAAAGATAATGAATCACAGAACAAGAGATAATATCTGTAAAAGCTGCTTTTGATAAAGTTATCCAGAATAAACAAAGAACTCTTAAATGACAATAAGAAAAAAAAAGCCAGTGAAAAAAATGGGTCCCGAATCTTATCAGACACCAAAGAACATACACAGATGTCAAATAAGCACATAAAAAGGTGCTCATCAAATGTCATCAGAGAAATACATATTAAAAACGATACAGCCTGGCCTCCGTGACACAGTAGTTTACTGGACTGTACGGCTGGAAGCCACATGACAACCACAGTTCAAGTTCCTTGCTCAGTTAGTCTCAAAACATGTTGAGTGTGCGCACAGGATCCCAGAATCCTATGGGATAAAGAAAGACAGTCATGACTGACCAAGCCTGATAGAGGGTGCTTTTTTCCCCTCTGTCTCTTGATTTTTTTTGTTTTAATTTATTTATTTTAATTAATTAATTTATTTTTCATTTCATTTTCTTTTATACATTCAATCACGTTATTATTTGTCTTACAAAATGGATATTTCAACAGGTGAACATCTCTCCCCAACACAGTTGACAAAACCACAAAACATCCTCAACAGACAATACCGCACCTATGTGCATGTGCTTTAACTATTTCACAAACTTATTAAAGAATTAAATATCACTACATACATATGAATTTTAGGATGCCAAAAAATCAGAACATTAACACCACCAAGCACTAATGAAATTGTGACGAGATAGTGAAATTCATTGCTGGTGAAAAGCATAGTAGTGTGGACACTTTGGAAGCCAGTCTGGTGATTTTTTACTAAACTAAATGCACTTTAGTACAATCCAACAATTGCATTTCCTGATGTTTACCCAAAAGAGTTAAGAACTTTTTCCACACAAAATCTGCACATGGATATTAGTAACAGCTGTATTCATAATTGCCAAAACTTGGACTTGAAAATATCCTTTTGTTAAGTGAGTGGATAAATAAACTGCAGTGCACCCAGACAGTGGTATATAAGTCAGTGCTCAAAGTAAAGAGGTAACAAGCCATGAAAAGACATAGAAGAAACTTAAACGCTTATTATCAAAAAAAAGAAAAAAAAGAAAAAAAAAAGCTGCCAATACTATATCAGTAAATATGTTATTGGAATCTAGTACCCAACCCATGTTCACCACTTACCACCCAAAAGCCAATATTCAAGAGACACATGTTGATGGAAAGGAAAGGAATGAATAGCTTTCTAAGCAGGAAGCCAGTAGCTTAGGAAGATGGTAGACTTACATTCAAATTCCATCTCTGAACTCCCAGTCTGATAAGAACAATTTTTAAAGGGGAATTAGGGGAAAGGAGGTGGGGGGAGGTTTCTATATTGAGTTACCAAGCACAGAAGTTTGTCATTTCTGCTTTTCTTTCTTTTAATTTGAGAGATATTTTTGCCATAGGGGGCATGTGTACTCACTGGAGAGACAGAAACAGAGAAACAGAAAGTGAGAATTCATCCCCCAGGGCAAATGGCCATGCCACAATCCCTTCTCCTCCATTCTCCACTCAGGATCTTGAGTATACACATATGTGCCTGGCATGTTTTAAGCCGCCGGGTCCAGGACTTGAACCATGGTCAACTATGCGGGAGTCCAGTGATGTAATCATTACACCATCTGCTGGTCCCTGTCATTTCTTTCACTAGTCCCGAGGAGGACACTTGTTGATTTCACTGTTGTTTTGAGCTATGGCTGAGTCAGCTAGACCTGAAGACCAGGGCAGAGGTTTTTATCTTTCTCAAGCACATCTGCTTTCTGGTTCAAGACCCTCCAGGCTTCAGTTCCTGCAAAATCTCTGCAGAACTGTGATTAGGTTCTTCAAGCTAAGTACTGAAACAAGACTTACTGAGTAATAGAAAAACAAGCTAATGGCCAGTTTTCAGAGTTTTAACTTTAATATGGCTTTAATATGGAGTTCCTTTGTTTCTTCACTTAGCCTTGTTACAGATACATGTTCTTACACAGTTGTCCAGTCCCATAGACTGTACAACACAAAGAGAACTGTGGACTTTGGTGATTGTGATGTGTTCATGTAGGCTCATCATTTGCAGCTAATATCCTGGTCATGTGGGGGATGTTGATACTGGGGGAGGCTATGCACGTGTGGGAGAAGAAGGGAGACGAAGTGATTGCTTTCCTCTCCATTATGCTGTGAAATCAAAACTACTCTAAAAAGAGTTCAATATATAAAAAAAAAGTTCATTTCTGTCTTCAAAAAAAAAAAAAGAAGCCAACTGAATGCTCATTATCTTTTTATGGTTTCCCCTTTTTCTAAAAAATCTTTGATTGCTTACTCCATTTCAAAGCCATTCATATGAAGGGACTTCAGAAAGTTAGTGGGAAAAGTAGGATTAACAAGTACAAGCTTGTTTTGGTGCACAATTTTGTAAAAATCCACACTTAATTTTTTTATTACAAACATATTCCACAAGCTTGGAAGACCCCTCATATATTTTGTTTATCATAATTTTATTTGTCTAACATATGAAATTTTAAAAATCACAGAACCCCGTATTTAGGGGAAATCTTAATAACGATCCAATGAAACATCTCGGCAAATGATAGAAAATTATCTTAAGTACTTCTTACTGTTGGCATTTTAGATTTCATGGCAAACTTTTTTTTTCCTATCCCTATCTCTTTGAATATTATACGAACCACTCATTTCTTTTTTAGTTTTACTAAGCATAATTAATGAATGCTGTTGGCTGACAAATTATTTTGTCTAGTATAAAATGTAACACTTGTTTTTATTCAGCTTTTTATATTATTTACACTAATTAACAGACTTTAATTTTCAAGTTCTTAATTCTAAATTAATAATAAGATGATCTTCCTGCCTCCGTCTCCAGAGTAGCTAGGACTACAGATACGTTTCATTGCATTTGGTTCAATGTTCGGCTGAGAATAGAACCTGGGCCTCCCGCATGGCATCAGCTTGCCAAGCAGCAGTGTCTAATGCTGGAACTCCAACATCTACCTGCTAATTGTGTACATCAGTGATCAGTGATACCAACCTAACTTAAACTACCTTAAAATTGGACTGCATTGTTTTTAAATGAAACATCAGGTTAATAGAGTCACTGCAGGTTTGCATCCAAGTGCTCCCACAAATGCATTGGTAATTTTTCTCTTGCTTTCAGCCTGTTTTTCTGGGAGTGCCATTTTTCTTAGCCTGGCTCTCTCCATCTAGTAAGAGCATTAGCCATCCAGCAACTTTCAGCTTTCCTTCCAATCACTTAGCCCCTCCAGAAGCAACAGAAGATCTCATGCCCAAACTGTCCAGCAGCAATTTCAGAGTTGACTCTTACTGGCTGAGTCATGGACCCATTCCTAAACTAATTATTCTAGCTAGTATAAATGGGGATGCCCAGATCTACCCACAAATCCCATTGACCAGTGAACTAGCCCCACATGGCCAACCACAATTTAAATCCTGGCCCAGGGACTTGAAAAAAACACAGCAGGCACATGTGCATGCATGCCCCAGATCCCAACAGGTTGGACAGACAGAGAAAGTATTGTGGCATGACCACATCTCACTGGGAGTGCTTTCTCCCTTTTTCTCTCTTTCTTGCTTTCTCTGTCCCTAGCAATCATATATGCCCTCTGGCAATTTTAAAAAACAAATAAATAAAATTCAGTGATTGACAGATCTTTTCCCAGGGGAAATAAGATATATTGTTAAAAAAAAAAGGCGGGGGAAGGGTGTTGTAACCAGCAGTTGGCATAATGGCTATGTTTGCTGGACTCCCATGTAGTCAACTGCGGTTGGAGTCCCAGACCCTGTGGCTTAAACTCATGCGGGGCTCATGTACATGCCCAAGATCCCGAGAGGAGAGTGGAGGAAAAGGGATTGCAGTGTGGCCATCCCCCTGAGGGGGGAATGGAAAAGGGATTTGTGGTATGTCCATCCCCCCTAGGTGGTGATTTCTCACTTTCTGTCTCTCTATCTCTCTCTGTCTTTCTGGTGAGCGCATGTGCTCTATAGCAAAAATCTCTCCAAAAAAAAAAGGGGGGGGGTAGGTCAAAATTGTCAATGATTTTTGAGGTCTCTGACCAGCCCACTGTATTGTGCCAATTTTGACAGATTTCATCTATGATTTACCTCCTTTATTTATTTGATGATTTTGGATTTCATTTGTGGTACTTATATTTTGAAAAACACTATTTTCACTAGCAGTGAGAAAATTTATTTTGACATATTTTTATGTCAGATAGCTAATTTTTGGGTTGTCAAAAAAGTTATAACCCTTTTTATTTTTTCTATGCAAATATGCATCATGACTTATCCAACAACCCAATATATATTTTTAAATATTATTTATTTTATTATTATTATTATTATTATTATTATTTAAGTTTCCTATGGGGCACATGTGCTCACCAAAGAGAGATGGAGAGAGAGAGGGAAAGTGAGAAAGCCACCAGATCTGGGACTCAAATCACAGTTGACTATGTGGGAGTCCAGTGCCCCAACCACCATGCCACCTACTGGCCTAATTAATTGTATTTTAATAGCTAATAACGTCAGTTTCTATCTCCAATAATTGATATTAATCATTTGATCAATAGTTAAGCTTTCAATATGAAATATATCTACTAATTCATACCTCATAAATATTTGCTTATGACAGGAAAGTGCTCGATTGGCATTGTATTCTCATAGTATGAGACTTAAGTAAATAATATACAAAAAAAAGAAGTGGTGTATTTCTTATGAAAAATGACATTTGGTTATTCAACTACTTAAATTGTTCTATTTCGGCAGCACCCCTTCTCCCTGAGACCCAGGATGTGAAATTCTTGTTTTTTCAAAATTATCAATTAAAACAAAAACATCATTTGATTCATTAGAACCAATCATGTCAACATTACCTTTAGAAAGTGCTACAGGCCCAGCCACAGTAATGTTCATTAGACACTGCTGCTCGACAAGCTGAAGTCAAATGGGAGGCCCAGGTTCTATTCCCAGCCCGACCTCAAGAGCCAAGTACAATGGCACACGCCTGTAGTCTTGCTACTATGGAGGCAGAAGCAGGAAGATTATGACACAAGAAGACCCTACCTAAAAAACACCAAACATACCTACATACGTATGTACACACACACATGTAAACACACTATGAAACACAGAAACATACCACAAACAAACGCTCTATGTTGTACCTATGAATATTGATCAAAAACAGAAAAATGGCTTAATGATTATGTTGTTGGATTATGTAGTGACAATAAAATGGCTTAATGATTATGTAGTCAACCACAGTTTGAGTCCCAGACCCGGGAGCTTAAAACTCACACTGGAAGGTGCTGGACTCCCACATGGCCAACTGTGGTTTGAGTCCTGGACCTGGTGGCTTTGCTTGCTTTCTCACTTTCCCCTCTCTCTCTTTCTCACTCTGTTACTCTCTGGTCAAATTAAAATAAACAAATAAAATAAATTTCAATAAAATAATTAAAAAAAAAAATACTCACACTGGATGTGTGTGCATGTTTGCCCAAGATCCTGAGAGGAGAATGAAGGAGAAGGGATTGTGGCGTGACCATCCCCCAGGGGGTGATGTCTCGCTTTCTGTCTCTCTGTCTCTTTCTGTCTCTCCAGCAAACACATGCGCCCTATTGCAAAAGTCTCTCAAAATAAAAACAGAACAAAGTATAAATTCTTCCAGAAGGGTAATATTGAAATAATGCCCTTCATATTATTCATCATGAAATATTTTATTTATTTCATTATATTTTCAATTATCTTAAAATATTCTAAAATTTTCTTTTGAGAAAAGCCATAAAGATCAGTGCACAAATCACTTTAAAAAGCAGCTTTGTTATTTATTGTCTTATCACATATCTTGTCCACAGTTGATTAAAACCAATTAGACTCACACCTCATTCAACAGATTTAACTTTACATCAATTCTAGTTAATTCCTATACCCACATACAGCCATGAATTGGACTGTGATTGTGGAAGATATTCAAAGAATAGACCACATAAAGTCAAACTTTTCCAATTAAGAAAACATTTTTCCTAGCTAAAAATATTGAAAAACATTTTAATTATTATATCTTTAGAATAAATGGATAACCTCTAAGAAAAATGAAGTTGCAGGGGGGAATTTCTATGCCAGAGGCAAGTTATTACTTTTCATAGCCACTGTTAATATTTAGGTAGATATTTATTGCACACTATGAAAACTGGCCATAAATGGAGCAAGTAGTTAAAACCTATAAAGTTGAAAGATCATATTAAAGTTAAGGCCTAAAAAGGAATAATAGAATTTCCATAAATCTAAATGTCCTTACTAAAGCTAAATTTCCTTATTAAGGCTGAATGTCCTTACTTATTACTTTGTACAAGACTTTTTCCGTGCATAAATATATTTAAAATATTTTTCATTAAATCTTAAAATTTCTAATTTATTTAAACTCAAGTATATATTCTTTTACTCACCTCTAATACAGTATTTCTTTACTGTAGCTCCAAAGCAAAGCAATTTCGGAATCGTAACTTTCAGTAAATCAATCAAATGATAAAATGGCAGGTTCACACTTCGGCTAAGATACTGCCCCGATGAAGCCAGCTTCACAGGTTTAATCCCTAAGTGGGCCAATTTACTTTGCTACAGGCAGTCTCTCAGACCCTGGCCTGACATCCTGCAAATGGAAGTCATCCGTCATAAGGAGAAACTAGGCGAAATAGTGCGGGTGGAGCAGAGCCAACTCATCCCCACTGTTGGAAAACAACTCCAAGCCCAAAACGGCTGATGGTTACGCTGTGGTGTTTCTCTTGTAATAAAAAGGGGAGCTATCTTCCAAATAAGAGTGGATTGGCATAGGTCATACTATAAATCTGGTCTTCAGAAACATACTTTATGATTAAGTGTGCCAACTATTACTGAAGTAGTAATCAATTGTTGGTTTGATGAGCGCTGGACCAAGAATGGTAGGAGGCGGTGGAGAGACCCTAAACTAATGCATAAATTGATTGATAATGTGTTCTTTACCAGCTTTTTAAAAAGATTGGCTGTTGCTCAAAGGAAAAAAATGGAGCTACTAGCTGAGAAAGTATGGTAATAGATTGGATAAAACAAGTAAAACCTGTCGAACCATCTTGTGACAAAGTTGAATTCCAGTCATTAATGATGGAACTTGTAAGATAACAAAAGCAGTTACAAAGAAAATTTGAGAAACTAGAATTTTTTTAGTCAGAAAGAGAGCTGAAATAAAATGCCGAACTAAATACAAAATTGTTTAAAGTACGACAGGGCAATAAAATCTTGCCAGGTTTACAGAACTATATAATGGCCCCAGTCGATTGTATAAACCAAGCTATATTTCCCTAAAGCATATTAGAAACATCTACAGGGTCTGAAAAACTACTGATAGCTATGTTTTCTTATGATATTCTGATTCCATTGGAATTGAGCAAGATCTGACAGGCAGAAGTTTTAAAACCTTCCCAGGTGATTCTAGTGTGCAACAAAGTTTGAGAACCATAACCTTTTACAAGGGCTATTAACAAGTTTCTCCAACACCTTGCTACTCCAAATGTAGCCCATGTCAGGATCTTGCTGTGTTTTATGGCTAAATAATATTCAATAGAAAGTGGACGAATAAGAAAGATTTACTGCTGAGTGAAGCAAGTCAGGCTATGAAAGAAAGCTATTGTATATCTCCACTTAATGTATATGGACTGTATACACTTTATGGCAGAAACTGAAAAATTAGAGAATATAGAAGCATGGAAAATTATTATTGATACAGGAGACAGCGTGGGAAGAAGGTGGGAGAAGGTGGAGAGTATAATGAAAAAGTAAGGAGAAAAACAGAAAGGCAAGACATTTATGGGACACAGAAATGGATTGCTGTTTGCTGATGATAAAATGTATAGTATCCTCAGCTGGACTGGTGTAGGGTGTATTTGTGTTGGCTAAATTCACTTTACAAGACAAGTGACGTACAGTGATTAAACTGTTTTAATATAAAATAATTAAAATATATATATATATATAGCCTATTGTCCAGAACTGTTTGAAATTCAAGATCTGGGACTTCACCCCAGGTTCACTAAATCAAAATCTCTATGTCGGGACCAGCAGTTAGTGTAATGGCTATGTCACTGGACTCCCATGTAGTCGACCGTGGTTCGAGTCCTGGATCCAGCAGCTTAAACTCATGCTGGGCGCGTGTGTGGGCATGCCCAAGATCCCGAAAGGAGAATGGAGGAGAAGGGATTGCACCATGGCTAATCCCTTTGAGGGGTGATTTCTTGCTTTCTGTCTCTGTCTCTCCCTGTGTTTCAGGCGAGCACATGCGCCCAATAGCAAAAAAAAAAAAAAAAAAAAAAAAAATCTACAAAAAAAAATCCCTATGTAAGAAATATTTCCAGGTGACTCAGGTCCACATTAAAAATTAAGAAGCATTTCTGTAAGAAAATATTGAAATAATTGTAAATATCTTCTTGCCTTACCTTGTTTTAGAAATTTTTTCTAAAGATAAAACCAATAAGAAGCTGCAAATATATTTGGGACCAGCAGTTGGCGTAATGGCTATGTCGCTGGACTCCCACGTAGTCGACCACGGTTCGAGTCCCGGACCCGGCGGCTTAAACTCACGCCGGGTGCGTGTGCGTGTGTGCCCAAGATCCCGAGAGGAGAGTGGAGGAGAAGGGATTGCGGAGTGGCCATCCCCCCTGGGGGGTAATTTCTCACTTTCTGTCTCTCTGTCTCTCTCTGTCTTTCTGGCGAGCGCACGCACCCTATAGCAAAAACCTCTCAAAAAAAAAAAAAAAAAAAAAAAAAAAAAGAAGAAGCTGCAAATAAAAGAAATAAGAAAATATCTCTAAAAAGATCTTAAATAATGCTCTAGAGGTTGGAATGGGGACCAGCAGATGGTGTAGTGGCTATGTTGCTGGACTCCCATGTAGCTGACCGCAATTCGAGTCCTGGACCCAGTAGCTTAAAACAAACTGGGCACATGTGCATGCATGCCTAAAATCCCGAAAGAAGAATGGAGGAGAAAGGACTGTGGTGTGCCTATCTCCTCTGGGAGTTATTTCTCATTTTCTGTCTCTCTGTCTCTCTCCATGTCTCTGGCGAGCATATGCACCCTACAGCAAAAACCTCTCTTAAAAAAAAATAAATAAAGGTTGGAATGCTTGTGGTGGGAGGAGTCAACTGTAAACTGGAAAGTCTGCACTTAATTAGCTAATAATCCCACCTCCCATGTTCTTCAAACACCAGGTGAGCCTGAAGCGATTGGACTTGGAGTATTTAGATGAATAATAGGTGATTTATTGAGGGACCTTAAAGTTAAACATTATATTTTATGTAACCATCATTTACCTTTACTAACAGCTGCTGGGAACATGGGGCAGGGAGAGTTATATGTGTGTCAACAATATTTAGCCCATTAGTCAATTATGTGGCAAGTAGAGAATTTTAACTATAGAGAGACAATAACAACAATGAAAATCAATAGAAAAACATTGTCTTTGAGACCAATGGAACCCAGAAATACTTCCATGGTATACAGCAAACTGAGTTTTGACCAAGGAGCCAAAACCATTCATTGAGAAAGGCCAATCCTTTTAATAAACAGTTCTGGGAGAATTGGGATATTCATATGCACAAGAATAAAACTAAATCCCTAGCTCTCACAATATACTGAAATAAACTCAAAATGGATTTAAGACATAAACATAAAAGTCGAATGTATGAAAATACTAGAAAAAAACAAAGGAAACATTTCAGGACATTGGTCAGGAAGCAAAGTTTTTGGATAATGTCCCAAAATACAGACAACGAAAGCAAAACTAGACAAATGGGATTATATTAAACTCAAAGTTTCTGCACAGCAAAGAAAACAATCATCAAACTGAAGAGATAACCTATAGAATGAGAAAAAAATGTTGCAAACTGTACATCTCACAAGGAATTAGTAACTAGAATATACAAGTAACTCAGCAGAAAGACAAAATAATAATTTATTTAAAAATAAGAATATAGGGCATCAGGTGGCATGGTGGTTAAGACACTAGGTTCACACAGGGCCAACCACAATTCAAGCCCTAGACCTCGAGGCTTAAACAATTACATGAGGAGGGTGTGCACCCAAAATTCTCAAGAGGAGAATGGAGGAGAAGGGATTGCAGTATGGCTATGTCCCTTGGGGGATGATTTCTCACTTTCCCTCTCTCTCTCTGTCTCTCTCTAATGAATGCATGTGCCCTATGGTATAAATCTTAAAAAAAAAAAACTGATAAAATTAGAGAGCAAAAGAGCAGTTACTAGGGTCTGGGAGGAGTAGAGGCACTGTGGGTGATAGGAGGATGTTTGCTAAGAGACACACTTACAATTAGATAAAAGGAATAAATTCTAATGCTTCATATAGCAACTGTTATACTTCATATAACAGTATAGCAACTGTTAGTTAATTTATTGTATATTTTAAAATAGTGAGACCAGCAGGTGGTATAGTGGTTACAACACTGGACTCCCACATGGTCAACTGTGGCTCAAGTCCTGGATCTGGTGTCTTGGAAATCTCACCAGTCATGTGTGCATTCATGTCCAAAATCCCAAGAAGAGAATGGAGGAGAAGGGATTGTGGCCTGGCCAGCCATCCTGGGGGTTGATTTCTCACTTTCTGTCTCTCTGACTCTCTCTGTCTCTCTGGCAAGTGCACACATCCTATAGCAAAATGTCTTCCCCCAAAAAATTAGCTAGAAGAGAGAATTTGGAATGTTTCCAACAAAAAGTAATGCTAAACATTTGAGACTATGAATATGCTAATTAACCTGATTTGATCATTACACAATACATTCAAGTGTTAGAAAATCATACTGTACTGCATAAATATGTTCAATTCTGATGTGTCAATTAATAAAAAGAAAAAAGAGAGAGAGAGATTGTTTGAGTAACTAATTAGAACAGAGTTCAAATTTTTCGGTGAGAGTGTTTTAAACAACTTACCTAGCATCATGTTGTTAAGATTTTGACTGTGAATGTGTTAACCCAGATTTAATGCTAAGCATATCTTATGCAAAGTTGTTAAGGGTGTTCACTGCTTTCTGACTATTAAAATTTCAAGCATAGTAATCGGGCAATAAGACTTTCTTTATGACCAGTACCTCAGAAAACACGTACAATGTTCTAAAATGGAACATTCCAGAAATATTAAATAAATTTCACTTTGACTTGTAAGTATGATAACTATACACCCTGGATTTTCTAAGTCAATTTTCCAAGGACTTTTTTAGTTCATGTAATTATTTATTTCTTATATATTTGTTGAGCACTGAGTATTTTCATAGGTTTACAATGATGAACCGAAAACATGGCCCTTTGCTTCATGTATTTACAGTAGGGAATAAAGATATTAAGCAAATAAATAAATAACAAAGGCTCGTAAATGCTATAAAAGAGTGATTTCTACAAAACCATGTATTCAAATGTGCACCTAAGTGTGACTTATGATCTATCACTCTAGAAAGGTTTGCAAATAAGTACGTTTCCAAATTACAAAATAATTGCAATTTTGAAATATGTGAAATAATTGACATACATTTAATTAAAGTTGTCAAATGCACTTGACTCTGCTTAACTCCTCAAGTGATAGAACACATCCAAAAGTTCTGATAATGCTTCTCTGATCTTCTCTTTCCTCATTATAGCAAGTATTGCTGGTGCTCTCTGAGCAGCTAAATCTGCAGTGTTTTCTAAAGACCCAAAAATCACAGGGAATTTAGTTAGGACCACAGTGATGACACACACATGTTGAAGATCTATCATTTATCTATCTATCGATCTATCTCTATCTATATTTATAGATATACAAACTTTCTCAGAAAAAGGGCCTTTGGATAGTAAAAGAAATAAAGTTTACCTGCTGCCAAAAATAGAAGTATTATCATGAGAATTCAAATTATGGAAATGTTTAATTCACTCATCTAATTAAAAAATATTAATCTGAATATTTTGGGTGTATGGTATAATGACAGGCACTCTGCCAGATATTATGTCTACAACAATGAATGACCCAATACTTGTCCCTATTCTCACAGAATTTATAGTCCAGTAGACCAATAGTAACAATATTAGTAATAACAATTAATTGAAAGTTTACCAAAGTGCTAGAGGAAAAGAAAAAAAAAAGAGCACTCACAATAGAGTGTATTTGGGTGGAGGTTAGTTCAATAGGGTATTCAAAATATTACCATTTTAATCAAAACACTGTGCCTTACCTACTGCGAAAAAAATTACCACAGCAACCTGCCCCATCCCACAATTCAACTGAGACCTAGTATTGCTTGTGAAAAACTTCATTTCAAATATCCTAAACATGAGCAGAGTTTACCATTCCTTTTGGATCCTCTATTTTATACTGATATTCTCTCTTGGCACCGATCCCACAATGGAAGTAGGTCTTTCCTTTTCAGTCAATAGTATATAAGCTCCATTCTACTAATCTATAAATATCTATAATATATATATAAATAACTTCAGGCCAGTAATTTTAGTTTTTAAGCATATTATCCTCCTATCCACACCAATCCTTATGCAGAGTTTCTCAACAATAGCACTATGGACATATTGGACCAGATAATTCTTTATCACGGTGTACAACTGTCATAAGCATTGTAGGATGTTTAGCAGGGACCAGGCTTCAATTCGCTAGATGACAACAGCCACAGGCACCCTCCCCAAGTAATGAAATAAAAAATGTCTGACATTGAGTTGAGGATAAATTTCCTCCCCCAGACCCCAATTGAAAACCTCCAAATTAATACTTTTGCTACTCCGTTGCCAAGTAGAAATGTCACTTAGGTCCTCTGAATTTTATAGAATTTAAGGCCTCATAATAGCTAATATTTATCAATTCTTATTTATCAAAACTATAATATCATTAAAACAACCAAATTAAACATTGAAAGTTGAAATGTATCAGAGCATTGGGACAAGCGTTTCAATAAACACTTTAATTTTGCTAGAGGGCGGGACCAGCAGATGGTGTAATGGTTATGTCACTGGACTCCCACATAGTTGAGCACAGTTCAAGTCCTGGACCCAGCAACCTAAACCTCATGCCAGATGTGTGTGCCTGTGTGCCCCAAATCCCAAGAAGAGAATGTCTGGCAAATAAACACGCCCTTTAGCAAAAATCTCTTTCTAAAAAAATATATATATTTTTTTTTGCTAGAGGGCATGAGTGCTCACCAGAGAGAGAGGGAAAGCGAGACAGCTTTCCCAGGGCAGACGGCCATAACAATCCTATCTCCTCTCATGATTTTGGGCATGCTTTCACGCACGCCTGGTGTATTTTCAAACCACCACTTCCAAAACCCAAACTGCACAGTTAGCCATCTTAACCACCATGCCGTCAGCTGGGCTCTGAAGGTGCATCTTCTTTGGCAGGTGACACTTCACAAACTGTGCCCAATACCAGAACGGGCTGGCACCTCGGCCACTCCGTTTCCCACTGCTGTTGTAACCTGTATATTTTCAACAAAAGAATACTCTATCCATACTGCTCACCTCTACGCCAGGAGAATCATTCTGCTGGCTCTTTCTATTACTCGGTCTCCAGGTCTTCCACACATTTAATTCCAAACAGATGAAGCTGGAAGAAAAAGCAAAAATGTTCAAAAGAAGTGTTCAGATTGGCTCAGTTGAATGACATAGAGACTAGGATGGTTCCTGTGAGATCCCTAAGCAAAGGAGTGGAGAAAGCTTCTTCCTAACTTTGCTTGAATCAGAGTTTATTAGATTGTGCATAAGGCTTAATTAAATAACAATTTCTTCACAAATTACCCAACAACATTTAGTGATCTGCCACTTCTATAACTGCCATAGTAAGATTGTCAACTGACACTTAGAATATTCTGCCAGGCTTAGGAAGCCCCAAACCTTCTTTATCAATTGAGGAGAGCTTACTGTTACTTATTTGTGAGGAAAATATGAGTATTTATCAAAGAAAGAGTTAGGGGGTATCTATTAGATGTAAGTCAAAGAACTGAGTAATAGAAGAACAAAGACAGTATGATGAGATCGTGAGGGTAGTAAAACCTCCACCTGGCTCTACCTCCATTCCTCCCAAGCCAAACTAGTGCCCCTTGCCCACAAGTTCACCCAACTGGCTCCCATGGCATTTGCATACCAGGAAATACTATTATTTCATCTAGAAGAAGTGAGGATGAAAATGTCTAATTCTTCTACTTCAGCAAATAGATTAAAATTAATTTTCAAAAATAAATCAAAAATGTAAATTATAGTAAGGTACACAGAAAGGCAATCCACAGAGAAACAAGAAGCTTAATTTTTTTTTAATAGAAAGCAGTATTGGCATAAAAAAAAGAGTAATTTTTGTTGGTGTTGTCAGAATGGGGGATGCTCCCAAATATTTCCCCCGTATGCCTATGTTTGTGAATTGTGTCATTATCCATCCTGATACTCAAGACAAAAATGGGAGAGGTCTTAGATATATAGTATAATATTATTATACTATATTTAATAATATATGTTTAAATAGCTGTTACCACTATGCTTTATATATAATTGCATACCATCTCTATGTTCATGTATTTTTCCTTCTTTGACATGAACTAGCAAAAATGAGAAAAAAAATAAACATGGCAGGTGCAAATACAGATAAATAAAGAAAATGTGAAATAATATCAAAAGTCAAAGAAACAAATCAGAAAAATGTAGGTGTCCATGTATGTGAAATATGTAACATATGAAGTTCACCTCTTCCTGTTCTTGCAAACCAAATAGTTGTAAAGAAAATGAAATGAGAAGCAGAAAGAACTCATCCTTGATCCCATCTGGAGAGCTAGTACAAAGACAGACTTAGAAGAAAGGGGACGAAAACATGCTGGGGTCACAGAAGGAGACTGAGTTGAAAGGACGGGAAAAATCTGCATTCCGAGTCATTTGGAACAGAGAAGGAAGGGAGACATTATCTGAAGACCATGTTCACCAGAGGCAAGCAGGCTGAGAAAGAAAACGACATCTGTGAAAGTATCGTGGGCCCCAGATCTGAAAGGGCAGATGAAGATTGTTTATGTAGCACAAGAAGGTGTCGGTAAAAGGAAGGCACTGGCTCACATGGAAACATATGCTCTCCGAAGCTACTTGAAAAATAAAGCATGCAGTTGAGAGAGAGAAACATCTGTGTTGCACTCGGGCAGACCACCAGTAGTGAAGCAGGGTAAAGGTAGAAGAGAAAGGCGTACACAAACAAGATTGGACATTATGTCTTGTCAAAATGAAATGTAAAGACGCCGGGTCTGCATCTCATTCTCTGGTGAGTTAATGGGAACTCAGCCATCTGGGGAAATCAGGGATGAGTAAACTAGCTGCTTCAGTGTTTTCACAGTTCTGCAGAAATGACAAAGCATTCACAAGTTTTTTCCAGGGCTATTTTTTTTTTACTTGCTGGAAAAATAGGTTAGGCTACAGTTTATATATATACATATATATATGTATGTATTTATATATATATGTATATATATAAACTATGTACTTATATAATTTTTTTAGAAACATATTGTGGAGTTCTTATTTCAAATCCACTGCTGGAGTAGACGGAGCTGGATTTCTCATTCTTTGACCCCAGATTTTCAGTACATAAAAGCGTTAGAAACATTACTTCACATTAGTCAATAATTATAATAGGAATTTTAATAACATTAACCAAATAGTAGTACCCTTTAAATACAAAGAATTATCAAATCTGAAATATTCATCTTATGGAAACACATTGAATTTTAAAACTATGCTTAATGATGAAAATTAGTTATAAAATTTAACAATTTGCTAATGTACAGAAATAAATTTTTAAGTTTTGCTATCATTTTTATGCCAACCCCATTTTATGAGTTAAATGAAAAGTTAAAAATTAGAAGAAGTCAAGGTAAATTACAACCGGCAATTAAATTATATATGTCTTAAACTTGAATTTTATCATGTTATACCATATTATGACTTAAGTGGCATTCATATGTAAGTAGATATAAAATAAAGCCATATTTCTCTTTATAAGACATATACTTAGCACAGGTTTGTATACAGATATAATCTTTCATTATAAATAGCAACCTCTTATTTTACTTTATTTTTAGTTTACTATACGTCACATGCACTCACTAGGGACAGAGAGAGAGAGAAAGCAACAAAGCACCCTCCTCAGGATGGGGGTGACCATGCCACAATCTCTTCTCCTCCATTCTCCTCTCAGGATCTTGGACACATGCACAAATGCACCCTGAATGATTTTCAAGCTGCCGGGTCCAGGACTTGAACCACAAAGTTGGTCATGTGGAATCCAGCCACCTTAAGCACTGCACCACCTGCTGGCCCAATACCAACTTATTTCTAACACCTAGTGTCTCAGGTGACCAGTGATGACAGAAGTAAAAGAGAGAAGCAACTTTAAGTAGGTGGGATATAAAATCCACTGTATCATTTCTAAAACTATTAGGAAAAAAATACATAAAACATGCAGAAAACTCACATATTTAATAAAACTACTGAGACTATTAAAATATATTTTTCAGTATACTGATAGTAAAAGAATATCAGAGAGCATGGGGCCAGCAGGTGGCCTGGCGGTTGAGGCACTGGACTCCCACATGGCTGACCACAGTTTGAGTCTCGGACCTGATGACTTGCCTTCTCACTTTCTCTCTCTCAGTCTTGCTGGTGAGCACATGTGCCCTATAGCAAGTTAAAACATATTAATAATCTTCAATAAATAAATAAGTCTTCCCAAAATATCAGAGACTTAGTCAGACTTAACCATCAGAGAGTAAAGAGTAAGTGAGGGGTTGGTGCAGACAGAGTGTGGTTGAGAAAATAAAACTGAAAAAAATAAAATCCACTGGTTGACATTGTAGAGATAATGAAGACAGCTCCAGATAAAATCCTAGAAGTGAAATTAATGGCATGGATTCCACAACACTTTAGATTCATGTGTGCCTTGCTCTCAAAACGCATGCCCATCATCTAGTACTTGATTAAGCCGTTCTGCATGTAATCTCGTAAGTATTCCCCTCTTTGTTCACCTGTAGTAATATTACCACTCTTGTGTACTACTCCCTTAACACTCTGATTTTTTGCTATGGAAGGAACTGCGACCTAACATTTAGTAAGTTTTTACTAACTGATAACTTCCTTTTTATGCCAAGTGTATATATGTATGTGCAACTAAAACAGAACAAAAAGAGAAATAGAGAGAAAGCAAGTCCCCCTGATCCCCACCTTGGGGCCTGGCATCATTGCAATCTTTTTCCTACATCTCACCATCCCATCAGGATCTTGGCCATGCCTGCACACTTGCCTGGCATGTTTCTCAAGCCACTGGGGCTGGGATTCAAATGACTGCTGGCCATGTGGGCTCTGACTCCCTCCACACAACATACAACCACTATGCTAGCCTTAAATACTAACTTTTTAATGCATTTTCTTATTTAAATCTTACTTTATTTTTCCCTCTTTAAAAGGGAACTAAGGGAACCAGCAGATGGCATAATAGTTACATCACTAGACTCCCATGTAGTCGACCACAGTTCAAGTTTTGGACCTGGCTGCCTGAAACCCATGCCAGGCACATGTGCATGTGTGCCCAAAATCCTGAGAGGAGAATGAAGGAGAAGGGGTTGCAGCATGGCCATCCCCCCTGGGGGTGATTTCTCACTTTCTATCTCCCTGTCTTTGTCTCTCTGGTGAGCACACACACCTTATAGCAAAAATCTAAAAATAAATAAATGAATAAATAAAAGAAACTAAGACTTGGTTAGAGAAATGAGTGCATAGAAAAATTAAGGAAGTCTCCAGACCCAAACCCAGAACCTTGTCAGGTAGGTCAGTCTTATAGATCATTGCATATTAGTGTTGCTTCATCTTTTGGCCCCCTCCTTCCTTTTTGTTTTTATGAGTTTATGTATTCCTTAAGAGAGAGAGAGAAATAGGTATCCTTGACAAGGAATCATCACGTTATCATGCCACATTGTCCTCCAACAGCATTCCAGTAGCCAGGGATTGTTGGCATTCCTGCAGGCACACCCACTGTGTTCAGATCAATCCAGAATCTGGACCCAGGGCCTTTCCATATGACTTCAGTATTGTGCAGTAGCATTCTACCTCCTGTACCACCATGACTGGGCCACTAATAAATGACCTTTGTCTGAATTATTAATATTTGATAATGGTGATGTGCCATGATTCTGCATTATCTTTGCCAATTGCCAATGAGCACAAAAATAGAAGGTTTATATTCACCTAACTATTTAAGTGTTATATGTTCATCAAAGAAACTTTTAAAATATACAGTAATACAAAGACAAAAACAGTTGTCACTTTTACCAAAGCACCAAGGTGGGAAAGCCACTGTTAAAGTTTAGAATAATACTTTTCATTTTTTTTTGTTTCTGTGCTGTGTCTTATGTGTCCCTACTCCCTCTCTTATCAATGCAAGGAAATGATACATTTGAAAAATTCTGAGCACAATGGCAATGCTTTGGTAAAAATCACTTTGATCAAGGGGGTCATTCCTAGTGTCCCCATGGCCTATTTCATTTAATGGGGAGCCTTCCACAAACAAGTAGCTCAATTCTAATTTCAAATCAAGGAAGACCAGAAACTGAAAGGGTTAGATA
Organism: Tupaia tana; assembly: GCA_026018925.1. Taxonomy (NCBI): domain Eukaryota; kingdom Metazoa; phylum Chordata; class Mammalia; order Scandentia; family Tupaiidae; genus Tupaia; species Tupaia tana. The sequence continues at coordinate 17,291,795 of JAKSZU010000019.1, forward strand.
TTCCCCCAAGTGCCTTAGGGATAAAAAATGTGTTAACTCTATCTGACGGGTGTCTTCGATATTTTAATTGGAAAGGCCCTATCTAATACTCAAAGGTGCTTTGGACATTCTTTCTTCTCCCCTTTCTTCCCAAATTGGTTGATCCTTTCTTGACTTAACTGCAGATGGCTGACCTTGTATTTTCTAAGCTCTTGCATTCAAGCACAAAGATTATAACACTGGTCTACAGTTGGCACCAAAACTAAGGACAGAATACGGGGAAGACTGCAGCAGCCAGATACAACATCCGGAGATAACAATAAAACAACCCAAGGACCAGCAGATGTCCTGTCCCAGGATCATTCTAATTACCCAACCATAGACACTCTCCCCCCACCTCCCCACCTGCTTTTAATGTCCCAATAAAAGATCCTTGCCCTTACCCTTCAGGACCAATGCAACTCTACCCTTTTCACTGTTGGAAAGTGAATAAATTCTCTTCTATCTGCTTGCTCTCTGAATTTGTGAATTCTTTTATAGCCCATGACCAAGGCCATCTCAATAGGCTGCAGAGATCACTCTAACAGAGATGACTTCTGGAATGGTGGAATGAGAACTCCAGTTAACTACTCACTCTCTCACAAAAATAATAAAACTACTGACAAAAAAAGCAATCTGTTCAAGAACTCTAGAAATTAGCCAAAGCTACAGAACTGCATAGTAAACACTGGTGTGTTCTATCTATATTCCACGACCACAAGCTGTCATAACATCCTTGAGCCTCACAGTCCTCAAACACTAGCCCTGAATATCCCTGCTCTTGCCAGATACATCTCTTAACCAGTAAGTGAATCCCCAACCAGCTATATCAGCTACGTGCCATCTGGCCCCCAACCTAATTAGTTTCCACCTCAGACAGAACAGGTACTCAAACAAATCGATCACATCCTTCAATCAAAAACAATGAGCACACCATTCTCCTTTTATTACAAAGTCTGTCTCCATGTCCCTTCAGGTTCATACTATTTTCAAATGTAATCCTTGTGTAGTATGAGATGTTCTCCCCAAGACTATGAGTATGAGTGACACAAACTTCCACCCATCTCATCTTCCCAGTGCTGGATGTTGTGTGTTTAGTCTTCTTATACTATTTACACACAAGGATTCTTCTTCACCAATAAATAGGGTAACAAGGAATGGTAAGAATAAGAACACATTGAAAATTCTCTGTGCAACAGAAACTATTGAACTTCCATAGACAGCAGGGGTCTGCGACAATTGGGCTATTTCCGTTCCTCAGCTCTGCATACCTCACTGGTGCAATAGTGGTGTGAAGTCAGAAGTCTTGCAACCAATTCACTGCACTGAACTCTTTTGGAGCTCAACAAACAAACAAAACATCATCCCCCAGCTCCCTGGAAAATCTCTATTCCAAGGATATTATGGCTATTAAAGTTAACTCGGACTTTAGCTTAGCCTGTGGGGAGGAGAGAAGTACTACCTCCAGGTAATTATTGGATCAATATCAATCTGCTGGCATTGCAGCAACAGCAAATTTGGGGCAGTGGGAAAAGACCCAAGACTAAAGTTGTTACAATAAAGATTATGTCTCTCCTGAAATTCATATATTGAAGCCATAACCCTAGTGTGGCTGAATTCAGAAATGAATTCCTCTAAGGAAATAATTAAAATCATTCAAGTTAAATTAGGGCATAAGGGTAGAACCTTGATTTAGTAGAATTAGTGTTTTTATAAGAGACAAATCTCTCTCTCTCAACTTCTCCATATGGGAACTCAAAGAGGAAAAGCCACGTGAACACAGAGAGACAATAGCCAATTGAACACAAGGGGAGAGGCCTTATCAGACACTAATTCTGTTGTCATCTTAATCCTGGACTTTCAGTCTCCAGAACAATGAGAAAATATTCCTTAAGTCAAGCCAGCTTTTCTATGATATTTTGTTATGGAAGTGTGAGTAGATAATACAAACATTATCTAGAATATCAAAGTTTTAAAAAGAAAATATGAGATATAAAAAATGAAGCAAAACAAGAAAATGTGCTACATAAAAATATAGCCAGTAGATCAAACAGTCTGAAGGGGCTCAAATTTTTAATTTAGTAAAGATTTTAAATCTTTAAAGTATATTATATTATTACATTCATTAAAGTATACTGTATTAATATTACATTACATTATACATACTCTCCCTGACAAGCACATGTCCTCTGGTAATTGAAAAAGAAGGCAAAACAATAAAACAAACCAAAACAAAAAAAAAACAAAATAACTAGAAAGAAAAAATTCAGTATAGTGGCTCAAAAAGAATCCAATTGGCAGAAAAATTAGACTTCATAGTTCAAGAGAGATTATCTAGTCTGAGAAGCAGAAAGAAAAGGATTGAAAAAAAGGAAAGGGTTTCAGAGACCTAATGGATACTGTCAAGTATACTAACATACAGATATTGGGAATCCATTAAGAAGAGAGATAGAAAAAAGAATAGGAAAGAGATTTGAAGAAATAATTTTCAAAAGTTTTCCAAATTTGATGAAAAATATTAATCTACTTATTGAATAAATGCAACGAGCTCCAAATAAAGTGATCCTAAGAAATAGCCACCACACCAGGCATATTATAAGTGAGATAATTCCAAAATAAAGAGGAAATCTTGACAGTCACAGAAGAAAAATGACATTACAAACTAATAATCCTAAATAAGGTTAACAACTGGGTTTTACCAGAAACTATGGAATCCAGTAGGATGACATATTCAAAGTGCTGGTTGAATGGGACCAGAAGATGACATACTGGTTACATTGCTGGACTCTCACGTAGTCAACTATAGTTTGAGTCCCAGACCCAGCAGCTTAAAACTCATACCAGGTACATGTGCAAGTGTGCTCATAATCCTGAGAGGAGAATGGAGGAGAAAGGACTGCAGCAAGGCCATCCCTAATGGGGGGGGTGATTTCTCGCTTTCTATCTCTCTGTCTCTCTCTATGTCTCTGGTGAGTACACACGCCCTATAGCAAAAATCTAACCAAAATATAATAATAATAATAATTGTCTTGTGGGAAAAAGTATCAACCAAGAATTGTAAGTTGCTTGCCTTAGGGCACATGCACTTGCCAGGGAGAAAGAGAGAGACAGTGAGAAGGGAAAGTGAGAAGTTACCCTCCAGGGGGCACAGCCACACTGCAATCCCTTTTATTCCCTTCTCCTCTTGGGATCTTAGGCACACATACACAAGCACCTGATGAGTTTCAAACTGCTGGATCAGGGACTCAAACTGTGGTCAGCCATGTGGGAGCCCAGCAATTTAACTGCTACACCATCTGCTGGCCCCTAGCCAAGAATTTAATATGAAGCAACACTATATTTCAAATGAGGCAGAAAATAAAATTTTTCTCTCTCTCTCTTTTTTTTTTTTTTGGAGAGGTTTTTGCTATAGGGTGCATGCACTTGCCAGACAGAGAGAGAGAGAGAGAGAGAGAGAGAGAGAGAGAGAGAGAGACAGAAAGCAGGAAATCACCCCCCAGGGGGGATGGCCATGCCGCAATCCCTTCTCCTCCATTCTCCTTTTGGGATCCTGGGCATGCACGCACACGCTCCCGGTGTGAGTTTTAAGCCACAGGGTCTGGGACTCGAACCACAGTCGACTACATGGGAGTCCAGAGACATAGCCATTACGCTAACTGCTGGTCCCCAGAAAATAAAATTTTTCATCAGAACAAAAACTCTGAGAATCTGCCATTATCAATACTGACCTACCATAATTATCAGAGGAAGTTCTTCAGAACAAATTGTAATTTATGAAAACGTAGGTTTGTATAGCAATTCTAATACAAAAGGAAGGGAGAAAATACATTAATTTTGTAGCAGTGTTTGAACGCTATTGAAATTTAGCTGGAAAAATTCTCAAGTAAATTGTTTTAAGATATTCATTGTAATTAATCCTCAGGAAACCACTAAAACTAGAAAGAAATAAATAAATAAAAGAAGAAAATTGAAATGATACACTTGAAAATGTCTATTTAACACAAAAGAAGACAGAAAGGAGGAATAGAAGAAAAAAGATACAAGATACACACACAAAAAAAAATCACAGATACAAAACCTACTTTATACATAATTACATTAGATGTAAATGGAGTAACCACTCCAATAAAAAGGCAGAGATCAGAAAATGGATTTTTTTAAAAAGACACCTGTGTATTTGCTATCTATAAAGTGTACACTTTAGATTCAATGGCATAAGTAGATTGAAAGTAAAAGGCAGAAAAAAATATAAAAAAAAAGAGCTTAGAGACTATACTAATATGAGTCAAACTAGATTTTAAGACAAAAATGGCTTCTAGAGATAAAGATATTTTCTCATTATAAAACCAGATCACTCTACTGAGAAAATAGAACAAGTGTAAACACAAATACATATAACAATAGAGTCCTAAAATATATGCTACAAAAACTGTCAGAATTAAAAGAACAAGTAGAAAGTATAAGGTTAATAACTAAAGATATCAATACCCCACTTTCAACATATATAGGTTGTATGAAGAGCAACTTTACTTCTTAATTAAAAGTAATGCATACTATTCCATAGGAGAAACCGTTTTGACACATCATCTTTACCACTTCCAACATCTCATCCATCACCAAAATCTCAACATTTATCTTAAATCCATTGACTTGTTCTCTCTGTAACTAGAGCCATCACTTTAGTCCAAGTCATTATCTTATCTCCCTACACTAGTCTAATTTATTTTTGTGCAAGTCTCTCATTTCCTTCTTTTTCTCCAACAGTTTATGTTTTACACAAGAGTATCATGTTATTTTGAAATGTGTGTTGGCACATAGCATTGCAGTCCATGAAAACCCTTGTTAGCTTTCTATTCTATTTATTTTTTTCTATTCTATCAAATTTTTGTCTATTGTCTACAAAGCTCTGTATTATCTGGACTTATCTCACTCTCCAAACTGTTAATTTTGAATTCTTGAATCTCCATTTTCTTCCCACATGGCCTTTTTCTGTTTATCGAATTCATGAAAACTCTTTTCAGCTTTACTTTTAAGTCTGCTTTTTCTTCCACTTGGAATCCTCCATATAGTTATCTATGTCCTTCCCCAGATTGGATTTTCTTGATCCCCTAATACAAACCACATCCTCATACCACTCTCTTTCATTGTTCTCTATACAAAGACTTTCATAGAACTTATCACTACATTTTATTACATATTTGTTAGTGGTATTATTTAAAAGATTCTTTCCAAATTAAACCCAACTTTGATCAATTTCCATGTGATTTTTTAACTACTTAACCTAAGAGAAAATACACCACAAATTTCTAATTTAATCTGCAAAATATAATTATAAAAGGTAAATGTTCCCTGTGACTTCTTCAGACTATACTTAGTCTTCTGTGAATGATTTTTATTCTGGGGGCATCTGTGAGGAGAAAGGGAAAGATTTATGCATCTTTGTAGTTTTAAGTAGCTCCAAAAATATGTTTTATGGCCAAATTCTGCCTGGATGTCTCTTTCCTTGGGATCAAAAATTCTTTTCATCTCAACTTATTCCACCTCACTCACTGTCAACATGCACAGTACTTGCTATTTTAGATTCTTAAAAAAGGTCATTCAAATATTCTTTAATCAGACTTTGAACACATATTTTTTCATGGTCTTCATTATTGATAATAGCTAGTGGTGTCATGATTTATGATTATTTCAGAGAAACGTTGAGTGCTGTTAAGGAACACAAGGCTGAGGAACATCAAATGGTTACAACTCAGAATGAAAATGTGTACATGTAAAATTGGTATATTTTCTAATTTGTTTCTTTCCCTAAAATGTTGGTAGTGTTAACATTGGTTGGTTTGTTTTGTTGTGTTCTAGTTTTCAAAAAGGGATATTGAAACATTTTTTATAAATAATTTTAACAAAATGCCAACTGCTTCCTCAATTTCTACTATTTGTAAATTCTGATAATCTCCCTAGAAAACACTTTTCCTCTAAAAGTGACTGATCAAATTAGAAGAGTTTGTCTAGAATGAAGTATATTACATTTGTTCACACATCTTCAACATTTGGTTCCATAAACACAACAAATGTTTCTGACATAAACACATGACACTAGACCTAGAAATTATTTATTAAAAATCAAGCATTTGTCTCAATGTTCTTTCAAGAGAGATGGCTTCCTATTTATTTTCCCTGTCCATGTACATAAAGCATATACCTTTTTAATTTGTAAAAGTTGTATAAGAGGTTAGTTAACAGCTTATAATTTGCCAAATGGTTAGTGGCTTCTGTCTGTCTTGGCCAGAAAATGCTTTTTATTACTTTTATGTATAAAGACACATACACACATGTATACATGTCTGCATGTACCAATAAAATATTTTGGTGAAAATGTTTTATTAAAATGAGGTCACTAAGGCTAAATCATCAAGACACTATATTAGAATGATTTCTATCACTCTGCACTGTTATTTCTGGGTCATAAGTTTAAAATTCAGTTCCCTTATTAATAAAACCAAGTTGCCAGAATAATGTTTAACTTTTAAGTGTATTGTTTTCCAAGCAAAAGATTAAAATTTGTCTCAAATATTTGCTAAATCATAATGTAAAGACTTAAAATAAATCTCTTCTAAGAAAATGAAGATCACTAATGACTCTTCAGACATAGCATATGTCTGAAATCTAGACTTTTAGATTTTCAAATTCTGGTTGACTTGAGAGAAATGACTTATCCATTGGTTAATAGTAACTGTAGATGTCAACAATATCCAGGGGAGATTCACAAATGCCCACTTCACCAGGACTGCAAAGACACTATGAACAAAAAAAAATGCATGGAGAGAGAAGAGTCTCTAAAAACAGCTTTTTAATCACAGAGTGTCTATAAACTGCTTGTTAGGTATGTTAATGCTATGTATTACTCTGAAGAAGTCCTTGGAGTTAATATAAATTTGCTACCTCATGATATTCTGAGCCACTACGTCTCCAAATGCTTATACAACTTGCATTTTTACATTTTCATGGATAGTTTTAAGGATTATTATTGCCCATTTGAACCTGCCTTTATACAATAAAAAATAGTGAATATATATATAATATTTGGCATAAATACATTATGTTGAATCTGCCTGTGTCTAAGTCTGTTAATGCATTGCTTAAAGAAATACCTGAGATTGGGCTAATTTAAGAGAATAGCGTTTTATTCAGCTCATAGTTTGGAGGCCCAACGTTCAGAGATGAACTTTTGGTGAGACTACCACATAGCATAATGCAGGATCTTGAGCAGAACCACTGTCCATATGTTCCTGCCTGCTCTGGTCTTCCTTCTCTTCTCATAAACCCACCAGAATTCCATCAAAGGGCCCCTGACCAGATGAACTGACTACCACTACAGCAGTCTTATATGAGGAACTGACAATTAACCTATCAGAGATTGAGAGTAGAGAGCAAGAGTCCCAAAGTTCTAGATTTTTATTGGCAGTGACAACTTTAGAATTTTATACAGAGGAATCTAAGGAGAAATTATTTCATTTAGGTAGGAGGGTATTATCTAGCAATGACAAAAAGGCTATTTTTAATTAGATTGCATGTTTATTTTGGATGGTATGAATCTACAGTTGTATAATAGTTGATATTTTAAATTTAGACATCTTTATTTGGGAACTTGTTGGAGAAAAGAGACCACCAAAGGACTCTGATGCTGCCACCATGTGAAGAATCAAGACCAAAGAAGTCTCTGCACAATTGAAGAAAGCCAAAAAACAATGTGCCTTAATAGGTTATGTTAGATCAGGACAAATACCAATACAGAAAGAATGGCATACAAATTGTATGTGTCTGAAAAATCTTGAAATTGTCTTTTTTTTCTCCCTTAAGTTTATTTATTTTGTTTGAGAAGGTATCAGATTGGCACATTCAATAGGGTTTTTGCACCAGCTTGTCTTCCTAGCCCAGCAGCCACCAGGATCACGTATGTTGAAGTAGACCCAGGAAACCAGAGTCTTCTCACATGGTCTCTAGCATTGCCCAGCATCACCCCTACTTCTGTACCACCACGACTAGACTAAAATGTTCTTACATGTTTATCTCCTGCCATGTGTAGCCATTCTTACAGCATCTCCTACATGCCATATACAAAGACACTACACAGAAGTTACTTTTGTACCATTGAGTTAGAGTTCTCTATGGAGAAATAACAAATAGGTTTTTATAAACATATTGGGAGAATCAGCTCATGATTACGGCAACTGAGAAGCCTCACAGCAGGCTGTCTGCAAGATGGAGATCCTGGGATTCTGGTGCTGTGGAATAGTCCAAGTTAAAAGGCCTCATAGGCAGGGAAGCAAATGATATCATTCACAGAGCAAGGCTGAAAACCTGAGAGAGGAGGCCGACAGTGTAAATTCTGCAGTTCAAAGGCAGATAAACTTTGAGTTTTGATGTCTGATGGAAGAGAAGTCTATGTTGCTTTGTCTCAAAAAAGGCCCATTTGCTTTCTGCATTGTCCTCTCTGGGCCCCTTGGTGATTGTATCTTCCACATACAGCCTACTCAGACTTCAACGTTAATCCTTTCTGGAAATACCACTATAGAAACACCCAGAGTAATGTTTCCTTTAGTTATTTCTTGATCCAGTCAAGTTGACATCCAAAGCTAAGAATCACAATTGTGGATCATTTCCTTAACTACAGTCATTATGCCAGCTGTGGTACATTATTATATCCTTGTGGTCAAGAAGTTAGTCACCTGATTAACAGTTATTTAGGACCTACTATTTGCTTACTATATTTTGTATCTTTCCATTATATTTACTATTCATTCAGTAAAAATTTGCTGAATTGAGCAGAGAAACTAAAGGCAACTCTACTATATCAATAAAGATGAGTAGTCTGGAATAATCTAAGAAACTCTGAAAATATTCAAAAAATGCCTTGAACAGAGTATAATGCTGATCTTTCCCAAGTGGAATATATGTCAAGTTTATATTTGGCAATCCTTAAAATGCTCTTCACAACCAAACAGTACTTCTTTCCCTCCCCCACTTTTTACTTTTTTTTTTTTTTTTTTTTTTTTTTTTTTTGAGAAATTTTTGCTATAGGAGGCATACACTTACTGGAAAGACAGAGAGACAGAAAGTGAGAAATCATCCCCTGGGGGGAGATGGCCACATTGCAATCCCATCTCCTCTATTCTCCTCTCAGATCTTGGGCATGCACACATACATGCACGGGATGAGTTTCAAGCCACTGGGTCCAGGACTCAAACTACGTTCAACCATGTGAGAGTCCAGTGAGATGTAACCATTACACCACCTGCCTGTCCCTCCCCCACGTTTTTTAATGCCAGAGGGCATGGGCAGATGCGCATGCGAGAGAGACAGAGGAGCCTTCTAGTGGAGCCTGGTCGTGCTCCCCTTTTCTCCATTCCTCCTTTCCAGTAGGATTCTAGGCACATGCACCTCTGCACCTGTCTTATTTTTCAAGTCACAGCAGCCAAGATTCAAACTGTAGTTGTCCGTGTGGGATTCAGTTCCAACCACATAGCACTTGACCACTGTACTACTGGTCTAACCCCCAAAAATGTTTCCTATAAATGCCTTGTAAAGTTTGCCTCATCTTTGTCCTTAAGCCTAGTCATTTCTTCAATTCAGAATTCTCTTTTTACCTGTCTTGCCTATATTGTTCCCCTGAAATTCTACTTATCCTCCAGCACTCTTGATGAAAATGTGTATCCTATGGTGGTTCTTCCAATATACTTTGGAAGTACACAATTTGGTTTCACAAGTTCAACACTAGTGAAGGAACTTTGCCTTAGGACAAATCACACCTCTAGTCTCATTCATATCTGATTGAAATGATACTTAGGTGAAACTTAAGGATGATGCTGGAATAAGTTAAGACCATTGAGGTCTTTGGGATGGAATAAATGTATTTTACATTTAGTAAGGATACAAATTTGGGTGTTCCCAAAGTGAGATGTTACAGAGAAATTGTTCATGTCTCTTCAAAATTTGTATGTTGATATCCTGACCTCCAATGTGGCGTTATTAGATGTGGATTTTCAAAGGCAATTAGATGTAGATGAAGTCATGAAGCTGGGGCCCCCACGAATAGACTTTATATTCTTATAAAAAGAAACATGATAGAGATTATTTTTCTCTCTTAGCCATGTGAAGATATAATGAAAAGACAGCAGTCTGCAACCAGGAAAAAGGCTCTTACTTGATGTCAGATCTGCTGGTTCCTAGATCTCAGACCTCCACAACTGAAAGAAGTAAATGTTGTTTAAGCTACTCAGTCTATAGTCTTCCATTATAGAAGCCCAAACTGTCTAAGACACTTCTTGAAGCATTTTTTCCTTTCTGCTCAATTACAGATAATTGGTACATCATACCAATTCCTCCTTTGTGCCTCTCTATTGGCATATGTCATTTTCTTCCCTGTATTATATTAGTTTTTATCCTTGATTTGCCTTCTCTGTTAAGCTATAATCTCTTTAAAACAAAAGAACAGATACTATTCAACTTGTTTTGAGGTTACTCTATCAATCATTTTTTAACTAAACTGCCTGTTTGGCAGTATACATCTACAAAGATAATTGTTGGGGGTAGTGCCCATACAACTGGTTCTAGGGTATAATGTAAAGCATTATGAACAACAGTTAAAATCTTGTTAAAAATGTAATGTCAGGCTCACTCCCAAACCACTGAATCAGATTTGCATTTTAAAAAGACCCCATGTGATTTATATGCACATTAAAGTTGGAGGAAACATTGTCTAATACTCATATATTCTAGAATCAAAAAGTCTGAGTGTGAGTCTGTGTCTTACCATTTACCATCTAAGCTTTGTTAGACAAGTTAAACAGGCTCAGGGTTTCAACCTTGGCTTACTAGGATCAGCAGATGGCATAATGATTACATCACTGGACTTCCACGAGTTGACTGCAGTTGGAGTCCTAGACCCGGAAGTTTGAAACTCACACCAGGCACATGTGCATGTGTGCCCAAAACCCCAAAAGGAGAATTGAAGAGAAGGCATGGTGATTTCTTGCTTTCTGTCTCTCGCTGTCTCTCCAGCAAGCGCCTGTGTACTATTGCAAGAATATATCTCAAAAAAAAAAAAAAGGTAAGAAAAGAAGAACAATCTTGGGTAATCAAAGAAAATGCAGGAATCCTGAAGGCACCACACAATCATCAACTAAAGGAACTTCCTTTAAACAAAGATATCAGCATTCTATGAGATAAAAATGAAGATTCATTCAATATAAGATGTTATATTCTAACTCATATTCAGTATCACTGTGTTTTACTGAAATATAAAAAGACTGGCAACCAAAATGTTATACTCAAAATTATACAAAGAACTAATCGAATATGTCTATAAGAAAATGTCTATAATTGAGGAAGATACTGTTCATCGAACGAGAAGGACGAATTGTAGGAAAACAGAGAACGTCAAATAGAATAAGTATTAAAAGACTAATACTTAAGAAATTACATTATTCTGAAAAAAGTATCAGTAGGGGTGAAATGAGGGAATAGATTTGAAAGACTTTGAGAAATGAGCATCAGTGAACTATTGAGGTTGGTGGGATATCAGAGGAAGAGAGTTGAGAACAATTTGAAAATGATTGAGTCGCAGGATCATGGAAAGCATTCATGGACAGAACAGATATGGTGCTTGGGAGGAAAATAAGAGAGAATCTCAGAACCTCAATCAGCACCACTAGAAAAATTAGAGGAAAAAAAAAAAGAAAAGCACTCTACATTAGGTTGCACATACCTGCATGAGTTTAAATAAAGAGCTGGGTCTCCTAAATCCAGTCAGCACCACGAGACGATTTCAAAATCTGTATCACTACTTGCTATCATTCAATCCATTACAACAAACTAAAACCAAAGTATGAGACATGAGAACATTTTCTGTATTCGTTCTCCCTACCTACTTGGGAAGGAATTTGGTAGGTAGAAATTTGAAAGAAAAAGTCCAAGTTCAGAATCTGTTGGAATTCTATAAAATGAATACGTAAGTGAGTTTCTTATAAGGAAAACATATTTAATGGGGAGAGCACTATTTCAGAAACTTAACATGCATTTACGATTGCGAAGAACACCAAAAAAAGAATTAGCATTTTATAAATTAATCTCTATCAACCGATTTTCTCCGTATATCCATAATTTCTTTGTAAGTGTTTTTTAATAATGTAATTGGTTGATGTTGCACTAAAGGTTTTAAAAATCTGAAATGTAGAGCTTAGATTTTAAAAATATGTATTTATTATTTTATGTAATTTACTTACCTATACAAAGCTCTTTTCCCTAGTGTCATTTGTAAAATGAACTTCGTGGTCCATTTAAATTTGGTAAATAAGTGGGTAGGGTTAACTGGAAGGAGAAATAACAATTTTCAAAAAACCATATTGTCAAATATATGCATAATTTCACACCTGTTCTTGACTTTATCTCATAGAAGCAAATTAAATACGGCTTAGGGAAATAATATATTTTAGGAGTTGCAACACTAACTTTCTGCTATAGTTTATCACTGTAAAAATCATTTCTATAATTGTGCAGTCTTGCCAGCATTACTTGTTAATTAGCTTTAATTATACTTTCAGCCAATTACTCAAAATGTGACCTTTTCTAACAAAAGTCAGGCAAGAAGAATGTAGGTGAGGTACAGGAACTAAATTGTACATAATAAACAAGTTGGTGATAGTAATTTTTTATTTTTTGCTTACCTACTCAACACTTGGGCAACCCATACTTGTTACATTTTCTCTTATCTATCTTTATGAAATCTGTTACCTTTGTTACAGAATTCCCTAACTAGAATGTAAAAATGTTATTTAACCTTTACAGAGTAAGTAGCTTAAGTGGACTTTTGATCATCTAGAATGAAATAAGTAGATGGCTGCTATGAGGTCATGTATTTTGAAAAATACATCATATCATATAAACAAAACTTTGAGTTATTATCTGTATGGAAATCTATATCTCATTTCATTTTATTCTGCCAATGCTATTATTTTTCAGAAAAAAGTTACACAAGTTGCATTACTCTTTTTTTTTTTTTTTTTTTTTTTTTTTTTTTTTTTTTTTTTTGCTATAGGGCGCATGCACTTGCCAGAAAGACAGAGAGAGACAGAGAGACAGAAAGCGAGAAAACACCCCCCAGGGGGGATGGTCATGCAGCAATCCCTTCTCCTCCATTCTCCTCTTGGGATCTTGAGCATGCACACACACGTACCCGGCGTGAGTTTAAGCCACTGGGTCCAGGACTTGAACCACGGTCTACTACATAGGAGCCCAGCGACATAGCCATTATGCTAACTGCTGGTTCCGTCTTTCTAAGGTACATAAATTTAGCACAAGTAGCTTAATGGGATATGGAGATCTGACCAATGCCCAGGCCTTGATCTTGTCATTTGCAATATGTGAACCACTCAGTTTATATAGTTAGTTGAGTCCGAAATTCAGTATCACCAAGAATTGATAATAATTTGTAAATTATTGAATTATAAATTTGTAAACTCTTGAGGAGATTGAAAAACACATTATCTGGAAGCCGGCAGGTGTATTGGTGGTTAAGGGCGCTAGACTCCCACATGGCCAATAACAGTTCAAGTCCCAGACCTGGTGGCTTGCATTCTCACTTTCCCTCTCTCTCTCTCTCTTTCTCTCTTACTCTGGTCAAATTAAAATAAATAAAGTTAAATAATTCTTTAAAAAATAAAAAAACACATTATCTGTTAATAATAGTTTAGTGAAAACAGTAATGTATGTAATACTTGCTTAAAATAACCTCTACTTTTTATTGTGAACAGTATACATTTTTTTCAAATGCTGATAACTATACAGTATATGTATTTTCAGGATATTATGTGACTCTTTTTACATAGCTGTGATTACATTATATTATCAGTTTTGTTTCTTGGTTTTACACCAAAAATTAAATCCAGAATTTTTTTTTTTTTTTAGAGAGAGAGATTTTTTTGCTATAGGGTCCATGCACTCACCAGAGACACAGTGAGAGACAGAAAGAGAAGAAGTGAGAAATCACCCCTGGGGTGAGGGGGGGTGGCCATGCCACAATCGTTTCTCCTCCATTCTCCGCTGGAGATTTGGGGCATGCATGTTCACATGCCCTGCATGAGTTTCAAGCTGCTGGGTCCAGAACTTGAACTGCAGTCAACCATGTGGGAGTCCAATGCCTTAACCACTATTCTACCTGCTGAGCCCAAACCCAGAATTTTTTTTTTGGAGAGGTTTTTGCTATAGGGTGCATGCATTTGCCAGACAGACAGAGAGAGACATAGAGACAGAAAGCGAGAAATCACCCCCCGGGGGGATGGTCATGCCACAATCCCTTCCCCTCCATTCTCCTCTCAGGATCTTGGGCACGCACACACACACGCCTGGTGTGAGTTTTAAGCCACCGGGTCCGGGACTCGAACCACAGTCGACTACATGGGAGTCCAGCGACATAGCCATTACGCTAACTGCTGGTTCCCCCAGAATTTTTAATATTATTTTTCAAATGCTTCATAGTATTATTTTTGTAACTGCATAACAGTCCATGCTTGATGTATGCTTATTTATCTTAAATCTCAACATTTTAATTAAACCAAAACATAAGTGATCTATGTTTTTAAGACTTATGTTCATATCTTTGCAGTTGACAAGTTCTGATTTACTGTGATACTTACTGTACTGATCAAGTCCACTTGTGTCAGTTACGAAAGGAACATGGCACCGCCTGAGAGGAAAGACCACCACCACTGATGCCTTTGCAGAATTCGGGTACCTGGGCTGTGGCTGCTGCCTGTGCATGACCCCTGTGGAGAGAAGAGGTGAGTGACACTGACAATGTCCAAGAAAAAGTCAGCAGTAACTTCTGGCTCACATAGTTTGCTGTTGGAAGTGTAAGGAGGAGTCAGTAGCCTGAAGCAGGTGAGGCTCCAGAAGATCTCTCCCTATTTGCCCTCCAACCCCCACCCCCACCCCCACCCAGGGAAGAAAACAAGATAAATTCTTCTTTGAAACTGTGAACCCCAGATTCTCACCATGGATTCCAGCATTTCCCATTCACAGAGGAACAATGACACTGAAACAGAGCTAGCACACTGTAACAAGTTGCGTGAGTGTCCTGCTACAGAAAAAGAAAAAAAAGATATCTGACCTCCCACCCTACCCCCAGTCCAAGCTGGCAAGAGAACTGCACCATCCTGCAATCTGGCCAGCAAGTAGATTTTTATTTATGTAAGATCAAGACTCCACAGTTGGAGGGAGCAGAAGATGTAAAAGAGAGTATACGGAGCCAACAGAAACAGGAATTTGTCACTACCCCCCTGTTTGGCAGGCAAAGCAGGCACACACTATCCTTCCCATCAGACTCAAGTCCAGAAAAGAGGCTACCTGCTAACACCTCACATTACCCACAGCACACTTCTTTTGGACCTTCCTGAATTATTCTACTCTAAAAATCAGGAAGAAGTGGTACTACACCAGATCCCTAAAAACCAACATAGAGACATAAAAAATATGAAAAAGCAAGGAAATATCTCTCCCCCAAAGGAGCACAATAACTCCTCATCCACAATGGACAAAATATCGGAAGTCACAGAAATGTCAGAAAAAGAATTCAGAATATTCTTGACAACAAAACTCAGTGAGATGTGATTAAGAGTTGACAATCAATTCAAGCAATGAAAAAAATTATTCTATGACATGGAAGAGGAATTTCATAAAGAAATAGACATCTTTCTTTTGAGAGAGAGAGATTTTTGCTCTAGGGCATGCATACTCACTGGAGAGCCAGAGAAAGACAGAGAGACTGAAAGCAAGAAATCACACCTCCCCCCGAGGAGGATAGCCACACCATAATCCCTTCTACTCCATTCTCCTCTTAGGGTTTTGGGCATCTATGCACAAGCAGCCAGTGTGAGTTTTAAACCACCATGTCCGAGACTTGACCCATGGTCGACTACATGAGAGTTCAGCAACATAGTCATTATGCCACCTGCTGATCCCAAGAAATAGACATCTTAAAAAAGAATCAAATAGGGAACCAGCAGGTAGTGCAGTGGCTAAGGCACTGACCTCCCACATGGCTTACTGTAGTTTGAGTCCTGAATCTGGTGACTTGAAGTTCACGCTGGCTGCATGTGCATGTGTGCTCAAAATCCTGAGAACAAACTGGAAGAGAAGGGATTGTGGGATGGTCATTCCCCTTGGGGGGTTATTTCTCATTTTCCCTCTTTGTCTCTCTCTGGTGAGTGCATGTGCTTATGGCAAAAACTTAAAAGAAAAAAATAAATAAATAAAATGAAAAATGTATTAACAGCAGATTAAGCCATGCAGAAGAAAGTATATTTGACCTTGATGATAGTAACTTTAATGTAGTTCGTGCCACCAAAAAGAATAAAAAAATAATCATTTAAAAAGAGGTCAACACACAGGAGATTGTAGACACCATTAAGCAACTGAATATCCACATAACTGGTATTGTAGAAGGTGCAGAGATGAGTAAAGGCATAGAAAAATCTCTTTCCTGAGATTCTACCTGAAACCTTTCAAAATCTACAGAAACATAGACATACAAATCCAGAAAAAGAAAATACAAAGCACATCAAATAGTTTCAGCATAAGAAGACACTCTCCTAAGCATATTATAGCCAAACTGGCAAAAGTCAAAGGCAGAGATGGTATTCTAAAATGGCAAGAGACAAATGTCAAGTTACTTACAAAGGTGAGCACATCAGACTGACCTCAGACCACTCAGTAGAAAAAATTCAGGCAAGGAAGAAATGGAGAGACATATTTGAAATTCTGAAATAAAAAAAAAAAGTCAGCAACAAATACTAAACCCAACAAAATTATTCTTTAAATGGAAAGAAGAAATAAAATTATTCCTAGATAAGTAACAACTGAAATAATTTACCAACACTAGACCAGCTCTTCAAGAAATATTCAGGTGAATATTATTACATCAGAAAAGTAATAGGAAGACTAAAAGATATAGAAGAAAACAATACAACTTTTAAAATGATTAACAAAATTGAAGTGATAACTCTGCACATATTGGTAACAGCATTGACTGTTAATAGATTAAATTTTTCAACTAAAAGACACAGATTTAAAAAATGAAGATTTCTATATACCGCTTACAAGAAAAACACCTTGTGGATAAAGACATACATACATTAAAAGTGAAGGACTGAAAAAGGTATTTGATGCAAATAGAAATTTTTAAAAAATATTTATTTAATTCTATTTGTTATTAGTATTATTTTTTAATTTGACAAGAGAAGGAGAGAGAGAAAGTGCAAGAGCAAGCTGCCAGGTCTGAGACTCAAACCGTAGTCAGTCATGTGGGACTCCAGCACCTCAACCACCACAACACGTGCCGGCCCCACAAACAGAAATTTTTAATAGGCTGGAATCATGATACTGATATCAGACAAAATGGATTTCAAGATTAAAAACTGTAAAAAGAGATAGAGAAGGACATCGTTTGGTACTAAAGAGACTGATTAAAAAAAAAAAAAAAAAAAAACAAGACTACTAGATCTAAAGAGAGAGATAAGCTACAACAAATTAATTGTTACCTGTTACCACTGAACAGGTTCTCTAGACAAAAAATAAATAAATAAATCAAGAAAGGAGCTAAATCATACCATAAACCAGACATTTAGAGAAGATTTTACCCAATACTGAAAAAATACACAGTTTTCTTAGCCCCACATGGAACATTTCAAAAACATACAGAAACTATATAGTGTCTTTTATGACCACAATTGAGTTAACTTTGAAATCAACAACAAAATGAGCCATTGAAAATACACAAAAACATGGAAGTTAAACAATTTACTCCTGACTTCAAAACTACTGAAGAAATTAAGACTGAAATTAAAAGATTCATTGACACCAATGATAATGAACACATATTGCTCCATAATCTTTGGGACACAGCAAAAGCAGACAAAAAGGGGAAGTTTATGAAATTAGTGCCCACAAGAAAAAAATAGAGATATGGCAAATAAATAACTTATTGATGCATCTCTGGTAACTGGAAAAGCAATAACAAAAAAAAGTAATAAAATAAAATAACAACAACAAAAAGAAACAACAGCAAAACAAAAGAAAAATTAGAGAAGAAATTAATGGAATTGAGAGTAAAAGAACTATACAAAAAAAAAATCAATGAAACAAAAAGCTAGTTTTGTGAGAGAATAAGCAGAATTAACAAACCATTGGCTAGACTAAGCAAGAAAGAAAAAGGAATTAGATAAATAAAATCAGGAATGAAACAGGCAATGTTACAATAGATATCTCAGAAATACAAAAGTTGATGAGAGAATACTACAAGTGACTATATGACAACAAACTAGAAAACCTAGATGAGATGTACAGATGTCTAGACAGATACAATATACCCAGACTGAACCAGGAAAAATTGGAAAGCCTAAATAGACCAATAACAAGCAATGAAATTGAATCAGTAATAAACAGTCTCCTGACAAGAAAAAGCTCAGGTCCCAATGGCTTCACTTCAAAATTCTACAAAACTTTTTAAAAAGAGTTAACCTCAGTTCTCCTCAAAATTTTTCTTAAGATCACAAAGGAAGGAATCCACCCAAACGTATACTAATAAGCCTCCATCATCTTGATACCAAAAGCAGACAAGGGCATAACAAACGGGGAAACTACCAAACATCCCCAATTATTATAGATGTAAAAAGCCTCAACAAAATACTACCAAAATGACTCCCATAGCACCTTAAAAAGATTATACACTATGGCAAGTGGGTTTTTCCCCAGGGATGCAAGGATGGTTCAACATTCATACGAAAATAAATACAACACATCTTATTAACGGCAGAGAATATAAAACCACCTGCTGGCCCCAGTCAACTGAGTTTTGACAAAGACAATCCAGTCAAGAAAAAAAATCTTTTCAGGGCCAGCAGGTGGCATGGTGGTGAAGGTGCTGGACTCCCACCTAGATGACTATAGTTCAAGTCCTATACCTAGCAGCTTGCTTTCTCACTTTCCCTCTCTCTCTCTCTGGTGAGCATATGTGCCCTATAGCTAATTAAGAAATAATAATAAGTAGAATTAAATAAATAACTAAAAACAAAGAAGAAAGAAATCTTTTCAGCAAGCAGTGCTAGAAGAACTGAATTTCCAACTGCAGAAAAATAAAACTGGATCCCTATCTCTCACCACTGGCAAAAATCAACTCAAAATGAATCAAAGATCTAAATGTAAAGACTCAAAATATCAAAATACTTGCAAAAACCACAGGAAAAATACTTGAAAATATTGATGGAGGCTGAGATTTTTTCAAACAGACCCCTAAAATACAGGCAACAACTCCAAAAAATGAAGTGAGATTACACTGAGCTAAAAAGCTTCTTCACAACAAAGAAAACAAGCAACAGAGTAAAGATACAACTCACCTAATGGGAGAAAATATTTGTATATAACATCTTATAGATATTAATGCCTAGAACATAAAAAAGAACAGAAACAATTCAGTAGCAAACAAAACAAAACAAATAACCTGATTAAATAATGGGCAAAGGACCTGCACAAACAGCACACATAGAAGACATACAAACAGCAAACATGAAAACATGTTCAACATTACTAATTATTAGTGAACTGCAAATCAAAACCACAATGAGACATCATGTCATCCTACTTAGAAAAGTTATTATCAAATGACAAACATAAACAAACAAAAAACAAAAAATGCAGTCAAGAATGCAGACACTCTGTTAACAATGTTAGTGGGAATGTAAATTAGCCAGTATAAAAAGCAGTGCAGAGATTCCTCAGAAAACTAAAAATAGAACTGCCATGTAATCTCACTACTAGGCATATATCCAAAAGAAATGCTATCCATATGTTACGAAGATTTCTACATCCCAATGTTTATTACAGTAGTTTCACATTAGCCAAAATATAAAATCAACCTAAATGTCCATCAATAGATAAACAGATGAAGAAACATGGTATATGTATTTCATAATATCCCATAACAATATTTAGCCATTAAAAAGTAACAAATCATGGTCATGGTTAAATGGACAAACCTAGAGAACACCTTAAGTCAAATAAGGCAGGCACATGAAGACAAATACCACATATTTTCCCCTTTATGTGGAAACTGGAAAATCAACAACAGCAACAAAAACAATTCTACTAGAGACTGGGAAAGATAAAAGTGGTGATTAAGGGATGTTGATGAAAGGAAACAAAACTGCAGATAGGGGAACCAGCAGTTAGCGTAATGGCTATGTTGCTGGACTCCCACGTAGTCAACCGCGGTTCGCGTCCCGGACCCGGTGGCTTAAAACTCACGCCGGGCGTGTGCGCGTGCGTGCCCAAGATCCCGAGAGGAGAATGGAGGAGAAGGGATTGCGGCGTGACCATCCCCCCTGGGGGTTGATTTCTCGCTTTCTGTCTCTATGTCTCTCTCTGTCTGTCTGGCGTGCGCATGTGCCCTATAGCGAAAACTCCTTAAAAAAAAAAAAAAACAAACAAACAAACAAAAAAACTGCAGATAGATAAGAAAAACTTCCTATTCCTAGTGTAAGAAAATACAATAGGGAGAATAGAGTTAACAATAACCTACTGCATTTCTCAAATGAAGGAACTAAAAAAAAGAGAGAGAGCTTTGAAATCTGTATAATGACAAATGGTTGAGATGATGGAGATACTAGATACTCTAATTTAATCATTACACATTGCAACCTCAAATAGAAAAATCACATTGCATCCCTGCAAATATGTACAATTATTATATGTCAATTAAAAAAAGTAAATAAACAATATTTTAAAAGAGAATACATAAATAAAAATAAAAAATAAAAACCAGGTAAACAAAATTTGCTAAAATAGTTAAATAAGAATCACCCTCCTCCAATATTTTCTTTTCATTCTTTTCATAATTGAATAAAGCCCACCTTACCAAGTTTTAACAAAAAACATGATGTAAGACAGTTCTCCAGTAAGCTTGTACTGAACTAGTTCTCTCTTCCCCTAACTTTTATTGTCCTTAAGAATAGCCATGAGGGACCAGCAGTTAGCATAATGGCTACGTCGCTGGACTCCCATGTAGTTGACCGGGGTTCAAGTCCCGGACCCAGTGACTTAAACTCACGCCGGGTGCATGTGCTTGCATGCCCAAGATCCCAAGAGGAGAATGGAGGAGAAGAGATTGCAGCATGGCCAACCCCCCCCCGGGGGGGGGAGTTGATTTCTCACTTTCTCTCTGTCTCTGTCTTTCTGGCGAGCACACACACCCTATAGCAAAAACCTCTCCAAAAAGAAGAAGAAGAAAAAAGAACAGCCATGAAATAGTACTGAGAATGCAATAGGCTGTTCCTTGTTCTTATCCCTCCTAGAGCATGTACTATCTGGAGGGAGGGAGTAATTGTCTGGGACAGCCTGGTTTTGTTCCTCTCTTCTCTAGGACAGAATGTCCTTCTGAGCTTTGCCAAGTTACATTATTCCTGAGGTATCCAGAGTAGCCTGTCTTTCAGGATCCCTCAGCTGCAATGCATGGTGGGCATGAATGCTCAAGACTTTATCCTACTCAAGCAGCTTTTTTGAGTCTTGGGTGACTGGCTCACAATGAATTTGAGAATTTTTGTGATCCTCTTGGTCTATCTGTAAGAACAAACACATTTGATGTAGTTTGTGTGTAAATGTGTTCTGTCTCACAAGACTCAGATAGATTTATGCCCAGTACATGAAGAACCTAAACAGTAGTCCAGAATGCAGTAGACGGAAGTATTTGAACTTCTGTGCCTGCTGGTTGCACAGTGACAATCTTGCTATTCTTTATTTTGTGAGTCTTCCCTTGAGATTGGTAATTAAGGAACTTGCTTCCCCTGTGACTGACTAGGCAGAGACTACATTTCTCAGACTTGCATCTAGCATAGTTAAATTCTTAATAGGATGTGAGAGGAAGTAATACATGCAATTTATGGAGTCTCCCCTTAAACACTTGTGTGACTACTCTCCTGGCTGAAAAGTAGACGTGTTGTGTTTGAGTCAGCATTGACCGTATATATCAAAGAAAGACCCTAGGAGGTGGTGGAGCACCAACCTGAAAGAAATCAAATATCTAGATGACTTAGGGGGTCAGAGAGCCCTTTCATTGACTCTTCAACCACCTCAGGACAGTTACACAAACATTAAATACATAGAGAACTTGTTTGAGCTTGGCATTTTCAGATCTCATTGTAGACTAGGTTAGCTTCACTTATCCCCATGTATTTATCACATGTTCTATCATCACTGCATGTCTTTCTTCCATTAAAACAAGTAATTAATATGTATTTTTATGGTGAGATTAATTCATATGCATTTCTGCACTTTAAGCCTTGACCAGTATAACTAAATTAATGTTCTTTAAATAATTTTCTCTAAATCTCCACCTCTACAATCTATAATTAGATTGTAAGTTTCTTGAGGTCATACTCTTTCTTAGTTCTTCAAAGCTTCACCACCACCTGTACATCCCCGTAGTGGCAACAACCTTGCTATACATACTCACAGTGTGTGAGGAACAATCTGATAAATGAACAAACATAGGCTTGGAGTAGTTCAAATCTCAACTCCTGGGCTTGTTTACAAAATGACCTGGGACCTAATCTTTCCATATAAAGTATTTATCACATATTAGCTACTTAATAAAGGCTACTAACACAAGTGCTCTATAAATTTTTAAAGACATTTGCAAAACAAGGTGAACAATGTTTTTTGTACATTTCAACTTGATTTTACCTATTTTTCCCTTTTCAACTATTGAGATCAATCATAAGCTAATTTGAAAGAATTTTAATGGTGCGATGGAATTTTATCCATTTATGTTTTCTATAATATATTTTATATCTTAATATCACTAACAACATGAAAATTCATTCCATAGCACAATGCTGTTGTTTACTTAATATGCATTCCATACTTCTAAGAAATTTGGGTTAATGTATGAAGAAAAAGTTTCAATTTCATATACTAGTTAATATATATATAAAATAAAATTTAATATATGTTTTCCTATACTTGCATAAAAATGTGGACAGTTCATCTCATAATTTATTATCAACCATGAATAAATATAAAACTCTACTGAATGATTTCCAGATTTATAAAATGACTGTTTTATTTGCCATCCTAGAAATAGAGCGTTAAGAATAACAGGTATTAATATTTACTGTTAGTGAAAATGTAAATTATCATCATATTTTTGTAAAGAAATTTGTCAGTAAGAAATATGAACCTCTCATATTTGTACTCCCTAATCTAGTAATTCTCTGATTAGAAATGTAAGCCAAAGAAATAATGACAGATGTGGACAAGAATTCATTAAATAATGTTTATGATAGCATTATTTAAATGATAAAATTCAAAATAATCCAAATATTCCAAAATGATAGACCAGTTAAATAAATTCTAGGTGTAAGTGAAATAATTACAAGTATAATTAATAGAGAACTTTAATTATTTTATGAAGTGCTTATCATAGTTACAGATTGTTAAATAAGAAATTTAAAATAAAAGATTCTTATCAAAACCAATGTATCATAACTGTGCAACATAATAACTAAAAAACGTAATGAAATCTTTCTACCTCATCTTTATGCTTTTGTTTTTCCTCCAATTTTTATATGGAGAGTTATTAAATTTTCGATTTAAAGAAAAGCATCCTCTTTAAAAATATGACTCTGATCTGTCTTTTGATCTTAAATTTCACTCTCTGTACAGTACTTACCACAGACAGTTATTCTTTAAGAAAAGATCTCTAGAATTCCACAAAAGATTACGTGTTATGCCCTAGGAGATAGTTGCCGTGATTATAACCATTGTTTTACTCTTTTTAAATTTTTATTATTATTTAAAGCAATATTTTCATAGTAAGATCTAAATTCTCTCTTATCCTGTCCTCATGATGAAATCTCTTCCTTTCACCTTCATTTTAAGGGGCCGGTAGCTTCCACGTTTTCCACATACTCTCTGTTTGCACCAAGGCTCTGTGCCCTATTGCTCATGTTAAAGTTAAAAAAAAAAAAAAAAAAAAAAAAAAAAAAAGAAACAGCTGGGTTTGGAAAAAAGCAAATATTGAAAGAACAAAGGCATGAAAGATGGATTTTATTTTAGTACAGCCTATTGTTCAATCGTACGACTTTCTTTTGTCACATAAACACTCATGGCAAACAAAACATGCTGTGAGAATCTTATTTTTCCTTCTATCTCTCAAAACCTATGTAACAGCAAAATTACAAAAGAAAGTCTAGATAATCACCTGGAAATTTGCTTCTCTGAAACATGCTATAAAAGGTAAAATTTGGAGCAGAATTATAATTATTCAGAATATTGTGTATGTCAGTGCTTTCTGACAGGACTTTGTTTGATGATGGAAAGGCTACATATCTGTGTTGTCCAATACCACAGGCAGTAGCCACATGTGGCTCTTTACCACTTGAAATGGCACTGGTGTGACTGAGGAACTGAATTTTTAATTTTATGTAATTTTAATTAATTTAAATTTAACTAGCCACATGTGCTTATGGACTACCATATTACACAGTGTAGAGCTATTCAAATTTAGCCTGTATTTCAAACACAGGATAAACATGTACAGCTTCAGCATCACTATTAAGCTATGTACTTTTTTATGATCTCCTTTATAAATTACACTTTCTTGTTTTAAGGAAAGTCAAGGAGTCCTAGTTACTAGTATTGCCATATTTAGTCAAACACTTGGAACATCCAAGAGCTGATTTTTAAAACAAAAAAATGAAATGAGGTTGTATTACAATATTTCTATATGGTACCAAAATATTTTGCATAATTGAAGAAAAATTAAAATTCTTTCATTGAAAAAAAGCCAAAAAGAAAAGGAGAGCCCTATCTACATTATACATTTATACACTAGGATGTTGATGTTAAATCTAAGGAATTATATGAGATGAAAATTTTTTTTAAGTTACAAAACACAGTAGTAAACAGATTCTATTTATGTAAGTTCAGTACATTGCATATGACAGGATATTCATAGATATTTTTAAATAGTTTTCATTATTACTTTATAAAACTTAAAAACAATTTTCTAAAATATATAAAAAGGTAGAAATACAACAAACTTGGGGATCATCAGGTGGTATTACAGTTATGGCCAACTGCAGTTCAAGTCCTAGACCTGGTATCTTGCTTTCTTACTTCCTCTTTCTCTCTCTCTCTGTCTCTCTCTGGTGAGCACACATGTCCTATAACAAATTAAAAAATAATAATAAATTAAATTCAATAAATAATTATTAGAAACAAGATAAACCCTATATTTCAATTAATGAAATTGAGCCACTATATTATCAGAACGTGTTTTTCCTTTAATTATTTTATTTTACATCATTATGGTGTTTTCTAATGTAGTTATGCAACATTTGTAAAAACTCTTCATAACCATTTTAAATGGCTGCATAGTATTCCATTGAGTGACTACATTTACTTAACCATTCTCTTTTAGGACAGTAAGGTTCTTAAAATATTTTATTTTAAAATAATACTAGGATTAACGTTCTCCAATTTATTAAAAAAAAATCTTTGTTATCATCAACACAACTTTCTTTCCCAAAGAGAAAATATATGACATTTTACTGAAACAACTCTTCCTAAAATATATAAATCTAGAAATTTCTTGAAATTTCTAAACAGAAGGGAATTTAACAAGCAAATAATCTTCATAAAAATTTGTTTGGTAACAAAAATTTAGGCTTGTCTTATTGCCAATATAATTTTATAAGCTGCAATTAGTTATTCTCTGTAAATGTAGGTAATGTTATACCAAACAAAGACATCTACAGATTTTTCTAATCTTATTTGCAGGCAGAAAGCAACAGTTTACTTCTTTCAAATCTAATTTTAAAAAACAAAACTGCATATACATAGACAGGTATTGTTCTGATATCCCTCGATGATAAATGCTTCTTGTCAACAAGAAAGCACAGAAAGGATTCGGCCATGCCTTTTTGGTCTTACATTGGCTGAGGAAAGAAGAAATCTATCCATATGGTCCGATACATTCACTACTAAGCCCTGACTCTCCACTTTTAGGTTTTAAAATAATTCTTCATACTGAGTAACAGATGAGTTGGAGATGTTGCAGCTCTGTCCAATTTAGAAAGCCAATAGACTTCTAGTTTCTCAGACTTCAAATTTTCAATTAGTGAAAATGAAGATAAACAGGTTCATTGTGAGTTCTGCCCCCAAAAGATTCATTAAGCTCCCGGCTAATGTAAAGCATATAGCTCAACACAACAAAATAGCAATAACGAATACAAAATGCTTTAAAGATGAGTCAAACATTTAGAAAGGAAAAACTCTGTGTCAGATAAATCAGATGGGCAAGGAACAGGATAAAGAACCAAGAGGCCCCTTTACTTATAATTCACGGATTTTATTATCAGTGTTAATCAGAAATGGAGCAATTCTGATATTAAATTAACACCTATTGAGCTACAAATTCTTTATTCATTTCTTTTTTCTCTTTCAATGAATAATATACAGAATTCCATATATTTTTGTTCAGCTACTGTGTTGTGATAGTTAAGAAGGTGTTGCAATTCAATTTAAAAGCTAAAACAAAAGCCTAAATGGTGTGCTTTCTGTTTTGTGAATTGCAGACGCTGCTTTACTGATACAACATCCAAGATTCTAAGCTGACATCAAAGCGGAAAAAAAAAAAAATCATCTGAAATGACAGCAGCAGCTGCAGCATCCGCCTCTAAATTAGGCTGTGTTTCAAAGTCTGGACTCAACTGCTAAGCAGTATAAAGACCCAGGAGGAAGGCAGCTCAGAAGAGTGAGCCTTCCGACCCAACACATCAAAGTAACACATGCTAGGAAGAGCAATAAACGCATGTGGCCCACATTCACGTGCCGCCTAATTGCGCTGGGCTCATGAAACCAAGACAAACCTTCAGCCGATTCCTGGTTTAGGAGAGGATTGGAGATCTTTTCTATGCAGAAAGCTGACACAAATTGGTTGCAGATTAGAGTCTGACTCTGCAATGAGACATCCCATAATTTCAAAAGATGGCCATTTTGGTGTCATATGGCATCTTCAAAACACTGACTTCTTAATGTAGTAACATATAAACTAACCATTAGGTATAAATAACAGTTAAAACATAAGCTTCATAAATGAAGAAAGCCTTAATTTGTACATTCAAGGATAGATGCTTTGAGGAAAGGCTTTTTCATTTGTTTTGCATATAAATTACCAATTTTGAGGGCATTTATCTTCTAAAGCATAAGCTATTTAACAAGATCCTAGAATACTAATATCTATTAAGAGAGTAGAGAAATAGTTACATGTTTTAGAAGTAATTTTTAGTAAAAATGCTTACTGTCAAAAGGTTTGCATTAAGGGATCATTACTATATACAGACGATGTAATATATTTAGCAGCATAATTTGCAATTAGATATATAGCAACTCACATAAGAAAAGCTTAATGTATTAGGATTCTGAATTCTTTCATTCTTTGTTCATACCCTTTATGCTCTTTACTGTATTTTACAGTACAATGCCCTATTATTCCACAAAATATTCTTCTGTACATGTAAATTGGCAAAGTTAACTTACACAATTACCTGAGGAGACTTTAATTATAATTAGTGGAAGACTGATAATTAATCCTATTAAGTGAAATATGCATGTGTTTTCACTGAACATATGCACTGAAAGAAAAAAAATCTCAAAAATATTCAGGGCAATTATAAAGAGCCGAGAATGGAAAAAGGAAAAATGTATCCACCCTAAAATTCTGAAATTTTTGGCCATAATTTTGACTAAATAAATATATTTTAAAGAACTGAGTCATAAAATTTTAGAATTAATCTCTTTAGTGTGCCTACATCATAAAAGAAACTCTACAAATATATAGTTTTATCATGCATTTAGAGTCTATCCTCAGATTCCTGAGGGTCAAATTTCATTGACATCAATTAGCTCTGAATTTATATCTAGGATATGTAATAGACTGAGTCATACTCACTTCTTAGAAAATATTAGCACTAAATATTCTGCAGAAATGTGGCTATGTAATATATCATTTTCCATTATGATAGTGTGGATTGGAGGAATAAAAAATATATATTCCAGGGCTGTCCCCATGGCCTGATGGTTAAGGAGATTAGATCCTCCATGACAGACTGAGCCATTGAAATTCCATCCCCAGTGGCTTGTATATTGTATCAGACACATGTGTGTGCATGCCCAAAATCCTAGCAAGATGGAGAAATAGAAGTGATTGCTGCATGTCCAAAACCCATTGGAAGTGTTTTCTCCTTCTCCCTTTTTGTCTCACTCTGGAGAACACATGTGCTCTCTGTCCAATTTTTAAAAATGTATGTAAAAATAATTCATGCAATGATCTTACTATTCCCCCACAAAAGGAAGAAAAAAATATCAAAATATCAAACTTTTACTTTATGACAATTACTGTATCCTTCTGGATACTATTGCATTTCTTAATGTCATAATATTGTTCAAATCTATAACATAGGAAATGGCCTCAAAGGCTTTTGTCAGAGCCATAAAATGGGTCATATGTCTGAATCACAAAGACCATAACTCATGTTCAGCAGGTTAACATGGATTTGTCTCTTTGAGAAAGCTCCATGATCTGTACCCACCTAAAAACACTTGAGTGTAGGGAACCAGCAGTTAGCATAATGGCTATGTCGCTGGACTCCCACGTAGTCGACCGCGGTTCGCATCTCGGACCTGGGGGCTTAAAACTCACACCGGGCGTGTGTGCGTGCATGCCCAAGATCCCAAGAGGAGAATGGAGGAGAAGGGATTGCGGCGTGACCATCCCCCCTGGGAGGTGATTTCTCACTTTCTGTCTCTATGTCTCTCTCTGTCTGCCTGGCAAACGCACGCGCCATATAGCGAAAACCTCTCTCAAAAAATAAAAAAATAAAAAATAAAAAAAATAAAAAAATAAAAAAAATAAAATAAAATAAAAATAAATAAATAAATAAAAAACACTTGAGTGTGGAATGTGTGGATTCTGGCATTATAGAGGACCTTTCAAGGAGGGTGTCAGGAAGACTTGACCTAACAAGGACTAGATTCTTTTGAATAGGTAACAGTCTCTTTGCTTGGTACATACTAATTCCAGGTCTGAATCGTCCTTTCTGAGAGTTGTCTTTCTTAATATCTTAATTGATAAATAGCTGTTTAAACAACTTTATGTCATTACAAAGAATATGGAGTCAAAGGGAGGACAGTGGCAAAGAGATGATGAATGTGTGTTGGCTGGTATGTGAAGCCCACATTGGAGGAGAGTCATGGGGCATGCCACAGATTTCAGTTTCCATGGATGCATAGGTAAGTAGTACTGATCTTTCTTTGTCCTTGAGACCTTCATTTCATCTTCTCTAGTAGTGGCTCTGTGGTCAAGGCTGATGGTGACTGCACTAGTGAACTCTAAATGTTTATGAATGATTCCACCTTTGGCATGAACTCTTCCAACTAGATGGAGACCTTGGAAGTGAGACTGAAACCATTTTCAATATAATTGGCCTAACCTAGATGGCACAGCTTGTAGCATACCGAAGTGCTGGAAGCCACAACTGACCATTAGTTAGGGTCCTCGGTTTCCCTGAGAACATGCTGTGTGCGTGTGCAAGATCCTAATGAACTGGACAGCTAGGGCAAGTAAATTACAGCATAGCATGACCTTGTCTAGCAAAAGTGCTTCTCTCTCTCTCTCTCTCTCCCTCTCTCTCTCTCTCTTTCTGTGTGTGCGTGTGTGCGTGTGCAAGTACATATTCTCTACCATGAATTTAAAAAACTAAAATTAGAAAAACTTAAATAATTATAGCTAGCATTTGCATACATAGAAGAATGTCAAAAAGGTTTTGAAAAACAAAATGGAATGAATGTACACGTTGTTTTAGTGCAAATAATGTGCAATCTACACGTAGTTTTTCATTTTAGGTATTTTCTATGAATTTTTGAAGACCCTTTGTACCTTAAAGCTTACAAAGTTTGTCTCACAGATATTATCTTGTTAATTCTTACCAGCAACCCATAGGCCCTGTTATTATGCCCAATAACAGACAAGGAAACTTTCTCAGAGAGAGAAATGTGTGCCTTAAATCATATACAGCAAACAAATGTCATATTTAGAACTCCTCCCTCTGACCTTCAGCCTCTCAGCCCTTTGCAGTTTCTGTATCACTCACAGCCATCTTCCACACCTTCCATGTATCAGAGAACCAAAAATCAGTGGTTTGAATACAAAAGCAATACCTTTTCTAGTGTTTCATCCTTGAAGTTATTCTTAAGAGTATTTCTTTTTTTCTATTTTTTTATTTAAATTTATTTATTTACATTCATTCACTATATATCATTACAGCATACAGAATGAGATTTCCCACCCAGAATATACTGTATATGGGCTCAATCAAGCACATCAACATATGTGTTATCAACAAATAGTTTTCTATTTTCTGTATATTTTGCTTTATTTTTTCATCCTTGATTCCCTATCCCCACCCTCTGCCATGTCCCACTCTTCTCCCACACTGTCTCTGGTTTCCATGGTTGCTTCCTCTGTCTTTTCTCCCATTTAATTGATTCGTTAATGAACTTAATTAGTCTAAATATTTCCAATAGCAAGTGCAGCTGATATACACACATACATGAACAAGAGTCTGACTTTAGGCATAAACCTCAGTGAGTAGAATGAACATACTGTAAAGTAGCACCTAGCTGGGGCTATTTAGCTTACTGCAGTCATCAAATACGCATTTTTTTTTAATTTCAATAAAAACAGTTTTCATGGTTTTTTTCCCTCCTGAAACATTTTTAATTAATTAATTTAAATACATGGTTGATTTTTCTTATTTTACAGCATGAATACTACTCAGATTTAATATATTCTTAAATTAGACAATACTGTGTTCAGACGCCATTATTCAATGAGATGTTTTTGTAGATTAATCACCATTAAGTGAAATTATATCCCTTTTTAATAGAGTAACTCTATAACCTGGTTACCCAAGGTAATTTCATGGCAAGAAAAAGGTTTCTCAGGTTCCTTCATAAATACCTCAATATGTTGACTTTTCTATGAATTTAACTAGGATTTACAGTACATTCACTATGGATAATCACACATAGACAACACATATATACATATGTGTGTACATATGTATGCATACACATGCATATATACATATTCTGCCTCCTTTTGAAGTACTCTGTTTATGAATATAAATCTTGGTAAGTGCTATGAAGCAAAGTAAAGGGGCTAGCGAAAGATAGTGAAGATCAGACGAAGGCTCTCTAGGAAAATGGGATTAAAATTCAGTAGGAATTAGCCAGGTGCAAAGTTAGAGACAACTACTTCATAGTGAAGAATCATCTGCATGATTTCAATTCAAAGGAGAGTTTTATTTATTCGAGATTCAAAAGTAATAGTTAAGTGCCCATTAAATGACAAGCCCCAATATAGGTACCGAGATAATAAAATGGGCCTCACTCATGGAGCTCACAGTCCAATCGTGGAAAAGGAAAGAAGGAAGGGAGAGAAGGACGTGAGAAAGAACGATTGAGAGAGAAAGAGAGAGAGAAAAGGGGAGTGGATTGTAATTTTAGGACAGTGATAAGTGCATTTAAACTAACAAACGAAAAAAGAATACTGGAAAATGTTTTAGAAAGTAACTGAAATTCAGAGATGACTTTACACCTGTCATGGTGAAAAAGTCCCTCTAGCAAGGTAATAATTTCATTATGTTCTGGTTAACAAAGAAAGGAACCACTAAGCAAAGATCTGAGGGGAAAAGATGCCAGACAGAGGAAAGAGCAAACTCAAGGACCGTAAGGTAGAAAGAAATTAGCTTGTGTTTAGGAAACACTTCATTAGAAGCCAGTATAGTCGAAGCATAGTAAGAGAGAGAGAAGCGACACTAAAAGAAGTTGAAAAGTGGAGTTTTATGGCCATAATGCAGTTTAATTGCTATAACCTGGAGAATTCAAGGCCCCTAGGAAACAAGAGTGAGAGACCCTGGAGAAGTGGACAAATAATAGATTGGGTTACAATTTTTGAACGCATTCAGTACACAAGGAATAATTGAAGGGTTTTAATCCAATGAATGCATACTCCATTCTATTTCCAATGGTGAAGGACTTGGATGGGCAACAAGAACAGAAGCAGGGTGAATAGGTAAAAAGCCATCTGAGGAGTGCTCAGGTGGGAGTGGTATACTGCAAGCAAAACCAAGTAGACATGGAGAAAAGTGAACAGATTAAAGAGCCTCTGGTATTTACAAAAGCCAGCAGGAAAATACTCTACCAATGGTATTTTACATATGGATTATAAAATTTATTCTTTCAAGCAATAATATGTCAAATGCATAATATGCACAAAAGGCTATTGAAATAGTGTACTAAAAGTAAATTTTACACATACTTCCTTTCTCCTTTTTTCCCTCCTTTGAGGAATATAATAAATTGATTTAAGTCTTTTTTTGTTTGTTTTTTTGTTGGTTTTGTTTTTGTTGTTGTTTTGTTTGTTTGTTTTTAAGGAGAGAAACTTTCATTTGTTTTCTTTTTTTTTTCTTCCATGAGAGTGAGACATAGAATGAAACAAGCCCATCAAGGTCCTCATGTCACAATTCATTCTCGACTTCAGCCAGCCAGTATGACAAGCGTGTGTCCACACACATGTACAGAGAGAGAGAGAGAGAGAGAGAGAGAGAGAGGGAGAGAGAGGGAGAGAGAGACCACCTTGAGCAGACAGACCTCAGGCTGTGAACTAGGATCTTCTCATGGGCCACTAGGACACCAAATGCACTTTTTTTTAAAAAAGATAAAAATACACACAGATTTTGAGCAATATTGTCTACAGAATTAAGTTATATAGTCAGTCATCCCATCTGCTTGAATTTTTATGAAAACATAAGGTTCAGTGAGTTCAAACTAATTTTAATAGGTGAACATAAATATAACTCTTCTTAGGGCATGTTCGGTAAAAATGCATTCAATTTTAACTTGCAGAGATAAACTGAGGCCCCAAAGAGGAAACTCTTGCATTTAATTCATGTATCATGAAAGCCCTAATTGAAGATATGATTATTTGAAGTTTCTAAAACTTGGTCTGTCACATGCCCCAGATTAGTTATTTTTTCTTGTAAAGCAAAAAATAAAATTAAATAAGATGAACTTATCGTCTGAAATATAAGCCAAATGCACATATACGTAATTCTTCCTCACAGCAGAATTTTTAAACCTGCTAAATAAAAAGCAATCTCAATTTGCTAAATGTCTCATTTTAAAGTTATTTATTATTGCTTCATGTTTACCTATAATCAACTGTCTTTTTTTTTTGGTATGGATTACTTTTTTTTTCTTAACTACACAAGTAATTAATGTATACATTCATTTGTAAATAATTTAAACAAGAAAGGTAGAATGAAAGTGTCCTTTACCTATTGTCTTCCTGAATCCTAGTTTGATGTGGTCCTTCAGGACATTTTTCTGTGTATATACACACATGTTTATAGAAACATGGAAACATATATGTGAATGTGTGTATGTGTTCATGTGTTTTTGAAATAGCTATAAAGTGATAATGAGATAAAGATAATGGGAATGGTGAGGATATTTGTAGACCAAGTGAGGTTAGTAGAGAGGGAAAAAAAAGGCAGGCCAGCTCCCTGGCTTGGTGGTCAAGGCAGCCAGATTCCCCATGTCTGACTACACTGGTTGAGTCCCAGATCCGGCAGACTGAGGAAAACACCAGGCATGTGTGTGTACCCAAACTCTCAAAAGCAGGGGGAGGTGGAAGAGGAGGGAATGTAGCGTGACCATTCCCCTCAGGGTGGTGCTTTCTCCTCCCCACTTTATGTCTCTTTCTAGTGAGCACATGTGTCCTCTGGCAAAAACAAACAAACAAAAAAACTATTATCTTTCAAAAAGGCAAATCAGGGGAACCAGCAGTTAGCGTAATGGCTATGTCGCTGGACTCCCACGTAGTCGACCGCAGTTCGCGTCTCGGACCGGGTGGCTTACAACTCACGCCGGGCGCGTGTGCGTGCGTGCCCAAGATCCCGAGAGGAGAATGGAGGAGAAGGGATTGCGGCGTGACCATCCCCCCTGGGGGGTGATTTCTCGCTTTCTGTCTCTATGTCTCTCTCTGTCTGTCTGGCGAGCGCACGCGCCCTATAGCGAAAAACCTCTCCAAAAAAAAAAAAAAAAAAAAAAAAAAGGCAAATCAGTAGATAATGTCTAAAATAGAAAGCACATGCAGGAATAATATAACCCTCATATTTACAAATATGGAGGCAAATGACAAAAAGCAAGCCAGCTAAAAGTGTTGTTGAGTAGTGTAGGTGGGAATGAGGGCTCCTATTTTTTTTCTAATTAACTCATCTGATTATTTGATTTTTTTGTGTGTGCATGTGTAATTTCTTTCTTTTCACACACACACACACATTTACCCCTTTGTCTGACCCTCTGCCTGTTCCCACCCTCTTCTCACACTATCTCTGGTGTCTACAGTTGTGTTCCATTCCTTTTTCCCCCACATTTTATTGATCACACCATTTCTTAAATAATCTAACTACTTTCAATAGCAAGTTCAGCTGGTAATTTCAAGAAAAGCAGTTTTGAATTGGTAAAAAAATTTGCTTAAAACTTAAAGCCTGGAAACAGGTTAGTATTCTGTTCAAATAACAAGTACATGAACCTATTGACAGCTCAAGAGAGGACAAAAACTCTTAAAACTGGACAACAAAGCCTAAAAGAAAAGCAGCAATATTTTAGTCAAAAGTCGCAGAATGCTATTGCACCAGTTCAGTCTCATGTACTTTATCTTCTGTTGTGGTTTGATCTTCCCAATTGAATTCTGGGATATAACACTCAACTCCAGACTTGTCCCTACAATTAAGCTGGCCATTTTATGAGTTTTTGAACTCTTATTTCTCTGTAATTACATTTAATTTTCCCAACATAGCACTCCCTTGAGAAATTTTTGGAGATCTGGTCTGGTGCTGGTAAATTCTTTCAGGTTTTGTTTATCTGAGAATGTTCTTGTCTTTTCTTCCCATATGAAGGATAATCTTGCTGGGTACAGTATTCTTGGCTGAAATTGCTTTTCCCTTAACACTCTATTTTCCCATTCTTTCCTCGCTTGCATTGTTTCTGATGAGAGGTCTGCTGTTAGTCTGATGGGATATCCTTTGTAGGTATCTTGCCGTTTCTCTCTTGCCAATCTTAGTATCTTGTCTTTGTCCGTGATTTTGGTCAGTCTGGCTACAATGTGTCTTGGAGAAGATCTTCCTGGGTTGATTCTATTTGGGGTCCTTTGTATTTCTTGGGACTGGATCTTTGAGTGCCTCTCTAGTTTGGAAAGTTTTCTTGCAGGATTTCATGGAATAGATTATCAATGTCCTTATGAGTCTCTTCGCCTTCTAGGATGCCAATTATCCAGATGTTTGGACATTTAATGATATCTAGTATTTCTCATATATTGTTCTCAAATTTTGGGGCAATTTTCTCAGTCTTTGTGGTGGATTTTTCTAGGCCAGCTATTTTCTCTTCCATATCTAAGATTCTATTTTCTGTATGAGCTAGTCTGCTTTTAATACTTTCAAGAGAGATTTTGACTTCCTGTATTATAGCCTTCATCTCTAACAGTTCCATTTGATTCTTTTGTAAAGTGTGTAATTACTCCTTTAGATCTTGCAAGAATTTCCTCATCTCCTGGAACTCGTCAGCTCCTTTCTCCTTTCTCTTCTGCAGTTTATTGTCTCTCTTCTCTTCCATCTCTGTTAGCTTCACCATTATGAATGTCCTAAATTCTTTATCAGACATTTCCATTGAACTGTCTGTGGATGAAGAGGAGTTATTCTTTTCCCTTGGAGGAGAGGTATTTTCTTGCTTTTCCATATTTCTTGTGATCCTGTGGTGATTTCTAGTCATCTGATGGAAAGTGTGTTTTTTCCCGAACTTGAAGTTCAATCTGAGCATCCAGGAGTGTGCAGAAAAGGAAATAGAGAGAGAGAAACAACAGCAACAAAAACAACCAAGAAACAGAAAAAAAGAGAAGAAAAAAATAAAGAAAAAACTAAAATAAATATATTTTTTAAAAAAGAAAATATTAGAAAACCTCACAGCACGCTTGCATGCCGCACCAAATCACTAGTTTTCAATAGCCATGAAGGTGTCTTCTGAGGTCTGTTCCCTTGCCTCCCGTGGGTTGAGAGAGGGAGAGGGGATTATTAACAAGATAAAGGGAAAGGAGGGGCTGAAAGTCAAGAAACTGCTTTACCTTAAAAAATTTTAATAAGGAAAAATTTCAAAAAAAATTTGAGAAGACAGAGACAGAGACAGAGGTAGAGAGAGACAAAGACAGAGACAGAGACAGAAGGCTTGAAAGTCTTCCTACCATGCAAGTTTGTGGGCTGGAGGCTGAATTATCAGTGGAAAATCTTCATTTCTCCTATTCCCCTGAAATCACTAGTTCTCAATAGCCAAGGTGTCTTCTGATTTTAGTCTTTATTGAAACTTTCTGCTTAAGAAAGCTTTATTAGGATCAGGAGATAATACAGTGATTATGTCACTGGACTCCCACATGGCTGACCACGGTTTGAGTCCTGAACTCAGTGGCTTGAAACTCACGCTGGGGGCATATGTGCACATGTCCAAAATCTCAGAGGAGAATGGAGGAGAAGGGATTGCGGTGTGGCCATTCCACCTGGAGGTGGGGGGTGGTTATTCTCCCTGGAGATGGGGGGCAATTTCTCACTTTCTGTCTCTCTCTCTCTGTCTCCCTGGCAAGCACACATGTCCTATAAGAAAAATCCCTTTAAAAAAAAAGAAAGAAAGAAAGAAAGAAAAAGAGAAAGCTTTGTCATCATCTTACAGACCACTAAATGCAGTTTACATTGAAAAGCTCATATGTATCTCAAACTACATTGATTTTAACATTGTCTTAATTAAACTGAAATTTCTTACTTTTGCTTTTTGTTTAAATGAGAGTATATTCTGCCATTTGATATACAACAAAAACTATATAAAACAAGATCATTACAAACCCTTTAGTTTTAAAAGAAAAGGTACGTTTTTATATTCCTTTCAAAATAAATTCCTGTGAAGAATCATGAAACAAAGCTATTTACATTCTTATGAGAACAGTTTCAAATCAAAATACTGTGTGTACTGTTTCACCAAAGAATAGCAATCAATTCTGTCAGGATGTAATTAGAGTACCTACCACATGTCAAAATATTCTTTTCCCTCTCCTATCAATAGAGAAATTTGCTAAAATTTTAATTTCCTTACAGAAATTCTTATGATTTAAAACTGTGTTAACTTTCATGAATTTTTTGGGGGGGGTCTTGTTCTTTCTTCCTATGATGGTTGAAATGTCCTCTCCAAAATTCATGTTAAAATTTAATGTTGACCTGACAGTTTTAGGAGGTTAGAATTTTAATAAAAGGTGGTTAGCTCAGTAAGTATTCTGCCTTTATGAATGAATTAATGCCATTATCATGGGAGTTATCTAGGAGTCTAGTCACATTTTTCTCTCTGTCTCTCATGTACTTTTGCCCATGTAATGTCTTCCACTGCATTCTGATATAGCAAGAGGGCCCTCCCCTGATGCAGTCCTTCTATCTTGGACTTCCCAGATACATAAGCCAAATAAATGTCTTTTCTTATAAATTACCCTGTTTCTGGTATTCTGATATATAAAAAAAAAATCGACTAAGACACTTACTAAGAATATACATCAAAATAAAAAGCATATTTCCTTTGTAGAGAGAAGACTGATCTCTCAAAAAAAAATTTTATGATGGTAGTGACGATAATAATCTGTAGGTCCAACAGAAATATCAGCATAGTTAGAAGTCACTGGGAGCATTAGTGGCAAGTAGAGCACAGATGCTCGATCTTTATTGGAGAGATTTGCCCACCTTGGTGTTTTTGTGTTACTTTTCAGGGGTCAAACTAGGATTGGCTTCTGCAGCTTAAGGAACGCCCCAGAGGCAGGTCACAAGGAGTTGAATTCGGGGATGAAGCTCACCTTGAAAGAATGTGTGACCACTTCTATGTACCTCTAGGGATTCCCATGAAATTGCAACCAGTGAGGATACTGCTATTGGAGAAAAACTAAATACGAGAGGTCTTCAAAAAGTTCACAAAGAATGCACATTATGGAAATGATGAGTGGAATTAGAAGTTTTTTGCACCAAAATAATATCATATTTTGATTCCATTTTTTTTCATAAACTTTGTGAAGTATGCTCATATAACCATTAAGATGATTCAAGTGTGACCCTTTGCAAGCACAGAATCAGAACATGTACGGAATTCTTCCCCCTGCAGTATAACAAACAACCGAGTCTGTCTATGGACTATAGCAGATTCTTTATAAAGGTTACTTTGGCCCTAAACTGCCAACGCTCACCTAATTGTTCTGTGGCTTGATTAGAGTGGACTAAGAGCACTTCTCCAGCTGTTACTTCTGAATCCATATTTGGCATTCAGTCATTTGCAAAGAGCATCTTCTTACTTGCAAAAAAACTCTGTATTTCAGTGTATAACGTTAGCATATTTGGTATAGTAATAAAATAAAAGCTAAATTTTCAGATCCACTTATGAGCAAAGGATTTGGAAATATGTTTTATAGACATAATATCACGAACATCTTGTAGTAAATATTAAGTTATAGAGGCAAGATTAGAACTCAGTCTGATTCCAGAATGTAAACTTTTGGAAATGTCCGAAATAATGGACTGGTGTTTTGGTTGGTGCATTCTTTATGATTTTATACTCATTGTCCTTATGAACAGCAAGGAGTGTGTGTCATTATATGAGATAATCAAAGTGCAAATTAATTTTTGTTCCTTGTCATCACTTTAAAATGTATTTTCCTGCTCCTAGGAAAAGATAAAGGGTATTTGTTCATATGTAGGTAACAGATCATCTTACAGGCACCCTGAATCATAAATGCAGAGCTCCTTAGTGACTCCCATAACCTGGTCTCTGTCCTGAAATTTCCTGGACCCTTCTGGTTGCCTTTCGCCTCTGGGTGGTGCTTGTAACACTTCCAAGGCCTGTACAAATCCAGTGTTTCTACGTAGCTTCTTTCAGCTAAGGTCCCTCTCTTCCCCTAATCACCATTTAATAAAGAGGACACAAGAGAACCTTATGCTGGCTCTTTCAAATGCCCCACATTTGGTCTTCAGGAAGCACACTTCATTCTCCTTGACAAACTTGAACCTGAGTAGAACACCACACAGTCATCTCTATCCTGCTGTTCCAGGTAGCTTTAACTTTTTCTGTCTCAAGTTATGCTTCAGCTTACTGTGGTTTCTAAATGTTGGGGACACATTTCAGACTCACCAAGTGGACCCATAGAATCAGTTCTCTCCTTAAGAAGAAGGAAACAACTCTCACATGAACACACATTTGGAGGGGAGTAAACTTAAAGCAAAGCAGTGAGTCTCTCCAAATAATTTTATTCAATAAGTTCTGCCTCTTTATCTTCTTGACACACGTTAATACCCTTAAAATGAACCAAAATATTTCAGAGTCATTGAATCCATTCTCAGCCATTGTCTCAATAAATGCAGCTTATGATGATGTATCTTATACTTTTCTTTGTTCCTGATATTGGTAGTATTGGAATCAAATTAAAAATAAGATAATAGGAGTCCCAGTCTAACATCCTAATCTATTTATTGAGCATCTACTATACTGTGGACACAATGCTTCATGTTCTAGATACAATGTGTAACCTACCCCTTACCTTTTATTTTAATTAATATTTATTTCTATGTTAAAATGATAAACTTGAGAATAAGCACCTTCTTCACTGAACTGTTATCCTCACATGCCAGATAACATTCACTGTGCATCTTGCCATCAAGTCTTCTTGCCTTTTTACATGAACAGGACATGGTCCCTTCCATCTGAAGAGATTACATACTAGGAAGCATTTTTTCAAAGTGAGGAATGATTAAAATTCCAAGGGATGAGTGTTACAATGTAGCACACATTTTTGGAGTCCATAGGAAATACAAAGCATATCCTGGTAGCCAAGAAAAAGTACCTGAGTGGAGGGTACTATATACAGAGAAGATGTCCAAGGGAAAGTACTATCTGTAGAATGAATACACATGGTTTGGGTGAATAATGAAGAATTGAAAGAAAACAAAACAATCAGGGGATAGTGAGCACTGTTAATTACAATACCAATATTCCCCATTGTTATTTCTTCTTCACAGAATACCAGTTTTGCTCAGATATCTACTCCTACCATTGCAATTGATCCGTTCCTACCATTCCAAACTTGTCCACTCCTACCATTGCAAACTGATCCACGCCTACCATATCCAAACTGATCCACGCCTACCATTACAAACTGATCCACTCCTACCATTACAAACTGATCCACTCCTACCTTACAAACTTGTCCACTGCTATCATTACAAACTTGTCCACTCCTATCATACACAAGTTTATCTACTTCTACCATATACAAACTTATCTAAGATATGATTTCTCAGCCAGGCACCATTGATATTCGGTTTAGAATAATTTTGTATTAGCAGGAGAGGGAAGGAGGGAAGCTATTCTGAGTATTTTCAAATATTGAGAGACATACTTGTCCTCCACTGACTAGATAACATTCACAGATGGACACACACACAGCCACTTGTGATATAGTATCTCCAGAGTTATATTAATGAGTGTTTGCTGAGGATGGGAGTCAAAAATCACACACACACACACACACACACACACACACACACACCACAGATATGAGGATCAATCCAAAAATGAGCATGTGACCAAACTCTTTCTTATTCTTCATATCTTTGTTTATTAATATGATGTCTGGAACTGCTACAGTCATGTTGTCTCAGCCTGAAAAAAAATAGTTGCCAAAGACAATGTAGGGAAGGTGGAAATAACCCGGATCCTTGATGACCTTGTCAATTGAATTCTGTGTTGTGGAGATCTGTCCTGAAAATGCCAAAATATGAAATAATACATGTATTGGCTAAGACGTTTTGCATTAAGGTTTCTACAAATTGCAACCCAGAGATGGGTTGCTGGTGCAAGAGGAAGCAGGCATGCACACAATCCTGAGGTTAAGAGAATGATGCAATTGCACATAAACTCAGTATGAGTGGAGGACAAAAACCGAAGTAGTTTTTTATGGCTGAGTAGTATTCCATAGTGTATATGTGCCACATTTTTACAATCTATACAGCTGTTCATGGATATTTGGATTGGTTCTCTGTCTTTGCAATTGTAAATAATGCCGCAATAAACATAGATGTGCAAGCGCTTTCCTGACTGAGAGTTTTCCTACCCTTTGGGTAGATACTCAGGAGTGGAATTGCTGGATCATATGGCAGTTCTATTTGCAGGTCTTTGAGGAACTTCCATATTGTTCTCCAGAGTGGCTGTACTAATCTACATTCCCACCAGCAGGGTAGAAGTGTTCCCTTTTCACCAGAGCCTCATCAGCATTTATTTGTGTGTGTGTGTGTGTGTGTGTGTGTGTGTGTGTGTGTTTTCTAATCTAAGCCATTCTGACTGGGGTTAGGTGGTATCTCATCATGGTTTTGATCTGCATCTCCCTTATGATGAGGGATGTTGAACATTTTTTCTTGTGCTTTTTGGATGTTCATATGTCTTTATATAAAGTTTTTTTTTTTTTTGAGAGGTTTTTGCTATAGGGCACGTGCGCTCGCCAGACAGACAGAGAGAGACAGAGAGACAGAAAGCGAAAAACACCCCCCGGGGGGATGGCCACGCCACAATCCCTTCTCCTCCATTCTCCTCTCGGGATCTTGGGCACGCACGCACACGCGCCCAGCGTGAGTTTTAAGCCACCACACTCAAACCACGGTTGACTATGTGGGAGTCTAGTGACAAAGCCATTATGCTAACTGCTGGTCCCTAAAGTTGTTTTTTTTTTCCAGCTCATTTTCCCATTTTAAATTGGGTTGATCATTTTTTTGGAGGTGAGTTGTGGAGTGTATTCATGTTGGGTCTATTCACTTTATAGTGACTGAATGTATAAAATAAAATAATAAAAAAACTGAAGTAGTGACATAAAAAAGATAAAATGTATGACAATGATTAAAGATGATAAATTTTGTGTGGAAATTAGAAGATATTAAAGGTTTAAGCATGGTCAGAACTGGGTTTTAAAATGCTGGTTTGGCGACAAAAGCTGGGTTTTATTATTTTTTTCCTAATCACTTATTTATTTTTTATTTTTTGGAGAGGTTTTCGCTATAGGGTGTGTGCGCTCACCAGAAAGACAGAGAGACAGAGAGACAGAAAGCGAGAAATCACCCCCCAGGGGAGATGGCCACGCCACAATCCCTTCTCCTCCATTCTCCTCCCTGGATCTTGGGCACACACACACACGCGCCCGGCGTGAGTTTTAAGCCACCGGGTCCGGGACGCAAACCGCGGTCGACTACGTGGGAGTCCAGCGACATAGCCATTACGCTAACTGCTGGTTCCCATAATCACTTATTTTTTTTTAATTTTCCCACATTTGCTTTACATAACAAAAACATTTTGCTCATACTCCATAGTTCTTGACAGTTAATAGTTTTCAAAATTTCAAAAAACTGAATTTTAAAGATAATGCTCGAAATTATTGTTATAATTTTGTTCGAGGACAAGGAAAGCAAGATTGAAACCAGAGATTAGAGTTTGGAGGATGTTGCCATAGCACAAATGACAGTGGATGAGGATATCTTTATTTCTGCTTCCCAAAATAATTTGCTCTTTAGCTTGTCTCCATAGCATTCAAAGACAAAAGAACAAGTTTTCACTTTCTGGTTCTGCAATTCCTACAATGTCTGCTTTCTCCTCTGAAGGACATAGTTCATCAGTATTTATGTAACACAACTCCAGTGAAAATCAGCAAGGGCACTTGTACTTTTCTATTTTCAAGTAAAACAGATTTAACAACCAGTTTTCATTTCTGTGACTAGGTCATTAAGCAGATTGGTTGATAAGTACAGAGCTTAAAGGCAGATGTGTCACAGCACCATAGTGTACGTATTTCTCAATAGCTATGACATGACACCAAACTAGAATAATGTAATTATATCTATACAAAAAGCATACAGTAGATAAGCACCAGAAAGTGATGAGGCACACCACAACAGAATAATATAAAACTGGCATAATCATTTTTATTTATTCTTGAATACTCTTCTGGATGCACAATGAGGTACAAATTTATAAATGAAATCTGTAGCCTTGCATGATGGCGAACCCTCTGTGTATGAACACTAACCAACTACAAGAATAAGACAAATCTTGGGAAGGGGAATTCCCAAGATTCACACACAGTAAGAAAAGGGATACCCCCACACTAGAGAACTAGTCATCAGTTTAAGCAGTCATTAAGTGAGGAATGACCATATATTAAATATATAAATCACTTGGAAAGGTATGGACATTTAAATAGTATTAATTCTTCCAGTCATA
Source organism: Tupaia tana (assembly GCA_026018925.1). Classification (NCBI taxonomy): domain Eukaryota; kingdom Metazoa; phylum Chordata; class Mammalia; order Scandentia; family Tupaiidae; genus Tupaia; species Tupaia tana. Next base: position 17,335,367 of record JAKSZU010000019.1, read on the forward strand.
AACATGAAATCTCTTTCCATTTATTTGTCTTCAATTTTTTTCGTTAATGTTTTATAGTTTTCAGTGTATGGGTCTTTCAACTGATTGTTTAAGTTTATCCATAATTATTTTATTTCTTTACAGCTGTTATAAGTTTAATTGTTTTCTTAAATTTGGAGGGGCTAGTTTGTTGTTGGTATATGGAAACTACTTGTTTTTGTACACTCTTCTTAATCCTACAAATTTATTTAATTTGTTTATTAGTTTTAACAGCTTTTTGGTAGACTCTTTAGGGTTTTTTATACATAATATCACATTGTCTGTAAACAGGGGCAATTCAACTTCTTAGGAAACATTTTAAAAATCATAAAATTAAAACAATTACAATTTTCTGAAATCAGCAGATGGCATAATGGTTAAGTTGCTGGAGTACCACATGGCCAACCATGGTTCAAGCTCTGGACTTAGTGGCTTCAAATTCATTCCAGGTGCGCATGTGTGCATGCCCAAAGTCTAAAGAGGAGAATGGAGGAAAAGGGATTGCAGTATGGTCATTCCCCTGGGGGACTATTTCTCACTTTCTGTCTCTCTCTGTCTCTCCACCAAGCACACGCATACTCTAGCAACTATCTCTCTTTTAAAAAGTCAGAATTTCCTTTCTAATTGGGTGTCTATTATTTCTTTTTCTTGCCTAATTGCTTTGACTAGGACTCCACTACAATGTTGAATAAAAGTGGTGATAGTGGACAGTCTTGTCTTGTGCCTGATCTTAGAAGAAAAGCTTTCAACTTTTCACCATTGAGAACAATGTTAGCTGTAGGTTTGTTCTATATGACTTTTGTCGCGTTAAGATATGTTCCTTCAATATCTTACTTATTGATAGCTTTTATCATAAGAGTATGTTGAATTTTTTTCAAGTGCTTTTTTGACATCAATTAAAATTTTTGTATGGTCATTTTTTCCTATTTTGTTATTGTAGTGTATCACAATTATTAATTTCCATATGTTAAAACTTCCTTGCATCCCTAAGATAAATTCCACTTGATCATGGTAAATGGTCATTTTAATGTGTTGTTGAATTAGGTTTGTTAGTATTTTGTTGAGGATTTCGCATCTTTGTTCACCAGGGATGTTGAACTGTCAGTTTCTGTTCTTGTCTGATTTTTATATTAAGTAAAGATAGCTTATAAAATGAGTTTGGAAGTATTCCCTCTACTTCAATTTTTGGAAGAGATTAAGAAGATTATCATTAGTTCTTTAAATGTTAGAATTCAACAGTTTTTCCTGGACTTGTGTTTGATGAGAAACTTTTTATTATCTCCTTTTCAATCCCCTTTTCATTATTGGGCCTGTTCAACTTTTCTTTCTTCCAATTCATTCTCAGTAGATTACATGTTTCTAGAAATTCATCTATTTTTTTATAGATGATCAATTTCATCATTATGTAATTGTTCATAATACTCTTGTGATCCCTTATATTTCTGTACTGTTCATCATAAATTTTCCATTTAAATTTCTAATTTTATATATTTGAATCTTCTCCTTTTTTTGTTCCTAGTCTAGTTGGAGGCTTGTCATTTTATCTTTTCAAACACCTAACTCTTAAATTTGTTGGTATTTTCTGTTGTTTTTCTACTCACTATTTCATTTATTCTGCTTTGATATTGATTTTTTTCTTTCCTTTAACTAGCCTCAAGCTTATTTTTGCTTCTTTTTCTAGTCTTTTGAGTAGTTATGCAACTTTCAGTAGTAAATTCCTAATGTTAAATTAAATGTACTACATTAGGCCATCTGAAATATACTAATTTTATTTATTTATTTTTACTGGTTAGTTTTCTTCTCTCTGATTCTCTTAGCATGGCAAATATATACTGCACTTTCTTCTGCTGAAAATTGTCTTATTTTCTGTTTCTCATAACACAGATTAATATAGAAATTCTATTTAAATATCTTATTTAGTTTTAGAACTAGTATTATTGAAGTCAAAGTTTCATTTAGAAATGTTTAATATTTAATCTTTTTCTTTCTTTAATAAAGAAGGAAACTAAGCAATTTATCATGTTAAGGGAAGTATTATAAAATCTACGATCAATACCTCTTTGATATTTGTCTTCTTTTATTGATTGTTGTCTCTTATTATTATTATTATTATTTTTGCTTTCATTTTAAAACCGATATACTGTTTTCAGCCCTTTCTCCTAATGTCCTAGCTAATTTGGCAATTTTGTTTTATACTTTTAAATAAATGTAAGTCCTGTATTAACTGATGTTTCATTCATTTTTAGTTGACTGCTGAAAGAGGAAACTGATCTGTTCATGCCCATACCCCATGGGAATGACTGGAATAATGTCTATAAAACTTTGGAAGTGTTTTTATCAGAGAAGGCTACATCAGAAGCAGTTATGAGAAGTGTCTGATGCTTATATTCATGTGCACGTTTATATGGACTTTTGTCTTTCATCAACGAGCAGGTGATGGGTGTGAGTAATGTTTCTAAATTCCAACATACCGCAGTGGAAACATGAATTATCTTTTTCATACTGTTCCAGAAAGTAAAAGACTTTTAAAAATCATTTGTTACATCCTTTAGAAAAATTGGGATTAACTTCTAAGAGAATGTTTCATAGGGCTTGCTCAAAGTTTAGGTTTCTTTGTCAGTGAGCGTTACTCTATCTTCCATAATGCTGTTGACTTTCGTTAAATAGCATTTCTGAAAATCATATTATATTTACCTTTGATCACCTTCATCTTGTCAGTTTTAAACATTCAAAAACAAAATCTATGTTTTTAATTTCTTTTTTAATAAAGTTATCTTTTCAATTAGAATAAATATTAACTAGTAGTTAATATAAGTTATTCAAACAGTTAACAAAAAAACAAATTATTATGAACTGTCTTTCCATTTCCATCTTAAACATATGTTATAGATATTAATTATTGCTTGTGAACAAATAACCATTTGGTGTAGAAACACTTAAGTATCTAACTACAACTCAAGAAACCTTTCCTTCTACTCCACCCTCCAAAAATGCTCACATACTTGAGAAACAATTCTATTTATACTAGTTTAAACAAAGAAAATAATACAAAGGAAGTGGAAAGATATATGTGAAAGATAAAACTGGAAACAACCCAAATGTCTAACAATATGGCAATAGTTAATTAAGTAAGTTTTCCACTGAACAAAACCTTCTGCAAGTTCTATCTATTCCATTCAATACTGATAGCAAACCATGGTATATGGTAGGTACTCAAAATATATCTATTGAGAGAGTGAATGATCCATCTATTAGCTTTACAAGTAGGGACAGATGTACTTAAGTGACAGAAATGCTTCTGATACCCTGATACAAAGTACAAAGTTTAGCCCAATAAGTAAATACAGATGATAGATAGATAGATAGATGATAGATAGGTAGGTAGAGAGAGAGAGAGATACAAAATTTGGTTACTATGCAAAATTATGTGAGCAGGAGGAATATAATCAAATATAAAGTGGTTATCAAGATCATTTTTCTGTTTTCAATGTTTTTGTCATGTTTTTAATCTATAACATGATCCAAAAGCAGATGTGTCCATGAATGATGTGCCCAACACCTTTAACCCTGCACTGATGAACTCAACCTGAGAGCCAACCCTTTTTTTTTTTTTTTTGGAGAGGTTTTTGCTATAGGGTGCATGCGCTCGCCAGACAGAGAGAGACAGAGAGACAAAAAGTGAGAAATCACCCCCCAGGGGGGATGGCCACACCACAATCCCTTCTCCATTCTTCTCTCAGGATCTTGGGCACGCACACACACGCACCCGGCGTGAGTTTTAAGCCACCGGGTCTGGGATGCGAACCGCGGTCGACTATGTAGGAGTCCAGAGACATAGCCATTATGCTAACTGCTGATCCTAAGAGCCAACGCTTTTTGTTCTCTATTCCAAGCACTAAGCTTCGATTGCCTATGGCTTCATTCATCTGATACTTTATCCTCCTTTTCCTCCTCTTCTTTCCTTCCTCATGTTCATCTATCCTGCCTCTTATAACCTTTACAATAACAAGATTCCACTGAGAAGAGCTGTGGCTTTAGCTGCCATGGAGCTCTTGTTATGATTGTAGTACCTGAGGAAAGTGTGAAAGTATAATTTTACCTTTAGTTTCATGATGAAGTACATCCCATTTCCAAATACAAGTCCATGTTGAGAGGTCCTAAAACCAAAATAATTTTTTCAATTAGAAAAATGTTATTGAGAGGCGTCTATAGGTGGTGTGGTAGTCAAGGTGCTGGACTCCCCACATGGCTGACCATAGTTTGCGTCCCAGACCAATGGTTTGATTCATGATAGATGTGTGTGCGTGCATACCCAAAATCCCAAGAGAAGAATGGAAGAGGAGTTGCAGTATGGTCAGTCTCCCTCGGAGAGCGATTTCTCACTTCCCCTCTCGCTCTGTCTCTCTTTGTCAGTGCACACATCCTGTGGCAAAATTTTAAAAAAAAGACAGGAAGAAAAATGTATAGAAATATAAGACTATTAAAACAAAAAAGAGCAAATAATATAAACGTTTTTATAAGTCAGATGAATATTAAAAGTTCATAAAGTGGACACTAAATTCAGGGCAGAAGCAGAAAAATAAGTATTTAATTTGGGGAAACTATTCCTATAAAGAAAGAACTCACGTTTTTCTCCTTGTTCAGGGCATATGAGTACCTCATTCATATAGAATATTATCTCAGAAACAAGGTATCAAAATTATTTTGTTATCTTAAAGTCTACATAATTTAGCAAGGATTGTGTCCAGTTAGTGATTGTATTATGACATAATTGCATAACCCATAAAACTTAGCCAGGATATTATTCATAAGGTGAAATGAATACCATAGGTAGACATGGGGGTGGTGCTACCAAGGACACACTGAAGTGATCTGAACTCACGTATAACACTGCTGCATTTTTAGCACTTCTTTACGTGCTTATATGTTTAGAACAGAAACTTTATATGAGCAGGACCAGATGTCTTCAGAACCCAGTATGTTTCCTGACATATTCTGAATTTTATCAACCTTCCAACTCCATAGAGAATCAATTGAACTATTGTTTTGTATAATGGTAAAGAGGAAAAATACCGCTAAAGATTAAATTATGGCATGCCATCACACCTAAGACTAATCAAAATTTCATAAATGTTAAAATGTGGGGGGCAAGGGTGTGCTTTCATATTGTACTATGGCAGTAGGAACTCAGAAAGATGTATTAAATGAGCCACACATCATAAATGTCCTTACAGAACTTTTAAACTTCTGTTGCATTTTCTGTTTGGTTGGTTACAGCAAAGTTAAGATGTGCAGTGTCTTCTTGTCCTTGAAGACCATAGGAATTACTCAAGTTTAGAGGTGAGATTTTTTATCAATAATCTAGTTCTTTCCATTATTCAATGAAAGTGGAAACTGAGTCTCCTGAAGATAAGATGACTTGTTTAAAGACCCAATTCTGTCATTTCATCTGCTAACAAGACTAAAGCTTATTTTTTAATAATTAACTATTCCAAGACTGACTCCTTCCATGGGAGCCGAGAACAAGTGCTTTCAGGGAATAAAAGAAATGAAGATTTTTTTGCCGAGAATTCACATTCCAGACCCTATACTCAAATGAGAGAGCCCCCTATATCGTTCTATCTGTCTCTTTCTGTTTCTCTGTCTCTGTCTTTTCATTTTTTTCATTTTTCTTTTTTTTAAATTTTTAAGGTATTTTTTTGCTTTCAGATCCCTCTTTATCTTGCTAATAATCCTCTTTCTCCCCTCCCATTTAGAAGAGGCAAAAGTGCAAAAGAAGCTCGACTCCTGCATGGAGGCTGAGAACTAGTGCTTTCACGCAGCATGCTTGCACACCACGTGGTTTTCATTTTTTGTTTTAAATAAATAAATAAATAAATTTTCCTTTTTGTTCTCTCTCTTTCTCTTCCTCTCTTTTTTCTTTTCTCTCTCTCTGTTTTTTTTCCCCTCTTTCTTTTACCTCATCACTTTGCTGCTCAGCCTCCACCCACTGAGTGTCTAGACATCTGAACCACAGCCAAACATCCTAATACTATTAGGGTCAACATAGTCCTCAATTCCCACAAAATCTGCCACACAAAGGGAGAAAATGGAACAGCAAAGAGATTGCATATCACTTCCTTCTGCAAACCTCTAAATGTTCATATTGAACCTCTAGAAATTAGGAAAAAATGTGTAGTACAACAGATGACTAGAAATCACTGCAGAGGCACAAGCTATATGAGAAACTAAGAAAATACTTCTCCTTTAAGGGAAAAGAATAACTCCTCTTCATCCACAGACAGTACAATGGAACTTGTGGAAATGTCTGATAAAGAATTTAGAATATTCATAGTGACAAAGCTAACAAAGATGCAAAAAAAGAGAGACAATAAACTTCAAAAGAGTCAGGAGAAAAGAGTTGACATGTTCCAAAAGGTGAGGAAGTTTTTGCATGATCTGAAAGAGAAAATACACACCATAAAAATGAATCAACTGGAACTATTAGAGATGAAGGCTATAATATAGGGAGTCAAAACTTCCCTTGAAAGTATTAAAAGCAGACTAGATCATATAGAAAATCAAATCTCAGATGACTCTCCAATGCAAAATCAAAATTTCTGGCCTAGAAAAACCTACCATGGGGAACCAGCAGTTAGCGTAATGGCTATGTCGCTGGACTCCCACGTAGTTGACCGCGGTTCGCATCCCGGACCCAGTGGCTTAAAACTCACACCGGGCGAATGTGCGTGCGTGCCCAAGATCCCGAGAGGAGAATGGAGGAGAAGGGATTGCTGCGTGACCATCACCCCTGGGGGGTGATTTCTCGCTTTCTGTCTCTATGTCTCTCTCTGTCTGTCTGGTGAGCGCACACACCCTATAGCAAAAACCTCTCCAAAAAAAAGACAAAAGAAAAACCTACCATGAAGACTGAGAAAACAGCCCCCAAAAATGAGAATAAAATACAAGAAATATTAGATGCCAGTAAACATCCAAACATCTGGATAAAGAGACTAATAAGGGGATTGATAATCTATTCCGTGAAATCTTGGAAGAAAACTTTCCAAAACTAGAGAGGCATTTAAAGATCTAGACCCAAGAAATACAAAGGACCCCAAATAGAATCACCCAAGAAGATCTTCTCCAAGACACATTCTAGCCAAATTGACCAAAATCACAGACAAAGACAAGATACTAAGATTGGCAAGAGAGAAACGTAAAGTTACCTACAAAGGATATCCTATCAGGCTAACAACGGAAACTATGCAAGCAAGAAAAGAATGAAAAAATATACTCAAAGTATTGAGTGAAAAACAATTTCAACCAAGAATATTGTACCCAGCAAGATTATCCTTCATATGGGAAGAGAAGACAAGAACATTCTCAGGTAAACCAAAACTGTAAGAATTTACTGACACCAGACCAGTTCTCCAAAAAGTTCTGAAGGGAGTGCTGTATCAAGAAAATTAAGTTCAAAAACAACTAAGAAAATGGCCAACTTAATGGTAGGGACAAATCCAGAGTTGAATGTTATCTTCCAAAATTTAAACGGAAAGATCAGATCACAACAGAAGATAAATTAAGTACATGAGACTGAATTGGTGAAATAGAATTTTATGACGTTTGACTAAAACTTCACTGATCTTCTATGGTTTGTTTTCCAGAGTTAAGGATTTTTGTCTTCTCTTGAGTTGTCATCAGGTTCATGTACCTACTATTTGAACAGCATCCTAACCTATTTCCTGGCTTGAAGTCTGAAGCAAAGTTCTCTTAACATTTTTTTATTTTGAGTTATTAAAGCTAAAACTGCCTTTCCTGACATTACAAATATATTAAAAAATAAAAACAAAATCATACTCCATAAATGGTAAGTACCCAGTAAATGTTAGAATTCTTTTTTCTTAAGCTCTAAAATATATAATACACAAATAAAATGTCACCTTAAATTAACTATTCCTGGGCTCAGGCAATACCACAGTGATTGAACACAATACTCTGTGAGGCTGGCCCACATGGGAAGGGTCTAGATTCTCCTGTGGAGACCTCCCTGAGTAGGCCGGGCACAGAAGTGCTCGCGATTTGGGACTGGCCGAAGTGGGGGGTAGAGTGTACCTATGTATTAAACATCAAAACCTGGACCAGCAGAGGATGCAATGGTATTGCTGGACTCCCACGTGCTTGAAGCAGTTCAAGTCCTGGTGGCTTCAAACTCATGCTGGGTGCACATACCCAAAATCCCAAGTGGAGAATGGAGGACAAGGGATTGTGGCATCCTATACCTCCTGGGATGTGATTTCTCACTTTCTGTCTCTCTGGCACACATGCCATATAGCAAAAAAATCTCTCAAAAAATAAAAATAAAAACAAAACACAAAACCTCAGGACCTTATTTGGAATGCTACCTTTCATTCTCACTTTCTTTTTCCATATTCCTTATGGAAGAAAATAATAAATAACTTTAAATACAAAATAATGAACTAGAGCCAGTCCTTGGCATGGCAAACTGCACTGTTAAAGAGTTCTGGAACCAGCTGCTTGGGGAACTTGCTGGGTAGTACTCACCCGTGTGCCCAAAATCCCCAAAGGAGGGAGAAATGAAAGAGAAGGATTGCAGCATGTTCATTCCCCGTGGGGGAGGGGTGCTTTCTCACCTTCTCACTTTATCTCCCTCTTTCTCTTTCTCTCTCTGGTGAGCATTTATGCTCTCTGGCAAAATTTTTTTTAATTAACTATTATCTCCAGCAATTAGAATAACTCATATTAAGTGATACACTAGGTATTAATGACTAAAGCAAAGTTCTAGGAGCTACTGAACAACAGATTTATCCTCACTTTTCTATTTATTTCCTGTGTATCACCTTCCTCCACAGACAGCCAGTTAGTGAAATTCCTCTACCTATGTGACATGATAGGATTCGACTGTGGTTATTTCAATAGTAGCCATAACTAAGGAATCATTTTATTTATTTTTTAAAGCATTTTCTTGATATTCCTCCTATAAAGTAGTCATTATATTTGACATCATCGCACTCATATTCCACCTATATTTTAAAATTGAGCCCTGAAATGACTATTTTGATTTATCATCATGGAACTATAGTCTACTAGGTTTGTCTTCATTCTTTCTTCTGCTGACAGAACAGACCATAGCTATAAACTAAGCAGATGTGCTCACTAAGCTGTCTGCAGCGATGTAAAGATTCCCGCCATGGGAAGTGTCACAGCTGTGGGAAATACAAGTTTCATCTAAAGAAGTTTCATGAGTCTAAAGCCACAGATTCCATTGAGATGAGTCTTTGGTCTTTGGAATATCATGTTCATGCAGTTTGAGACAAAATAAAAAACTCTGGCAAACACACTAGTTTTGTAAGTCTTCTAGGACTTATTTTGCTCCATCTGTGGTTCATTCTACCTAAGAGAAAGAATTTACCTATGGCACCATTCTCCAAAATAAGATAGATCTTGTGGACAAGTCATTCCATATGCCACAGTATTTTCACCCATAGGAAAAGTAATTGAAATGAATATCAATAACTATATGAGAGGAATATGCCAAATATAAAGAGTGGCTAGGAGACTGGTTGAGTCATTTGGATAATAGTGGAAAGGCTGAGAGGAATATTTAGTGTTTTCATTCTCCTCTCTTCCTTACACCCTGAGATAATGCAAATCTTTTTTTTTGTGTGTTTTTTGAGAAGTTTTTGCTATAGGGTGCATGCACTCACCAGAAAGACAAAGAGAGACAGAGATACAGAAAGTGAGAAATCACCCCCCAGGGGGGATAGCCACGCTGCAATCCCTTCTCCTCCATTCTTCTCTCGGGATCTTGGGCATGCACACACACGCGCCCGGTGTGAGTTTAAGCCGCCAGGTCCAGGACTTGAACCGTGGTCGACTATGTGGGAGTCCAGCGACATAGCCATTACGCTAACTGCTGGTCCCTACACTGATTATTTCTAACAATAGATAGGCATCTTCTTTTAAAGCGGAAGAGATGGAGACAAGAAATTAAGCAATTATAATGGAGCTCACCATCGTTGCCTTCTGTTTCTCGCTTTCTTGGTAACACTGTTTTATCATTAATTCCTTTGATAACTTCACCTACTTAAACAATAAACTATTGAATTAGCTCTTTCTTTCCCTTCTTTTTCTTTTCCTCCTCCCGTTCTCCTTTTCCTCCTCCATCTCCAGCACATAATATAATTCTTAGTCCACAGTAGATTTTTTTTTACATAGTCTTTCTATGGATCATCAACAATCAGTTATAAACTATAACGGAAGAAAATGATCGGTTTTATAGTAAATAAAAAATTAGAAATAAACTTAACTCTGTAAGATACATCTAAAACAGCTTTAGTATGCTATAAAAGATGTTTCAAAAAAATTAAGATTCTAGTTCTGATGGAAGTAGTATACCACTCTGAAGATCCTCTTTGGTGATCTGGAAAAGCTAGGGTATGTGAACTAAACATACTTCAAAATTAATCATGTTTGTCCTCTTCCATTCTGTGATCTATTACTTTTTTTTTTTTTTTTTTTGAGAGGTTTTCTGCTATAGGGCATGTGCGCTCGCCAGACAGACAGAGAGAGAGACATAGAGACAGAAAGCGAGAAATCACCCCCCAGGGGGGATGGTCATGCCGCAATCCCTTCTCCTCCATTCTCCTCTCGGGATCTTGGGCACGCACGCACACGCGCCCAGCGTGAGTTGTAAGCCACCGGGTCCAGGACGCGAACCGCAGTTGACTACGTGGGAGTCCAGCGACATAGCCATTACGCTAACTGCTGGTTCCCTATTACTTTTGAAATAATGTGTATTTCTATCAAGATGGCCTATTAATGGTTCTCTTACTATGATATTCATTAATTATTCACTAGTTCCTGTGCTTTCATTTCCAAAATATAATAATATGCATGACTGATTACACTGGAAGGAAGGGACCTAATTTTTTGTCCTATATTTGTAGTCAGTTTCCACACTTTTCTGAATGATCTAGTCTTTTTCTACTAACGTGAAATGCTATCTGCGACAAGAACACACACACACTGTTTCAGGAGTTTCTGTTCTGTCACATTTTTATCTCCCATACCAGAACCACACTGCTTTAAGGTCATTTTACTATTTATTAATGTCTGGAGTTACAAATACTCACCTTTATTTTCAAAAGCAAAATGGGTTTTTCTCACATCTAAATAATGTGAGAAAAACTATTTGATCATTTTTGTAAAATTACAAAACTAATATTATTGAAATTTTGCTTGGCCATGGCTGTATTTGGTATACTATTTTAGTCAGAATGAGAATCTTACTTTCTTCGAAACCTCTTATATAACATACTAAAGGTGTTTTAGAATTAAATTTATTTCTAATTTTTTTACTAGTATTATAAGTGATAATTTTCCTCCATTGTAGTTTATGATTGATGATCCATAGAAAGGCTATGGAATGATCTACTGTGGGACCAAATTATATTCTGTGCTGGTGATGAAGAAGAAGGAGGAGAAAGATAGAACAAGAAGGAGGAGAAGGAGAAGGGAGGAGGAAAAGCAAAAGAAGGGAACGAGAGCGCTAATTCAAGGTGCTTATTGTTTAAGTGGGTGCAGTTATCAAAAGAATTAATGACAAAACAGTGTTATCAATAAGGCAAGAGACGGAGGGCAATGAGGGTGAGCTCTGTGTTTGTCACAGCTATCTATGGAACATCTTTGCTCTCTGTGCAGGTTTTTAATTCTTAAAATAATTTAGTTAAATCATCTGGATGATAAAATAGACATTATGTTATAAAATTTTAAAAATAATATTTATAATAGACCTTATGAAGAGAACTGGTTACACACACACACACACATATACTACGATAAACGAATGACATGCTGGGCCCAGCCTCCTCGGCACAGGCAATGGTATACCGAATCGCAGTGCTGGAAGCCATATGACCGACTGTGGATTCAGCCTGAAACATGCTGGGCACATGTGCCCGAAATAGTGATGAGTTGTATGGATCATGTATTCTGAGATCCATCGGGGGTGCCACTGTCTCTCCTCTTTCATATGTATGTGCTCTCGTAAATGAAGTAAATTTTTCAAAAAGAAAAAATATCATACATGAGAAATTCATCTCACCTTCCTTTGGAAAAATTGAAACAACTATATATTCACTATGCTCATGTAGGAATAATGTCCATCCCCCATCCCCTAAAGAAATCCACATCCTAATCCCTGGGATCAGTACATATGTTACTGTAAACGGCAAAAGAGACTTTGCAATAGGATTAAGTTGGGCATTTAGGAATTGAAAGATTATCCTGGTTTATTTATGTGGTTTCAACATAATCATGGAGTCCTTATGAGAGAGAGGCAGGAGGATCAGAGCCAGAGAACAGAAGCAGCGGAGAGAGGAAACGTTATGACCAAAGTAGGGGCCATATTGATGCAAGAAAACGAGCCAGAAGCCAATAAATGCAAGGCATATCTAGAAGCTTCTGAAGACAAGGAAATCGATATTCCCCTAGAGCTTCCAGAAGGAATACAGCTGTGTCAACTCATTTTAAACTTCAGAACTGTAGAATACTAAAATAGTAAAGGTGAATTGTTTTAAACTACCAAATGTGTGGTACTTTGTTACAACACCAACAGGAAACTAATACAGCTGATAAGCTCGGTCTTTACTATCACAACATGTATGGCTTTCTCTCAAATAATTCAGTGCAACTCCCGCCTTCTCCCTTATGGCAGCCCGACTTGGCCCACAGAGGGCACAATACATCGGTGCCCCTTCTCTCTGGCTCTCTGCATCTGCTCTTAGCTCACGATGCTCCACATAGACCATGTCCTCTCTACGTAAATCATCCCCATGGTTGCTTAAACACAAATCTCTAAGCTAATTTTGTTCCATCCATTTGAATCTTTCCCGGTCAACTGGCATCTAAACAATACTTTAGCTTTTCAATTTAATATTGTGTTTTGTAACTGTTTTTAGCTACTTGAAGTATTCATCCTATTGCTTTTCCACATTATAACCTTCAAAGAAACATGAAATATATGTGCTCTGGTTGGGGGGGGGGGGAGTCCCAAATCTCTCTTGTCATAGTGCACACAGAAAGTACTAGAATTTGCAAGCACACAAGAGTAAATGTACAAGGTTGTTCCTGGCTAAGTTTCTGGCTACTCCGGCATCTGCCTCAAAATGCTATTACTCAGAACATGAAAGTTGGGAAACTCTTCTAGGTGTTCAGTTTTCTTCTGCTCATTTACTTGGTGTCCAATACATGGTTATTTTAACTCTTCTTGTTAACCAGGAATAATAAAGCTACTTCATTTCTAAAATCAAGTATATATATGACTGTCAAAAATATATCAATTCTTTATACATTTATAGAACTGATATTTATAAGGTATCTCATAACCATTGGATGACCATTAGAACCTTGTGAAGTGGAAAAAAAAGAAGAAAAGGCAGGCAGGGCAGGCAGGTGGCATTGGTAGTTAAGGCACTGGACTCCCACATGAGTACAGTTCGAGTCTCGAAACTGGTGGCTTGCTTTCTCACTTTCTCTCTCTGTCTTGCATTCTCACTTTCTTTCTTGCTTTCTCACTTTCTTTCTGTCTCTGTCTTTCTCTGGTCAAATTAAAAACATAATAATAAAGCAAATTAAGTAAATCTTAAAGAAAAAGAAAGGCAAGCATTACTATAGTGCTGCTATTTTATAAATGAAGAAACTAAGATTTACAGGAACAAATTACTTTCCAAAGCCATCCAATGGAAGAACCACAAATAGAAGATAGCAGTTCTGTTTCCACATTCACTGTTCTTGTTTTTCCCTTAATTACTTAAGGCCCTTAGACTTAAAAGTGATATTTCTAATACCCAGCTTAAAATGTAAGTAAACTCATTATTTAAGCTTCAAATACAGGTTCAGTATCCCCTATCTGAAATGCTGAGACTAGAAGTGTTTTAGATTTGAAATATTTTTCACAATTTCGGAATATTTGCATGTATATAATGAGACATCCTGGGGTTGAGGCCCAAGCCTAAACACAAAATTCATTTATGTTTTATATGTACCATATACGCATAGCCTGATGGTAATTTTATACAATTCTAGGACAGTGTTTTGACTGCCACCCATCACACCCAACAGGTGTGACATTTTCCACTGTGGCATCTTGGTAGTGGTGCTCAAAGACATTTTGGATTTTGGAGCATTTTGGATTTCAGGTTTTGGACTTTCAGATTTTTCTCTAGAAACTTAAAATCTAGACCTTTTTAGTTTAAAGATGTACTTTCTGTTCTAAAACCTTTAATGGTACTAGAAATGGACAAAATGAGATGTCTTATCATACTTACCATTTAGGAGAAAGATCCAATGGCTTCATACTATTAAACATAAAAGTTTAAAGTTTTACAATTAACTTGCTGAGGCAGCAAACTGCAGCCCCACTGAGAAAGTGCTACAAGATCTTGGAAGTTAAGAGAATGATTCAAATAGAGAAATGATATGCATTATGAAAAACGCTTGGGGGTGTGCATGGCTGACGGATAAAGAAAACATGCACCTCTCTGCCCTCAGGGAACATGAACAGCTAAATTCTTTTCTTCTTATATCACCTATTGAAGTCAGCAAGTTCCTCCAGGAGGAATCAATAAGCCAGCTGCAAACTTACCGATAGAAGTAAGGTATTTATTACTCCCCTTTTCAGACATAAGATGAAGAAAAATGTAATTTATTCAGATGAGGGGGAGATAATAATGTAGTCTATCATAAGAAATATATAGACCTACTTCAAATAAGAACAATATCATTCTGGATGTACTCAGGAACCACTCAAACGCAAAATAAGAAAGTAATTCACCATGCCCCTTGTTAATCCTCTGTCACTTAATAATTGTTAATTTAATAAGACTATTTCTGAAAATAAGTGGCTCTTTAGGAAGCACGTGTGTGGGAAGAGGTTAGCTGTGATCCGAAGCTTAGAAACTTTACTCTCAGAATTATTCTTTCATTTACTCCAATGAGCCTGGTTGAGACGGTGCTCTGTATCTCCTCTACCTAATGCTAGTGTTTCTTTTTGAATCGTTATTTTTAAAAGGAAAATGGCTTTGTCATGCACCTTGGCGAGGGTCACCCACAGGGTGCCCATCTATGAGGGCTACGCCCTTCTGCACGCCCTCTTGCGTCTGGACCTGGCTGGCGTGGACCTGACCGACGACCTCAAGAAGATCCATGCCAAGCACAACTACAGCTTCGCCACTGCCGCTAAGCTGGAGATGGCGAGCGACATCGAGGAGAAACTGCTACGTCGTCCTGGACCTCGAGCAGAAGATGCCCACGGTGGCGCCCTCTCTGAAGAAGAGTTCCGAGCTGCCCGACCGCCAGGTCATCTCCATCCACAACCAGTGACTCCCCTGTCCAGAGGCGCGGTTCAGCTGTCCTTCCTGGGCTTGGAGTCCTTCGGCATCCACTGACCACCCTCCACCCGACCCCGAAGTGTGACCTGGACACCACGGACCTGTACGCCAGCACAGTGCTGTCCTGGCACCGCCCTGCACACCGCGTGGCCAACGGTGCAGGAGATGGCAGCCCGGGCGCCGTGAAGATCAAGATCATCGCCCTCCCCACGAACGCGAGTACTTTGTGTGATGGCGTCCCCATCCCGGCCTCGATGTCCACCTTCCCCAGATGAGGGCCAGCAAGGAGGAGGTTGGGAGTCCACCCTGCATCATGCACCGCAAATGCTTCTGAGCGGACTGCGAGCCCGTGCATGGCACTTGCTGCATGAATGAATCGGAGTGTAAATTTTCCCCGGCCATGTGTCAGGCAGGCCTCTCCAAACTGGAATACGCCTTGAAAAGAAATCTGTCCTTGAAGACTGTATCAGCTCTCAGCACCGTGCGGAACTTGACCTGGTATTCCAGTTAACCTTTCCCTTGCTGCATTTAATACCCTGTACTGTCTTTGATTTCGCCCTAGTAAGTGGGGCTTGGTCACCTGGTGGCTGAGGCGAGGACATGCCTGTGGCGAGAAGCCTGGCCATGGGGGTGCTCACCCAGAGGCCTCAGGATCTGTGCAGGGTATTAATGTTCAAGCTGCCTGTTCTAGGAGTCCTCCAGAGGTGGGCCAAGGTTTGAACCCATGTCATTTCTGTCTTGCCAGTCTGGGCCTTAGGACCTAGTTCCTTTCTTACTCCATGTTTCCCACCAGAACATCCTGGGCTGTTATGTGCCTTGAGTTGGGAACAGTTTGCATTTCCACCTGTAAATTCATCCTTCTAATTTATGTTTTAAAAAAAATGGAAATGGCTTAATAGAGCAATAGGAATCTTGCGGGAAGGCACTTTAGGCTTGACTGAAGTGGTCATATGACTCTGTCTCTTACTGTGTGACGTTGGGCAAGTTATTTAGCTGCCTTTAAATCTCGGGTTCTAATCTCTAAAAATGGGTGATTAAAAAATAAAGTACCTACTCATAGCAACGGTGAGGGTCCTTATGATACATTCGTTTATTGTTAAAAAATTGCCAGAGGGTGCATGTGCTTGTCAGACACAGAAAGAGAGAAAGGAAGAGGGAAAGAAGAAAATGCCCCCAATGGGGCGTTGGCCTCCATTTCTCCCCCTTTTCTGGATTTTAGGCAGAAGTGCACATGGACCTAGCATGTTTTTTCAAGCTGCCAGTTCTATACTCTAACTGCATAATCAACCAGGTGGGATCCAGCCCTCTTAACTACCAGGCCATGGGCTGGCCCCTTAAGATACGTTTTATTTATTTATTTATTTATTTATTTATTTATTTACTTACAGAGAGAATTCTATAGGGCACGTGTGCTCGCCAGAGACACAGAAAGCGAGAAATCACCCCTCCCAGGGGGGAATGGCCACACTGCAATCCTCCTCCATTCTCCTCTCAGGATCTTGGGCACGCTCACACATGAGCCCACCGTGAAGGTCAAGCCACTGGGTTCAGGACTCGAACTGCAGTGGACTATGTGGAGGTCCAGTGATGTAAGCATTATACCATTATATCATCCCCCCTCCCTTGTGATGCATTTAAAGTGCTCAGGACAGTGTGTAATGCTCCTCCATCTTCCGCAGTTAGGGTGTCTCTCCTAAATTATTTGCAGAAAGCGATTAGCTTATCCACACCCTCTGAACTGATAGAAAATCTTAGAGATGGAGAATAAGGAAATTTCATTTAGGCCTAGATATTTAAATTTTATTTAATATATACATATAATCATCACTACAACTGTAACTACAGTTATATATATATACTTACATAGTTGGTTAGGTATAAATTGAGCAGTAGCTTATTGGAAACTACTTTCTATAAATAATTCTAAAAAACATTGCAAACTCTCAGGTCTAACTGAAAGCTCTAGTTAATTAAGCCATAAGAGTCTGTCATTGTAAATACAAATACAAATTTAAAGCTACAGAAGACTATCATTTAAAACCCATGAGGTGACAGGGTTGGGGGGCAGCAGGTGACATGGTGGTTGAGGTATTGGACTCCCACTTGGCAACTACCGTTTAAGTCCTGGACCTGGGGCTTGCTTTCTCACTTTCTCCCCCCGACCCCCCACCACTGCCATCTGTCTCTGGTGAGTGCATGTACCCTATAGCAAATTTTAAAATAATAATAATAAATAAATAAAATTAAATAAATTCTTTAAAAAAAAAAACAAAAATAAGCAAAACAAAACCCATGAAGCACCATAGGGAGATAATAGAGAAGCAAACTCAAAAACACTATTTTGGCTTCTTCCACAGCCTTGTCGCTAAGATCCCAGTGAAGGGAGAGAAATCCAGTTCTGACTTCTCATAGCTTTGTGGCTCTGTGCTCTCATGAGTTTAAAGAGAAGAGTTCAGTTTTTCAGAGTTGAGGAGACTAAGAGGAGCTGTGTAGAAGCCAGCACACAGTAGGTACTCCATAAACAGTCATTGTTTAGCATGGCAGTCCCTGACTCAAAGAGTTCTTGTGTTTGCAACCTACTTTATATCTATATATAATTCTAAAAAAGACTCCAATATACTATCATCGTATGTACGGAACTTCTGCACTTATAGAAGGAGACAAAATTTTGATAAATACATTTTCAGTGTATATTTTTAGTGCTATCTACTTACATCAAGGCTTATAAGTTTTATTCCAAGGTAACATAACAGGGACGAAAAATTTCTAACAGCATCTTCAAGTAGTGTAAGTCTTTCTGTTTTCATTTATTTTGATGTTTGTAAAGGTTTTTGCCATTGGGCATGTGAATGCACCAGAGAGAGAAACAATGAGAGGGAAAGAGAGAACCCCCCCCCCCCCCCCCGCAAGTGCAGATGGCCATGCCACAATCCCTTCTCCTCCACTCTCCTGGGATATTGGGCACCTCCACACACATGTGCCCAGCGTGATTTTCAAGCTGTCTGGCCGGTGACTCGAGATGAAAGCACCTCACGTGGGAGTCCAGTGCCTTGGCCACATGCCACCTGCTGGCTCTAATAGTGTAAATCTTTTGGGGAAACCAAGAAAGGCTCATAAACCAAGACATAGACAGAGAGGGAAAGTTTTCTGCCAGCCAGTAGAAAGACGCCACCATTCTGTTTCCTGCCATCATTTCTGGCATGGCACTGAAGCAGAACGCCTGCAACTGTACATAAGACCACAGACTCGAGCTGGGAAGGAAGCAAGACGTGGAGCACAGCAAAAATGAGGCGCAAGCAGAGAAATCAATTTAAAAAAAATGAAAGTCCTGCTTATAGTGCAGAACGGGAACCAGCTGATACAAGCACAACTTTAAGATATGGTGAGTGTCTCTTACGGACTTTTGACCTTGAAAGGAATCTTCTGCGAGGACTCTTCACTATCTGCAATCTAAACATACAGCCCTGAAACAAAACTACGATGATATTTTAGCACCATAGTCTGGATTCGTTTTGTAAGAAATGCCAGGAAGACTTAAAAGAAATAAGTTTGACTGTCCCCATTCCTGACTGCCATTCGTACCTAGTAACAAACACAAAGCTGATTGGTAAAGATGATGTCTATTCTGTGTGTGACTATGCCTGCTTACCTACTGGTTAATTTCAAAGCAAATAAACACCTTGGAAAATATCTATCACTCTAAGGAAAAGACACCAAAAATTGTAAACAACTAGATACAGAATTTTAAAAAGAATCAAACAAATGGAGAAATTCCTCAAAACCATGGAAAATCAAAGATCTATTCTCCAAATTTTAGTAAATGAGTAGCAGCCATCCATGGTTTGTGAAAGTTATTTATATTAATATCGTTGCATGATCTCTCGCTTATTTTCGTAAGTGCAATTTCTTGACATTTTTTTCTAATCGGAATTTCCTCAGGCTACCATTAGAGGGCATGAAAGAATAATGTGCAGAGCAAGAACATATAGCATCCAAAATTAACCTGAAGGGGAGAACTGCCATTTATTTTTTTGTTTCGAAATAAGAATTTACCAAAGAATTAATATTAGAAATCATCTGTATGTAAGGAGTTTTGATGGAAGTAGCTGTCTACAAAGATATTAAGTTGCTAATAGTTATTTCATGGATATAAGACAGAGACAAATAACTAATACATTTAGATGTATAGTTTGATAATCTCAAAATTAGTTTTCACCAAAATTAAGTTCTAGTCATCAGGGTACGTGGTGAAAGAATATTAGAAAGAAAGAAAGAAGAAAGAAGAAAGAAGAAGAAAAGAAAGAAAGAAAGAAAGAAAGAAAGAAAGAAAGAAAACAAGCAAGCAAGAAAGAAAGAAAAGGAAGAAAGGAAGAAAGAGACAGAAGTGCTGTTGCTGGGGGATTCGTGAGTAAGAGAAAAATACACTTACAGAAAATAAAATTTGATCTTAAAATTTGACTCATGAAAAAATATATGAAAGGGAAAAAAATCAAGGATCTATCTCTCTTTGATAAGATAGGATCAATATGTGGCTTCAAAGTTTACTCCCACCTAAGTGACCTCTCTGGTTTTTCTACACAACTTCTTTCTTACCTAGAGGCAATGACAACAAAAACTCAGCCAAAAGAAGAATGAGTCTCAAACATGGGGAAATAATCCAAATCCTTCCAGTCTTGAAAATAATTAAAGGATTTTGAATGACTGTTCCATTTTAAATGCCATGCTCAAAACTCACAAAAGAAATAGATCTATATTGAATTAGAAACATAATTTTCCCCTCAAATTAATCCTAATAAAGCTGGTACCAACCTAATCAATGTATTTTTAACTTCCGGGGGGGGGATATTTACAGTTTATATTTCAGGTGCGTATAAATCCTTGTCCTACATAGGCTTCTTCTTTTGCAGCGCTTTTACCTTTGCTGAATTCAAGGATAAATTTATGCTATCAATCCCTTTCTTTAATTTACAAAACAGTAAAATCCCAAGATCGCCTTCAAACAGAAGGAGCACAGCCTCAATATGTTTCTATCACACTATGAAGACTGTTAAGACTCCCTATAGGGCACTTTGACTTAAATCCTATAAATTTCCTGCTTAAATTTTCAAACAGGGGAATCCCGGGATACATATGAGAACATAAACCCACCTTTCAGTGATGGTTCTATACTAGTCTGTATTGCTAACCGGTATAAAAAAGGCCATAAAGAAACTGAAATTATACTGAACAGGATCTCAGACTCCATGCTTTATTTGTAAACACAGACCTCTAGAAAGTGCACAGAGCCGATGAGAAAAATATTTCAACTCTCTGGGGGGGGAAGAAGGTACTTAGTAAGCCTCTTCCCCATAGGACCCATTTTAACTGACCTAAAAATATATCTGACAAAGGTCAACAGATATAAATAAAATACGTAGCAAACAAATACACTACACATATTTCATCATGTATTATAATTGCTTTGTTTTCATTTTCTACTGCACTTACTATGTGGACAAAAGGATATTGACGTTAAAAATAACACATTTTTCTTTCTTTTTATCCAAAGGTTTTAGCCTTTGGGCACAGGTACTTCCTGAAGAGAGAGAGAGACAGTGATAGGGAAAGTGAGAAATCACTCCCCAGGGGGAAGGGCTCTCCACAATCTCATCTCCATTCTCCTCCCACCATCTTGGGCATGCGTGCATGCGCTTGCACACACATACGCCCAGTGTGATTTTCATTTTTTTTTTTTTTTTTTGAGAGGTTTTTGCTATAGGGCACATGCACTCACCAGAAAGACAGAGAGAGACAGAGAGATAGAAAACGAGAAATCACCCCCCAGGGGGATGGCCACGCCACAATCCCTTCTCCTCCATTCTCCTCTCGGGATCTTGGGCACACACGTACACACGCCCAGCGTGGTTTAAGCCACCAAGTCCGGGACTCGAACCACGGTCAGCTACATGGGAGTCCAGCGACATAGCCATTACACTAACTGCTGGCCCTGCCCAGTGTGATTTTCAAGCCACTGGCTCTAGGATTCAAACTGTGGTCGGCAATGCGGGAGTCCAGCGACATAACTGCTATGCCATCTGCTGGCCCTAAAAGAATACATTTTTCAATTTAATCCTTCTTCTTAAATTCCATTACAAATGATCTAAGATAAATACTTGTCATCATCTTTAAGAAGTACAGAAAGCAGGAATGAGTAACTAAGAGATCTGAAGGCTTTCCTTTATTTAGATTACAAAAAAACAGTTGATTTCTTTCTTCAAGCACAACTCACCTGTAGGGCCTACAAACTCCTTTGTTTATTTTTCTCATAAATATAGCCATCGAATATTATAACTGTATTTTTGCTAATTCATATTCTGCTTGAGAATATAGGCTATTTAATGGTAGGAAGTGTATTCCAAGAACAGAAGCTGATACATGTTTGGTGTTAATTTGATTGAAAAAAGCCTCAAGAGCCAAATAAGAATATCTTTAAATCTCTTATATATAACCACACTTGTTTGTCATTTGACAAATATTATCGAGCATCTAATATGTGCTAGAAATTATCATAGGTCCTGGGCATGCAGTACTAAATAAAATGACTTAAAATATTTCTTTCTCTTATGGAACATACCTTCTTTGGGAGTAATCAATAAGACAAAATCTTCTAAAAATAAACAAGAAAGGAACCAGCAGGTAACTTAGTGGTTAAGAGGCTGGACTTCCTCAAGGCCAACCGTAGTTCGAGTCCCCGACCCAGTGGCTTGAAACTCACTCTGGGCACATGTGCATGTGTGCCCAAAATCCTGACAAGAAAGGGATTATGGTGTGGCCATCCCCCTGGAGGGGGTGATTTCTCATGTCCTCTCTCGCTCTGTCTCTCTGGCAAGCACACGCACTCTATAGAAAAAAACTCTCTTAAAAAATAAATAAAAATAAAAAATAAAATTATAAGAACTAATTAATAAGTAAAAGAAGCATGAAATGAGGCTAAAATACCTAGCAGTAATCCTTACCTTCACAAAAGCAAATACATCAATAAAACTCCTTTTGAGGATCATGACACAGAAAGATAAATCTAGCCCTACATTCTCATAAGGGTGCATTGGAAGACCTAACATTAACATGTGCAATGATATTTGTGTCTAGGAAGGTCTCAAATAGCTGGGCCTCAAGTTTCCCTCCCCATACTTCTGCATATAAGGTCTCGTGGCAAACACCACTTACCAAATGGACCCACTGCAGTTCCTGTTAATCCCTGGGAGCAGGTTGCAGTTCCCATCAGCCTGCAGAATTATTTCAAGTAAATATTGACATCCACCCACGGGAGCCACAAGAACCTCACCCTCTTAATACTACAAAGCCTGCCTCCACAGGCCCTTGTTGTTTACTGTGTTCCCAAGTGCAACTTCCATGTGGTCCTTGCGATTAGTTATATGTGACTAACAAACGCTGGTCAATCTCACCTGTCCAGTGTGTTCAGCTTTTGTTATATCCCTAAGGTAAGAAACCCCCCTACCAATGGGGTGAAGATGAGGCAATCAAAATGGTTGTTTGCATTTCCAACCCAAAGTCACAGAAAGAAAGATAGATACATATTCATGGAAAGAACACTGGTCTCAAATGCAGAGAGCCCAGGACAAACCTTTTCACCTCTCTTGAGTCTCAGCAAGCTTCCTAAATCAATAAAATAAAGATGGTCTTAATACTTACTTAGAAGTTGATTTCACATGAAATGATTATTTAAATGTTTCCAGGCACATTGTAAATACACACACAAAAAAATCTTGGTTTTTTTAGTCTTTTTTAGAGGTTTAGCACACTTGAGTGCTTTGTAGCCTCCATTGCATGTAGCAGACTTGAACTGCTCCTAGGAGTTGTGCAAACTTTTTATTCCATCACAGTCCTTTTTACATTGGATTTGAAATAAAGTGGCTCTGGGTCCCAAGGGAAAAAAAAAAAAAGAAAGAAATTTCCTTCTATATCCCTGACACCACAAATGGCTTTTCATGATTGTGCCTTTATAAGTGCATTTTCATCCCAAAATTCTTCCTGTTATCTTAACCTTCTTAGTTTTTGCCAGATTGAGGTATTCTTTCATATATATGAATACCTATCACACTATGGGGCACACCTGACACTTTAAATTCACTAACTTCTGCTGGTGGTTTCCATGAGCTCATATCGTCTCCAATCGAGAGCAAATGCCTTAACAACAGGACCTGTCACCTTTACGTATTTCTTTTGCATCTCCAAGGTCTTGGTCTTGTATGTAAATAAAGATTTAATAAACACTTGGTAATGAAATCACTAGATATGTATCCTGCCCTTCCTCTCTTTGTTTATTGTGCAATACAAATGCTGGCGAAAAACTCTTGATTTTACATCATCACAAGGGTTAAATGTTACAATAGGGTATAATTCATAAAGAAAACACTTAAACAGAGTCTAAGGCTGTGACATGACAGTAACTATAGTAAAGGTTGGTTGTTATTATTGTACTCTGGATTTTTAGGGTATGTGTATTCAAATAGAAAATTCAGCTTATAAAAGGGTTAGCAAAACCTATTCACAGCCATCATTTACTTTCCATGGGCATGTTCTCAACCATCAAAGCGTCATTTTTCCACAGTATTAAAAAGCATGAAGCAGCCGGCTTTGCTAGGGGAGGCTCCTGGACCAGCTGCCGCAGCCCCAGCTCAGGTACAGGTTGCTGCAGCTGCCGCAGTTAAGGCGCACCATCATCAGCACTCCCATCATCCACAACTGCAGCTGGATATTGAGCCAGATAGACCAATTGGATATGGAGCCTTTGGTGTGGTCTGTAATGTTAGGATAAGAAAAAAAAGGAAGAGAAGGTTCCACATGGCTCCAGTGAACTAGGTATTTCAGGGAATGAAGATTTTCTACTGATAATTCAGCCTCCAGCAAACAAGCTAGCGCAATAACAACAGAACGGCAAAGAGATTCTAGATCTCCTCTGTCTGCTTGCTACTGAACATTCAGACTGAGCTTCAAGAATTTGAAAGAAACACACCATCCATCAGATGACAAGAAATCACCGCCGGATCACAAGAAATATGGGAAAACAAGAAAATATCTCTCCTCCAAGGGAAAAGAGTAACTCTTCTTCATCTACAAGCAGTTCGGTGAAAATCATGGAAATGTCTGATAAGGAATTTAGAGCATTCATAATGTCGAAGCTAACAGAGATGGAAGAGAAGAGAGATAATGAACTGCTAAAGAGAAAGGAGAAAGAAGTTGACGAGTTCCAGGAGATGAGGAAATTCTTGCAAGATCTAACAGAGGAATTATACACTTTACAAAAGACTCAAACGGAACTGTTAGAGATGAAGTCTATAATACAGGAAGTCAAAATCTCCCTTGAAAGTATTAAAAGCAGACTAGATCATTCAGAAAATAGAATTTCAGATGTAGAAGGGAAAATGGCTGGTCTAGAAAAATCCACCACGAAGACTGAGAAAATGGCCCCAAAATTTGAGAATAATATACAAGAAGTACTAGATACCATCAAATGTCAAAATATCCAGATAATTGGCATTCCAGAAGGGGAAGAGACCCATAAGGGCATTGATAATCTATTCCATGAAATCCTGCAAGGAAACTTTCCAAATCTAGAGAGGCATTCGAAGATCCAGTCCCAAGAAATACAAAGGACCCCAAATAGAATCAACCCAAGAAGATCTTCTCCAAGACACATTATAGCCAGGTTGACCAAAACCACAGACAAAGACAAGATACTAAGATTGGCAAGAGAAAAACATCAAGTTACCTACAAAGGACATCCCATCAGGCTAAAAGCAGATCTCTCATCGGAAGCAATGTGAGCGAGGAGAGAATGGGAAAATATATTCAAAGTATTAAGAGAGAAGCAATTTCAGCCAAGAATACTGTACCAGGCAAGATTATCTTTCAGGTGGGAAGAAAAGACAAGAACATTCTCAGATAAACAAAACCTGAAAGAATTTACCAGCACCAGACCAGATCTCCAAGAAGTTCTCAAGGGTGTGCTATATCAGGAAAATTAAATACAGACACACGGAAATAAGAGTTCAAAAACTAAGAAAGTGGCCAACTTAATCAGAGGTACAAGTTTGGAGTTGAATATTATATCCCAGAATTTAATCAGGAAAATTGAACGAGAACAGAAGATAAAAGTACATGAGACTGATAGGTTCATGCACCTACCATTTGAACAGAATCCTAATCTGTTTCCTGGCTTTAAGCAAAGTTCCTTGGTGTTTCTTTAAGTTAAAACTGGTTTTCTTAATAGTAATGAATGAACTCACCATTGAAAGTACTTTGATTATGTAAGAAATTGTGTGATCAATACAATGTGAGTGGGAAAGGAATGGAAGACAATTGTAGACACCAGAGATAGTGTGAGAAGAGGGTGGGAAAGGCCAGAGGGTCAGAAAGAGGGGTAAAAATAATTCTAGGAACTAGAAATGGAAAATTTTTTATAATATGCATGATTAAGTCACTATGCAGTATATACTGGATGGGAAATCATATTTTGTATGCTGTGATGATGCTTAGGGAAAGAATGTAAATTAAGTTACAAAAAAAAGTTTCAGGAAAAAAAATATATCTATTCAATGACTGCAGTAAGATATATAGCCCCAGCTAGGTGCTACTTTATAGGATGCGTAAAGTTAGACTTGTGTTCATGGAAATGTATATATCACCTGTGTTTGCTATGAAAATATTTAGATTAATTAAGGTCTTTAGTAATTCGATAAAATGTGGGGGGAAAACAGTATAGAAAGCAAACATAGATACCAGAGACAGTGTGAGAGGAGAGTGGGAGATGGCATAGGGTAAGAGATAGGGAATCAGGGATGGGGGAGAAAAAAGCAAAACATACAGAAAAAAAGAAATGGAAGATTATTTGCTGACAATAACATATTTGTTGATCTGCTTGATTGAGACAATATACAGTGTACTCTGGATGGAAAATCTCATTTTGTATGCTGTAATGATGTACAGTGAATGAATGCAAATAAATAAATTGAAATAAAAAGAAAAAAGAAAAAAAAAAAAAAAAGCATGAAGCAACAGTGTGGCCAGACACAGGGCAGCCCTTCAGCAGTGACCAATCCTTGAGACTGCTGATTGACTGGATTAACCAGACTCCCTAGACTGCCTCCTGACCCATCCCATTTTTAAAAATTAAATAATACCAATAATAGGGACATTACTGGTTATTCAGAATGTTTCATAAAATCTTTCATGTATAATATATTCTGCATAAATTGTCTGACCTCTAATTCAAATTGTATCCCTATTTACCAACACACTTATTTGAAACCATTTTAGAGATTGAGTAAATCTAAGTAACTGTAAAATGCCTTTGGGTATCAAAAATGCTACCGACTGTCCTCTGGGTACATTTTAGTTGGATGTTATAATGACTTACATACAGTCACACGCCACATAATGACATTTTGGTCAACAACAATAGGCTACATACATGACAGTGTCTCCATAGATCACAACGGAGCTGAAAAGTTCCCATCACCGAGTGACATCAGAATTGTCCTAACACTGCCATGCAACACATGACTCGAGCATCTGCAGTGCAGCTGGTATAAACTAACCCAGAGCACTGTCACTGGCGTTACCATATAGTATACACAATTACATACAGTGCATCTTCGATGATAATGAACAATGTTACTGGTCTATGGATTCACTATACTCTAACTTTTATTGTGATTTGAGAGTAGACTTCTACTTATAATTTGAAAACTGTATTGTGGGATAGTACGCCATGCTTGACCTTCAGTCTCACACATCTTGCATTTATGACGTTTCTCATTCGCATCATTTTTCTCTTGTGTTTGATTTGGTCTCATGGTATTTTGTTCATCGTGTCCCTTCTCGTGAGATGAAACAGCGAGGTACAAGACAGTGACACTGATATCCCTGACCCTGCGGAGGCTTTGGCTAATCATGTATGTTTGTATCTTACACGAAAAGTTGGCAAAGTAAAATAGATAAATAATTTTGCAATATAAAGAAAAGGATATAAAGAAAAAGGATATACCCTTTCTGAGGCTATTCAGAAAAAATATTTTTGCAAGCTGTATAATGTCTTTGTTTAAAGCTGTGCTATTACAACAGATAATATTTTTAATTTCAGTTTATAAAGTAAGAAAATTATAGTAAGCTAAGGTTAATTTGTTATTGAAGAAAATATATTTTATAATTTGAGTGTACTTTAAATTTAGTGTTTATAAAGTCTATAGTAGTATATAATAATGCCCTACATTGTCACAGTCACTCACCACTCACTCACAGATCATCCACAGGACTCTCACATGGCCAATCATGGTTCAAGTCCCAGACCTGGTGGCTTGAAACTCATGCTGGGTGTGTGTGGCCAGGTGTGTGTGTGTGCAGGCCCAAAAAGGAGAAGGGATTATGGCATGGTCATTCCCCCATGGGGTGATTTCCCACTTTCCCTCTCACTGTCTTTCTCTGTTGAGCACATACAGGAAAACCCTCTAAAAAAATGAATTAGTCCTATGTTTCTTATACTTTATTTGTGAAAACTAGAATTTTTAATCATAAAAACTAAAAGGAAGAAAGGAATGCATCTTTTCCTCACTAATATTACATTTTATGTGCCTATGATAAATGTCTACTGACCACAAATCAGTTGTTGGCATAGCTCCCAATAAATTTTATTATGTTTTATCTATCAAAAAATATCATCACTAAAATGTTTGAAGTCAATTGTGATATTTAAGAAATTCCCTTATCACTCATTCCATTATTGTTTACCAGAATTTCCTTTGGTAATAATGAAACTACTAGAGTTTTGTTAAAAATAAGAAGTAAATGGTTGTGTCACATTTTAATATTATGGGAAAGCTTCTTTGTTGAAATTGTGATGATATTCTGACTGTAACAGTATACATTTCATGGTATGATTTTTTTGTTTTATTATAGAAAGTCTTTAAATGAGAAGAAACACATCAAAATTGCTTTAAACTTTCAACAAGATTTCAAAGAGCAGGTTATCGTATCCTGGTGGCATCCTTAACTCCACCATCTACAAAGAACTAACTGCTGCTGGTGCTCAGTGAATTCCAGCTCACCATAGTAAAATGCATTGTCAGAAAGTGATGGAGGAACTATTGAATGGGACAGGTTTAGTAAACATCTTCAAGATAACTTGCTTGATACACTTTTTTACATGCTTTCTTCAGCATTTTCTTATTTAAAAACAATTCCATGGTAATTTCAAATATATTATAATCACTCACTGCTTAATACAATGAGTATGTTTAAAATCTTAAGACGTAAGTCATTTCACAGCTCTAATTTAAAGACTAACCCAAGGCTTTAAAAAGTACTTAAAAGATATAGTTACATCAAAATATGTAATCTTCCTATGGCTTCAGACACAATTTTATTGGGAGAGCTCTCCATAAAAAATATCAGAAGTCTAGATCATATAATAGCAATCTGTCATTCCAGAGTTAATTATCAGTGATTGTAATTGGATTTTTATGATGAAAAATGGTATTTATTATAGTAAAAATGTCAATGAATTATTTGTTTCTATAGGTGAAAACTACATGGAACTTTTATCATGGACAAACTTTGAGATGATAATAATAACAAATGTAAAAACCCTGTTAAAAATTTATTCATTAATTTTTTTGAAGAATGAGACAGAAACTGAGAGACAACACCCCAAAGAAGGTCTTGACACTGAGATCAACCCTCAGCCTACCCAGGATCACAGGCATGCACAAGTCCTGCATGTTCAGAGAGGCTCCTGGACTTGAACTCAGAGCTTTCTCATGTAGATCAACCTTGTGGAGCATCATATTTTGCCACTGTGCCACAATTGAATCCTCTTTTTCCTCCCAATTTTATAAATAATACAACAATACACAACCAAGTAATATCAGATAGATAAAATATATTGAAATGCAAATATTTTGAAGAAATCTACCATGGAAGGGTAGTATTCTATTAGTGTTTTTCCCATTGACAATCCGACTATATGTCAACTAATAAAAATTTTCATTTCTCAAATCAAACACAAACAATGAACTTTACTGTAGCACATAATTTTAATTTTACATTTACAATCATTTGATTCTTCTACCTCACACCTGCTGATTACAGTTGTGGAATTCACTTCTAGTAAATTTATTTGGTTGTTACGTACTCAGCAAAGCATACAAATGTCAGTCCAATCTTTATTGGAGAGTGGACTCTGAAGTGATGAGATTCTAAAGGAAATGTTTATCACGTAGTTAGAGGAAAAACCTCTTTAAGGCAAAACATTGGTAAAACTGAAGAATGAGGAGATCCAGAAATTAGGTGCTCTCTGGGAAGATGACAAAATTTGTCTTTAACTAAGATATAAAATAAGTCCAAAAGAATAAAATTATAGGAATTTGTTGAAGAAACATAGGAAAAACAATGAATTTTTACCTAGAATATTTATACATGGTAACCTACATAAAAAGAGAATATACTTTTCAAAACGTTGTATACCAAAGGCAAAAATGATTATGAGCTTTTCTATCATGATTTTGCTCTTAAAAAGAAGGTTTCTGAGTATAAAAGTGAGAAATAAAATATAATATGAAGAAGGTTATTGTAAAAGAAATCTACAGTCCTTAATTTAATAGGAAATACCAATATAAATCCAAAGGTAGAACTCTTCTATGTGTATAAAATATCTTCGCCCTCTCAACTGAAGAAGCCTGAAAACAATGACTAATTAAGTTCGCCTAGTGACCAGATAATGACTTTCAAATAATATTTCTCAATGAGACAAGCTAGGACTTCTTAGAAAATACCTGCTTCTAGGTCTGGGAGAGGACAGAAAATGTGCAAGATAAACCAGGAACATTGTCATATTAATTTTTTAAAATAGAAAGAATCAAAATCTAGTTGGATCATTCAGAAAGACTAGAATGTTAACTTCAAGAGCCTTCCATTGGCCAAGGAGACAACAATTTGACTTTCAAAAAGAATAGTAATTTCAAATTCAATTACATTTCAAATTGAAATGCTGTAATCTCTAACTTTATAGAGCTTACAAAAATACTAATAAAAATATTAATAGGACTGGGACTAGCATTGGGCGTAATGGCTATATCCCTGGACTCCCATGTGGTCGACCGCGATTCGAGTCCTGGACCCGGTGGCTTAAACTCACGCTGGGTGCATGTGTGTGCATGCCCAAGTTCCCAAGAGGAGACTGGAGGAGAAGGGATTTTGGCGTGGCCATCCCCCCAGGGGGTTATTTCTCACTTTCTGTCTCTCTGTCTCTCTCTGCCTTTCTGGTGAGCGCACGCGCCTTGTAGCTAAAACCTCTCCAAAAATATAAATAAATATATTAATAGAGCCTAGCGATGGTGGTGCAGGCAGTAGAAATGCTGCTGTGTGATGCTGGAATCCAACATCCCAGGTCTATTTAAATACACAACGTACACCCACAGGTTCGCCCATAATCTTGGCTGACTGAAGGACTAGGGGAGGATTGCAGTGTGAAAACCCTGTAGAGGGTGACTCTCTGTCTCTCTGTCTCTCTTCTCTATCTCTCAAAATAAATGAATAAATATTTTTTCAAGTACAAATAGGTCATCTTCTGAGTATAATGGGGAGTCAATGCATTATCTTCTTTTCCTTAAGAATTATTTTTATTTAACTTTATTTATTTATGTATTTTAATTTGACCAAAGAGGGACAGAGACAGAGGGGGGAGAAAGTGAGAAAGCAAGCCACCAGGTCCGGGACTCAAACCACATAGTGGTCCAGTGCCCCCAACCACTATGCCACCTGTTGGCCCTTCCATTTTTTTTTTCTTTATTCATGATAGAGTGTATGTAAACACATGAGAGAGAGAAGCACTGAAGCCCCTTTATGGAATCTTGTGTTGCAATCTATTTCCTCCAGTCCTCCAGCTCAGTGGATTCAGGGCACTTGCACACATGTCTGGCGTGTTTCAGGCCAATAGGGCCAAGAATTCAAACTGTGGTTGCCTGGTAGGATCTGGCTCCTCTTGGGCAGTGATTTGCCACCATGACATGGAACAACCCATTTTCTTGAAAACTAATAACTAAAGGAAAATAATCAAACATTTAGTCTTCCTGCATGAACTGTTCTACTGAAGAAAAAAGTAAATAAGACAGAATATCCACTTGCTATTTGACAAAGAAATGACGGAATTCGAATATCACTGTATGTAACTCCCAATAAATCCAGGACTGAGCGTAAAATAACAGCTCTCATCAGAAAAGAGAGAGAGAGAGAGAGGGAGAAAATACATTAAGTGCCTCCTGAAAAAAAGAAAATGTAAAGCAATAGGTCCTGAAGATGATCAAACCTTTACTGAGTCTCAGGTAACATGGGCAAGAAGAATGTGTTGTACCATTAACATACCTCCAGATTCCACAAAAAAATAAAATATGAAGAAAAAAGATGAAGGGAAAATGTAGATTAAATGAGACATAGAAACTTTTTTAATTGATCAAGATTAAACTGTAGTGTTTATAATGCACACTTAAGTGATAAAACTATAATGACGAGAAAACTATAAAAATTCAAAATAACGGTTGCTTTTTGGAAAAGAAGGGGATTATGACTGGGAGGGGGCAACTGAAGAACATCAGTATTTTTTTTTTTTTTTCTTTTTTTGAGAGGCTGCTTCTTGGGTGATAGCTAAAAGAATGTAGGCTTTAAAACAATCTATGAAGCATACATTGTGGGGATTTTTGTATCTGTGATTTATTTATAAAAAAATTTTTTCTCTTAATTTTTAAATTTACATTTAATTACTATATATTTTCACAGTGTACAACATTGCTTTCTCCAGCATGAATATGGTGTGTATAAGTCAAGACAGACATTACCATATACATAATTATCAGCAAATAAGTTTTCATTTTTGTGTCAATTAAACATATTATTTTCCCTGTTCCCCTTCCTCCCTCCCTATATTATATAAAAAAGAGTTTTAAAAAGAGTTTTCTGTGGAGGCCATCAGGTGGAGTGGTGATTAAGGGTGCTGGACTCCCATATGGCCGACCACGGTTTGAGTCCTAGACCTGGTGGCTTTCTTCCTTACTTTTCTCTCTCTTTCTCTCTCTCGCTCTCGCTCTCACTCTCGCTCTTGCTCTTGCTCTCTCTCATTATGTCCCTCTTTGGTCAAATTAAAATAAAGAAATAAACAAAGTTTTGAAAAAATTCTTTAAAAAAGAATTTTCTGGGAAAATTCAGAAGCAACCTTATGGCATAATGATGATGTTAAAAAATATCAAGAAAAGAAACAGGAAAGTTTTAATTGTCTTAGGAGAAAATAATTCTTCATTATAAAATAGGTAAAATTAAGTCTAAAAGTCTTATTTGCCTTTGAAAATAATATCAAGTCTATTTATGAAATAAAGTAGTTACCACAGAATTCAATGTTGCATAAAGACTGATTAGTGGGACCAGCAGTTAGCGTAATGGCTATGTCGCTGGACTCCCACGTAGTCGACCGCGGTTCGAGTCCCGGACCCGGCGGCTTAAACTCACGCCGGGCGCGTGTGCGTGCGTGCCCAAGATCCCGAGAGGAGAATGGAGGAGAAGGGATTGCAGCGTGGCCATCCCCCCTGGGGGGTGATTTCCTACTTTCTATCTCTCTGTCTCTCTCTGTCTGTCTGCCGAGTGCACGTGCCCTATAGCAAAAACCTCTCCAAAAAAAGAAAAAAAAAAAAAAGACTGATTAGTCAAAATAATTTAACAGAAACACTGTGCCCAATGCCTACTTGGGAACTTTTTAAAAATTATATGATGGCATTAATGCTCTATTTTACTTACTGAACTAAATGATCCACCTTAAATAGAATAGGAGCTGTTTTTTAAAAAATCAACTAGAAAATCTAGGCAAAGTGGACAAATTTCTGGATAAGTACAAGATACCTAAGTTGAATTAGGATGAAATATAAAGCCAGAATAAACCAATAACAAGTGAAGAGGTTGAAGTAATAATAAATAGTTCTTCAGAAAGAAAAGCCCAGGTCTAGATGACTTTATTCTGAATTCTATAAAACTTTCAAAGAAGTTGAAACTGTCCCTATTTGTAGATGGTATAATTATATACCTAGAAAATCCAAAGGAATACATTTAAAAAAAAAAAAAGACCTCCTAGAAGTGATATATGAATTCAGTAAACTTGCAGGATACAAAGTCAACAATATTTATACAACCATAATGAACAGACTTAGACAGAAATGAAGAAAACAAGTCCATTTACAATAACTACAAAACAAATAAGAGACATATAAATAAATCTAACCAAAGAAGTAAAAGACCTTTACAAGGAAAACTATGAAAAGATGAAAAAAGAAATTGAGTATGATATGTAAAAGTGAAAGAACATACTGTCCTCTTGGATTGGAAGAATTAATATAATCAAAATATCAGTCCTGCCCAAGTCAATTTACATATTTAATGCAATTCCAAAGTAATTACTTGAGACATTCTTCACAGAACTAGATAAAACTATTATAAACTTTGTCTGGAATCAAAAAAGACCTCATATCACTGAGGACATACTGTATCAAAAATATGAACTAAGAAGTATCTCACTACTTGGCTTTAAAGTATACTACAAAATAATGATAATTAAAACAGCATGGTACTGGCACAAAAATAGATACGTAGACCACCAATGGTCTCTAAAATAGAGAATCCAGAAATAAACCTCAAGTCATAGAGTCAACTGATCTTTGATAAAGGGTGTAAGACAAAGCAGTGGAGAAAAGAATGTCTCTGGCAAATGGTGTTAGAAGAATTGGATATCCACATGCAGAAAATGAAACTAGACCTTTATCTTTCACCATTAATTATAATTAACTCAAAATGGATTGAAGAGTTTAATAAAAAGTCTAACCACAAAACTACTGGTAGAAAATGTAGGGGAAACTTTTGAAGACATTGGAAAAGATTACTTAAATAAGACCCCTAAAACACAGGCAATGATCCCAAAAATAGACAAGTGGGATTATATCAAGCTGAAAAGCTTCCTCTGAGCAAAAGAAACTATAACCAAAATGAAAATTCAACCCTCAGAATAGGAGAAAATATTTACAAAGCATTCCTCAGATAAGGGATTGATATATAGGAAGAAACTCAAGTGGCTCAGCCATTAAAAAAAAGAAATAATCCGATTAAAAATGGTCAAATAAATTGAACACACAATGCTCTAAGGAAGATTTACAAACGGCCAAGAGTCATATGAAAAAATGTTCAAAGTCTCTCATTATAAAGTAAATGCAAATTAAAACCACAATGTAATATATTTAACCCCAGTTACAATTACTAGGATCAAAAAAATAAAGTGTTAGCAAGGCTGTGATTAAAAAGTTAACTCTCTTACACTGTTGGTGGGAATGCAAATTAGTCCATTTTCTGTGGAAAAGAAAATGGAGCTTTCACAAAAACCTACAAATAGGATGTTCATAAGACCCCAGCAATCTCCCTTCTTGGTATCTATCCGAAAGGTAAGAAAACACTCAACTGGAAAGACATCTGCACATCCATGTATATTGCAACATTATTTTTAATTGCAAAAACATGTAACCAACCTAAATGTCCGAAAACTAATGACTGGGTTAAAGATCTATGGCACATATATACTATGGAATATTACACAGCTCTGAGAAACAATGAGATTCTATTGTTCAACTCAAAATGGATGAATACAGAAGATTTAAGGTTGAGCAAAGTAAGCCAGACTTTAAAAGTTACACATTGTATATCCCCACTCAGTTTGTACTGAGTGTCTGCCCTTTATTGCAGAGGTTGAGGAATCTGAAGATATGAAGATATGATGGTAGAGAGGATGGGTGTGACATTAAGGGGGAAAAATAGCTGGTAGATAGAGGGTGCTAGATGTTGGATGTGAAAAAAAAAAAAAAAAACAGAAAAAAAGATTGTAGGTGAAAAGCAAAACTTTTCTTTTGTATTGTCTGAAATAATTAATAATATTGTGTATTGATTAATTTCTCTGTCATCAAAAGAGCACTTCGCCTGTAAAAAAGGATTGACCAGTGTGCAAAATGTTTACAATCGTCTATGAAACTATAGTTTATCATTAATTTGTATCTATAAGTTATTGTTATAGATATCAAGAAAATTAAAATAAAGGAAAATGAAAGGACTTTGCCATCAGACTTACTCTAAAAGGATTGTATAGAAACATTTTTCAGGCATTAAAATACCAGAAAAGAATTTGTAAAACTAAAAGTAAAATAAGGTGATATATAGCTGAGTATGTAAAATATTCTTCTTCTATTGTGTTCTTTAAAATATGAAAAAGAAGGGGGCCAGCATGTGGCATGATAGTTAAGGCACTGCACTCCCACATGGCCAATCATGGTTTGAGTCCTGGACCTGGTGACTTGCTTTCTTACTTTCTCTCTCTCTTTCTCTCTCAGTCTCTCTCTCTCTCTCTCATAATTGCACATGTCCTATAGCAGTTAAAGATAATAGTAAATAGTAGAAACCAAAAAAAGAGATACATTGGCAAGGTTTTTAATATACGTAGATGTGACATAAAACAAAATGTAAAGTGGAAAAGACTCTAGGGTAGCAGTTTCCACATTTCATTTCAGATGGTTAAATATTGGTACACAGTGAAAAGTTCAGTATCTATATTTTAGCACCTAGAACATCCACTTAAAATAGATAAATAGATAAAACATAGATACATGGAGTCAAAAATACAATAAATTTAAGTGGGATACTAAACAATGTTCAGATAACCCTAAAGGAACCAAGGAAAGATAAATTGAAAAAAAACAGAGAGATCAAACATAAATAAGGTGATAGATAAAATTCCAAATATACAAATTTACATTAAATGCAAATGACCAGAGCACATGTAAATGTAGAAGAGATTGATAGAATATCTTGAAAAGTCTAACTGTCTGCTGTTTTACAAGATATTTCTTTCGTAATCACAAAGGAAAGTTAAAAGTACAAAGGAGGAAAAAGGTGTCCAATACATACCATGCACAGTCAAATCGAAAGAAAGCAAGGTGGATAGATTAAATCAAGTAAAGTATACCTTAGAACCAAGAAAATTACCAGGGATGAAAATAGACATTACAAAGTGGGAAAAGAATCAATTCACCAAGAAGACATAACAATCCCCAAAGTGAATGTACATGAAAACATAGTTTCAAAATATGTGAAGCAAAAATTGCCGACCTAAAAGGAAAAATATATAAATGCACAATTATACTTAGAAACATCAAGACTCTTTTGCCAGTATTATAGAAGAACTAAACAATAGCATCAAACAATCCAGATCTAAATTTTATATTGCGTGTGTGTGTGTGTATACATATACATATATATATATATATACACATATATATGTATATATATATATATATATATATATATATATATATATATGAGAGAAAATACTTCATCCAACAACAGCAGAATAAACATTTGTTTCAAGGGCATGTAGAATATTTACCAAAATAGACTATATCCTGGGTCATAAAACAAATCTTAATAAATTTAAATGAATTTTAATCAAATAAAGTATGTTCTCTGAACATAATGAAATTGACTACAAATCAATAACTGAAAGATGAAGGAAAAGTTCTGAAACACTTGGAAATTAAACAACACACTACTAAATAATCCACAGATCAAAGAGAAACTCTACGGAGAAATTAGAAAATATTTTAAACTGAACAATAATAAAAATACAACACATAAAACTTTGTGAAATGCCACTAAAACAGGCCTTAGGGGGAAATTTATAGCATCAAAAGCTTACATTAGAAAGAAGAAAGGTTTCAAATCAATAGCCTAAGCTTTCATGTTAAGAAAAAAAAAGAGCAAAAATAAACCCAAAGCAAGTAGAAGTAAGGAAATAATAAATATAAGAATAGATACCAATAAAATTGAAAGCAAAATACAATAGAGAATATCAATGAAACTAAAACCTGGTTCTTTGAAAAGATGAATAAAATTGAAAACCTCCAGCAAGACTGACAAAATAAAAAGAAAGAGAGAAGGCATGCATTAATATTTAAATAGCATGTCTGCTAAGGAAATCATGAAAATTCTTGTTTCTCATGGGTTTAAAGTTAAAATACTGCAAATCATCTTGTTAAGAAAAACATATTTGGAAATCTGAGAGGTTGCCCACAGAATAGAGACCATTGTCCTAGGATTTGAGTATAATAAGCTGTTCTTGTTTCCATGTAAGATGCTCCCTGAGACGTCTGGGAAGAAAACAGGGCAAGAAGAGGATTATGTGTAGAAGGGGCCTGAAGGAGAAAATCTAGGCTGGTGACCAGCACCAACATTTAAGCACAAGGTACTGAAGGGGCAGCTGAAATCTAGCACGAGTACACGAGCCTTCCATGGGATGTATACACCAGAGAAAAGACTTCACAGATTCTCAGAAGGGTGCCACCGAATCACTAAACCAGTGAAGAAGCGTCTTTGTAAAATGCATGTCAAAGCACTCAAATGGGCTAAGGGAAGCCTTGCTAGCTACACAGACCCAGATCAAGTGACGGAGGCAAGAGAAGTTTCCGATTGGGTGCTGCCTAATGACTAGTATCAGAAGTAGCCCCACCTGACCTAGCCACACTGACACAAGTGACAGTTTGATAAATGTGGTTGAGTGTGAGACTGCACGCTAAGTATAGATTCTCCAAAACAAGCCCTGCTACAGGTAGGCAGTGATTTAGATGTGACGAATCTACCGACTGTTCCTCAGAATTTAGAAAGACTGAGCTGGTAGACCAGGAGGACATAGTAGCCAGAAGAAATAGGGAAGTGCATCAACCAGACCCTAGCTCTTTTCAGCATTGAAGAAAATTGGCAACACACTCTGAATTTGATAATAAACTCTTGGGATTCTTGAACCATGTGAAAGCGGAAGTAGAACCGTGACAAGTTAGTGTACTTACTGATAAATTGTTAATTTATCTGAAAAAGTAAAGAGAAGTAGCATATTTATCTCCAAGACCTTACATAATCAAGCCGCCATTGACTGAATTCATATCCAGTACAATAACATAGTCACTGTTTCAGCCACACTGGCCTCCCCACCATTTCTCAAGCACCAGGGACACAAAAAAGACTTTTACTTTTGTTTTTCCTTCAAGGAATATTTCCTTTCCAGGGATCTTCATGGGTTACCCTATGACGCCTACAGAAGCTCCCTCAAATTCATCTTATAAAAACTTTCTTAGCAATCTAATCTGAAAATACAAATGCCACCCACCTTCTGGAAATCCCTTCCCTGATTTATTCTTTTCTTTGTTTCTCCTGTTCTGACATGAGATATCTCCCACTTGCAATGTCTTCCCTGTATATCTCCAACCACGAGAATATAAACTCCTTGAGCAGAGTGGCTTTTATCTGTGTTTTTTGCCCACTGTTGCAGCCTCAACATAAAGGCGGCAGAGTACTTTCTACCAAACACTAACATTTAACTAATATTGTGTATATACTAAATATATGTTTCTAAAAAGAATAAATCAGTGACTGTAAAGTGTTTTGGCCTCTAAGATTTTCAGTCTTCCATATCTAAGGCATTTTAGATCTAAGAATGACTGTGCTTAAAGCACTATATCATCAAATACCACTGGTTTTGCAAAGTCCAGAGAAGCACAGGAGAATAGCCAGTTGTTCCTGTGCCCCTAGGAAGTGTGGTAGCAGTTTAAAGGTAACTGCACATGACAGACCCTAAAGTCCAAAACATAGGGGAACCAGGTGGAGCAATGACCATCTTGTGGGTTTCCAACAGGGACCAAAATGTTAATACTAATAGCTAGCAGTTATTGAGTATTTACTATTTGTCAGTCAGGGTTTAAATCCGTGTATATATTATATGAACTCATTTAAGACACAGAATAGCCCTATGAAATGGGTACAAGTATTCACACCATGTTACAGATGAAAATTGTGACACACAGAAGTTTAAATAACTTGCCCCAAGATCAGACATGTATTGAGTTACAGAACCAGGTTTGAGAACCAGCTAGCCAGTGCTTGGACTCATAGTCAAATGTTGTTCTTTTCAAACAGATGAAGATACTCTAAAATGTGAACACTTCTAATTTCCAAAGAGAACATTCTGATCAACTTAAGTTATGAGGCCATCTTTTTATTGTGATTTTTGGCTTACATATAATCATTGTATATCTCTGTAGGGTACGGTCTGGTTTGGCAAAGCATGAATACAGTATGTAATAATGAAATCAAGGATATCCACATATTTATCTTCTTTGACAGTGAACATAACATTATATTGTGCACATTAGATAATATATATACTAGCTTAAATAAGAGTTGGAAATATTAGACCTACAAGTAGAGAAGCTATTCAAATTATTAGGTAAAAATTTTAAATGAGGGACCAGTAGTTAGAGTAATGGCTATGTTGTTGGACTCCCACGTAGTTGACCGCAGTTTGAGTCCTGGACCCAGTGACGTAAAACTCACGCTGGGTGCGTGTGCGTGCGTGACCAAGATCCCGAGAGGAGAATGGAGGAGAAGGGATTGCGGCGTGGCCATCCCACCTGGGGGGTGATTTCTCGCTTTGTGTCTCTCTGTCTCTCTCTGTCTGGCGAGTGCACACGCTCTATAGCAAAAACCTCTAAAAAAAATTCAAATGAGTACAAAGTAACATAATATTTCAAAAGAATAATTACTAGATAATTGCTTGGTATCCTGCAGAAGAGTTTATTTTGTATTCTTTTTTCTTTTCTTATTAGGCAGAAGAAAGGCAGTTTCTTTCAACTTAGAAAACCAAATCCTGATTTTACTTCTTTGGTTTTTTTCTTAACATTATACTAATTTTAGATTTTTAAAAATAATTAATGCAGTTTATTTCCAAGCAGAATATGAGTGACCTAGGCCCGGAGAGGAGGTGAATATTTGCAAATTCTTAAAAACTGTCTTTTAATGATTAGTTGAAAAACTGAAAATTTGTAGGAAAGTATCAGTGACTTCAACAAATCTACTTTATTTCTACTGTTTAATTGTCAGAGGGCACAGGCACCAAAGAGACAGAGACAGAAAGAAGGAGAATGCCCCTGTTCTTCCAACAATGAAGCATAGTAATGCCTCAATCCCTTCTCTTCCATTTCTCCATCCTGTTGGGATTTGGGACACACACACACACACACACACACACACACACACACATATACACCCGGCATGTTTTTCAAGCCACTGGGGATGGGATTCAAATTGCAACCAGCCATGTGGGATCTAACCCCTTAAGAACTAGGCTACAGGGTCGGCCCTATTTTTTTTTTTTTTTTTGGGAGAGGTTTTTGCTATAGGGCGCGTGCGCTCGCCAGACAGACAGAGAGAGACATAGAAATAGAAAGCGAGAAATCACCCCCCAGGGGGGATGGCCACGCCGCAATCCCTTCTCCTCCATTCTCCTCTCGGGATCTTGGGCACGCACGCACACGCGCCCGGCGTGAGTTGTAAGCCACCGGGTCTGAGACACGAACCGCGGTCGACTACGTGGGAGTCCAGCGACATAGCCATTACGCTAACTGCTGGTTCCCAAGCCCTATTTTATACTTACTAATGTTCAATACTTTATTCATTATAAATCATACTTTCTATAAAAGCATAAAACTTCATCACACATATCATGTGTTTGTATCTGCTACTTTGTTCTTTATTACTAGTTTTCCTTTTCAACAACGGAAAAATAGTATTCTTTTTGCTAGCTTCTACCAAACAGGACTTAAGAAGATTATACCGGTACCTTTTTTACTATTTCACTTTTTTTATACACTTACCTGCTTTTCTCCTCAATTGTTGATTCTTACTCCACCTTGTTTCTATTTCATTTTGCAATTATGGTCTCTATACTGAGATTTTCTTTTATATTAAATATAAAAATGAATGAGTATTATTGACTATGCATTTATGTAAATCAACTCAGTACTAAAACTAAGTAATTTAGACTCTTATAGATAACTGTGAAACTCAAAATTTTTGAAATTTTTGCAAAAGAAATTGTGTATCATTTTCTGATGGTCCCATGAATGGCTGATAAAGTATATTGCTTTTGAATATTTATATTTATATAATGTTGTATATCCAACACTAAATAGGTTTTGATAAAATAATAGATGAGGACACAGTAGAAAATATTTGAGATAAATTGTATGACCAGGAAACTTAAATTCATATAACTTTCACTTGTGAGGTTTTGAGATTACCTATTAAACAAGTTAAGTGGTTTACTGATTTTAGCCTAAGTAATGAATGCAAGGTATTAAGATGGGTAAACTGAGCTAGGACTATGAAACAGCCTAAAAGCCAACTGTCTGTTATAAAAATAGAAGTACTACAAATCTATCCAAAAAGAAACATTGACTTTCCCTAATTTTTTCCTTCAGCAGTGAAGATAAAATGACTTTAGCTAATACTCATCCTACACTTTGATCCCCACTGTGTCCAAACATATGCCTTAGGTGAA
The DNA here is from genome assembly GCA_026018925.1 of Tupaia tana. NCBI lineage: Eukaryota > Metazoa > Chordata > Mammalia > Scandentia > Tupaiidae > Tupaia > Tupaia tana. The sequence goes on from JAKSZU010000019.1 coordinate 17,377,286, forward strand.
TGTTGATTTGGAGTTCACACTAAGATTATGAAATAAGATGATACTATCAATCCACATAGGATTTGATCTTATGATTCTGGCCTCCTTAGCATCCTGCACTTAACTGAACTAATCAGATGGACACAAGTGACTCATCAAACAAAGAGCACATTATTTTTTTTTCTTTTTTTTTGGAGAGGTTTTTGCTATAGGGCACGTGCGCTTGCCAGACAGACAGAGAGAGACAAAGAGACAGAAAGCGAGAAATCACCTCCCAGGGGGGATGGCCACACCGCAATCCCTTCTCCTCCATTCTCCTCCCGGGATCTTGGGCACGCACGCACATGCACCCAGCGTGAGTTTAAGCCACCGGGTCGGAGACGCGAACCGCGGTCGACTACGTGGGAGTCCAGCGACATAGCCATTACGCTAACTGCTGGTCCCAAAGAGCACATTATTGAGTAACAGCACATGTCAAGCACTGAACCACAAGTTCTAAAATGCAGTCTCTGCCCTACAGGTGCTCACCATTAACTTGGAGAAATTAATTACCACTATATACCAAGTGAAACTTGACAACAACAAAAATAATAACAACCAAGGTTAATGATTATGGAAGAAATGTGCTGGGGAGTTCAAAGAGTAAAATATTAACCTACAAGTGGTAGGAAGTTCTTATATTTTGGGGTAAAGATTTGGGGGGGGGGGTTCAGAAGACTAATCTTATGATGGTCCATATGTTGGAGTAGAATGTGGAAAATATTATGACGTGAATGTGGCAATTCAGACATGAAAATGATGGTATTGAGGAGAAAAGAACAATGGATTAAAGAAGCATTACTAAAAAAGAATAGTCCAGATGTAAAAACAAATAAAATTTAACTGGGTAATGAGAAACAGGTTTTTAGGTTTTTAAATGTGTGTTCCTGGATAAGTATCAAAAGGAGAGATAAAAAGTTGATGAGTGGCAATTTGAGGAAAGAAGATGCCATGATAATTTAATTTTAATTTCAATTAAACGAACATATATAAGATCCTACAATGAAAATAATACATTGAGTTGGAAATACCAATGGGGCATCCAAAGTGTATGTTGGGGTTATATGTATACATTTAAGCATCATAGCTTGTTGATGCATGAAAACAGAGTCATAGTAGGGAAGGCTGGAATGAACATGTAGACAAGGCTGGCTTGGACTCCTTGAGTTAAATAGCACAGATATTATAATTAAATATTAAATAATGGTACTAGTTATCTCACAGAGAAATCATGAAGACAGAAAGAGAAAAATAGAACCTTGCGTGTAAACATTTTAGAGGTCTGGACAATAAGAAAGAGCTAGAAAAATAGATGGAGAAGGAGCAGACAATGAGGAAGCCGAAAAAGCAGATCAGTGTGGTTGTTTGGAAGTCTAAAAAATTAAGTGTTCCAAAAAAGAGGCTATGATCCACCCCATTAAATGTTGCAGAGAGGTCCATTGAAATAGAAAATGAATTATTGTCTTTGCCGACAGTTCATTATAACCTTAGAACTCTTTCAATGTAGTGGTGGTAAAGGCCAGTTAGAGTGAGTTCGTGAGAAAATAGTCAGTAAAACATTTAAAAATAGTGACTAAAGAAAACGTTTTAAAGAATTCTTCTGTGAACGTGAAAAATGGAGAACTAAGAGGAAAACTTGGCGATCAAAGAAGTAATGTCTGCATATGGGAATGGTTCCACAGAAATAACCCAATAGATGTTCAGGTTGTTTCACTTAGCAAAATGTTTTTAAGTTTTGCCCAAGTTGTAACCCGAATCTGGACACAATTTTTTTTACAGCTTTTATAGTACAATTCCATAGTATGAATATACCTCATTTTGTTTAGCTATGTATCGTTGATGGGCCTGAGTTGTTGTTAGTTTTTGTCTGTAATGAATAAGGCTGCTATGAACTCTCATGTATAAATATTTGTGCAAACAGGTACTTTTATGTCGTTGGGTATATACCTAGGAGTGAAATTTATGACTCATGTAGTTACTGTGTTACCATTTGAGGAACTGCCAGTGTTTCCCAATGTGCCTACACTATTTTGCACTCCCAATTTATTCCATATCCATATTAACATTAGTGATTATATAGTTGTGTGTGTGTGTATGTGTGTGTTTTTACTTTAGTCACTTAATGGGATTCAAAGTTGCATTGCATTGTGATTTTGATTTGCAGTTCCCTAATGCCTCATGATGTTCAGCCATCTTTTCAGTAGCCATTTGGGCATTGTATATCCTCTTTGGAAGAACCCGTTCCTCATTTTAAAATTAGTTATTTGTCTTCTTACTATTGAATTATAAGGGGTTTAGACACAAATCATTTATTTGTAATATGCTTTTTGTTCTATTTGGTTCATTGTCTCTTGGATTTCTTGATTGCATCCTTTGAAAAATAAAAATTTATTTTATTTTTAATGGACTTTATTTTCAGAGAAGTTTTAGGTTTACAGATAAATTGCTCACTGAACAGAAGGTACAGAGATATCCCATATATCACAAGCATTGCTTCCCCCATAACCAACATCCCTCACTAGAGCAGTGCATTTTTTACAAGTGATGAACACGTCATTACCACCCGGCATCTACAGCTTACATTAGGACATACGCTCGGTGTTATACATTCTATAAGCTTAGACAAATACTGCCTAATGACATGTATCCACAATTAAAGTAACATAGAAAGTAGCTTCACTGCCTTAAAAAATAACTCTCTGTGCTCCATCTAGTCATCCTTCCCTTCCCAACCCTTGTCAACCATTGATCTTTTCAGAGCCTTCAGAGTTTTGCCTTTTTCAGAATGACATATAGTTGAAATAAAAAGATATGTAGTGTTTTTATATTGGCTTCTTCACCTAGGAGTGTGTGTTTAAATTTCCTCCATGTCTTTTCATAGCTTTATAGGCTTTTTTTCACACTGAATAGTAGTCCATTGCGTGGACATGTTATACCTTGTTTATTCATTCACTTACCAAAGGATATCTTGGTTACTTCCCAAGTTCGGTGATAATTAATAAAGCCGCTGTAAACAACCATGTGCAGGGTTTTATGTAAACATTAAGTTTTCAACTTTGGGTGGGGGTAAATAGCAAGAAGCAGAATCAATGGGTCATATTGTAACAGCATATTTGGTTTAAACCACCAAACTCTCTTCCAAACTAACTGAACAATTTTGCATTCCTATCACGGCAAGTTTGTGGCTTATTCTCTCTTCTCTTGGCAGTGCCTTCATGAGCGGTACTTTTTAATTCTTATGAGTCTGGATTACCAATTCTCACTTTCATGGATTATGCTTTTGTTGTTGGGCCAAAAAAAGTCATCATCAAACCAAAGTCATTTAGGTCATCTCCTGTGTTAAAATAAGTAGTTTACCCTGGGGGAGAAAAGTGCCAGTGAAAATGGTATTATGTTCTGAATTTCAAATTCCCCTTGTTCATTACAGGCATATAGGAAAAGGACTGATGTTTTAATATTAGTCTTAAATCTTGCTACCTTACTTTAATTGTTTATTACTGCCAAGGGTATTTTTGTCAATATTTTTTTCAAATTTTCTACACAGATGATAACGTCATTTACAAAGACAGCTTTACCTCTTCTTTCCCATCTATATTAATTTTATTTCTTTTTCATGTCTTATTGCATTATGTAGAATTTCTAGGATGATGTTAAATAGCAGTTGAGACAGAGGATATCCTTGCCTTATTCCCCCAAAAAAGTTTTTAATTTTTATAAAGTTCAATTTACAGTTTTTTTTTTTCTTGTAAATACCTTCTGCTGTCATATATAAGAAATCATTGCCTAACTAAAGACCTTGGAGATTTACTGCTACACGAAGTCCTGAGTGCTTAATAGTCTTAATTCTTACATTTGGGTCTATGATCCATTTTGAGTTCATTTGGTATACATGTGAAATGAGAGTCCTACTATTTTTATTTGTATTCAAATCTCATTAATTGAAAACACTATTTTTTGTCTATTTAAAGGTCCTCACATTCTTGTCAAAAATCAATTGGTCACCTATATAAGATTCTATTTGTAGGTTTTCAACTCTATTTTTTTGTTCTGTTTGTCTATCTATATCACAATATCACAGTCTTAATTTCTATACTTTTAAACTGAGTTTTGTATATGACTTTCTAACTTTAACTGTTCATTTTCACAATCACTTTGGTTATTCTGGGTCCTTTGCATTTCCATATGAATTTTAGAACTAGCTCACCAATTTCTGCCAAAATTCAGTTGATATTTTGATACAGAATGCAATGAATCTGCAGATTAATTTATGGAATATTCCTATTTTATTCTATTTGGAGAAAGGACTTTATGCAACCAGCCACAGGGAAACAGGCAACAAGCACCACCAAACAAAACATCCTTTAAATGTCAGGTACTCAAATACTAACATCAATAAACAAGTAATTAACAGTTTTCCTGCACTGTAAGTATATTCATTAATCTATCTGGGAACGAGGAAAGCATTTTAGAAAACCAATTGGTGGCCTCTTTCAGTAATGGAGTACATTTATTTAGAGTAGCTTGAGGCCAAGTTGCCAGTTGTCGTATTTTCTCAACACTTGTCTTTACTTCAGAAGATGTATTTAGATAAGAATAGGAAATATGAATTATCATACAAACACCACCTTGTTCAGCTAAAGAATAATCTAACATTATCCTATTTTCTAATACTACTTTTGTTACAAAATCTAAAGACAAATCAAATTACTTACAGATTTGGCAGTTTCATTAGCTATGGTAAATGTCTTAGATAATTTTTTTTAGAGAGATTTTTGCTATAGGGCATGTGCACTCACTGGGAGACAGGGAGACAGAAAGTGAGAAATCACCCTCCTCAGGGGGATGGCCATGCTGCAATCCCTTCTCCTATATTTTTCTCTTGGAATTTTGGGCATGCATGCATATGCACCCAGCATAAGTATCAAGCTACTGGGTCCAGGACTTGAACCGTGGTTGACTATGTGGGAGTTCAGTAATGTAATCATTATGCCATCTGCTGGTCCTGATTTTTATCACTCTCATGAGTGCTAGGATAACGTAATACATGTGGAATCATACTTTTATAAGTAGATTTCATTCACACTAAGAACATTTTTATCATAATTTAAAGTCCCTGAAATAGACATTTAGTATAGTTGAAGGCATCCTATATTTGATAAAATACAGAATTTAGTCTGTATTAAATTGTCAGGGCCACTGGGGGAAAGCAATATTTATATAATTCTTAGCTCCCATATTTCCATTTCAATAAAAATCTGTCGAATGATTGCATGCCACATCATCTACCTTCTGCCAAATTTACATGAAACTATGAGCCATCTGAGATTACAAGATAAATTAGCCAAAGGTTGGTTTAATTTAGTTTTTTCTTTTTTGAAGTTATTTCTTTCTCTTTTCTTTTTTTTTTTTTTTTTTTTTTTTTTTTTTTAGAGAGAGATTTTTTGCTACAGGCCATGTGTGCTTGCTGGAGAGACAGACAGAAAGTGAGAAATCTCGTTCCAGTGGGATGGCCACAGCGTGGCCACATCTCTTCTCCTCCAGTCTCCTCTCAGAATTGTGGTCACCCATGCGCATGCACCTGGCATAAATTTGAAGCCACCAGGTCCAGGACTCAAACTGTGCTTGACCACGTAACCATTATGCCATCTGCCAGTCCCAAAGTTATTTGTTTTCTTAATGAGTGAGTGAGAGAGAAAGAGAGAAAGAGAGCACTTCTCCAAAAGTGTCCTGACACTGCAGTCTGTTCTCATCTCCAGGTCATGAGCATGTGAGTGTCTGGTACACTCCAGGAGCTCTCGAAACGCAATGCTGCACCCTTCTCACATGGTTCAGCCTTGCAGGGCATCTGTTTTACTTCTGTGACACCATCCAGCCTGTTCTCCTACGTTTTTAGAAGACAATATAAAAGATAATATTATATCATTCAGAGCTCCTGTTTTCATGTAAAAGAAATGACTCAAGTTGGCTTCAAATCACTATGAAATGTGCATCTGTCTTTATATCTTAGAGTCAGCAAAGGTGAGTTGAATCCTCTAACGTTTAGTCTCTCTGACTTCCTCTTCTACTGTGTGTCTCTTGCCTTCTCTTCTAACTACATCTCTCACTGACTCTTCTGCCTTCCTCTTCTGTTTTTAAAAGCTCATGTGATTACATTGGGTCTACTCGGATAACCCAACAGATAAGGTTAAATTTAGTCTTTGAAGAATGCTTTTCATTCTCTTTCTCCAACCTTCCTTCTATCTCTTGGCACTATTTTCCTCTGAATTACCTTCAATGTCATGGCAGTTCTCTGTATTTTTCTGGAATTTCCAGACTTTCATTACCTTTATTGATAGAAACCCTTTTGGAAGGAATGTGTTCCAACTGTTCTATAAAATACCCAAAACCAGGGTAGATGAATTTCTGGGATGGTAAGAACCTCTGAAGTTCTATTCCCTCAAATCTTTGCAAAACTTGTCCAAGTCAATTTTGCAGAACTCTGTATATTCCAAAAGCTTGCCACAATCCAAGGAGCACTTACTTAAGAAAAATGACTGGATGTCTAAGGACAGCGAGCTTACTAGGGTTTTAACTTGCCTTAGTCTCATCTCCCAGTCACCAACTTTTTGGTAGGCTTGAAAATTAGTGTCTTGCAATCAACAAGACTAGCAGCCATGAAAGGAGGTAGCGGGAATTTGAACTCCTTAAAAACCTAATCTCCAGAGAATAGTAGTATTTGACCTGCATGGCAGCTTCGTGGAGAAGATACTCTAAAATAAAATACATTCACCTTGCTTTCACTTGTCTTTACTCAGAGCTCACATACTGTGAACAATGCTATTCTCACTGGGAATTTTTTTTTTTTTTTTTGAGAGAGATTTTTGCCATAGGGAGCTTGCACTTTCCAGAGAGAGAAAGACACAGAGACAGGAAGTGAGAAATCACTCACTAGGGGGCATGACCATACTGCAGTCTCTTCTCCTCCATTGAACTCTTGGGATTTGGGGCACACACGCACATGTGCCCTGCCTGATTTTCAAGCTGCCATGTCCAGGATTTGAACCATGGTCGACCACATGGGAGTCCAGCAATGTAACCATTACACTATCTGCTGGTCCCTCCCTGGCAATTTTTTAACATTGCAGCAGTATCAGTTGGGGCTAACAAGAGTTTGAAGCATACACACACACACACACACAGACACACACACAAACAACCATGCAAAAACAAAAACCAACCACAACATTTTTGTAACTGGGAACTTTTTTTTTTTTGGAGAGGTTTTTTTGCTATAGGGCGCGTGCGCTCACCAGACAGACAGAGAGACAGAAAGCGAGAAATCAACCCCCAAGGGGGATGACCACACCACAATCCCTTCTCCTCCATTCTCCTCTCAGGATCTTGGGCATGCACGCACGCATGCACACACACCCGGCGTGAGTTTAAGCCACCGGGTCCAGGACTCGAACCGCGGTCGACTACGTGGGAGTCCAGCGACATAGTCATTATGCTAACTGCTGGTCCCATAACTGGGAACTTTTAAACAACTAAAAACAACTGACATCTTCAACTTCACTTGTTTTTTCTTGTGCCAGTTTAAATCTGCTGTTGGAACCCACTAGAACATTTTTTATTTCTGTTATTGTACTTTTTAGCTATAGGATTTTTTTTGCTGTTTTTATCATTTCTATATTACTATTTATATTCGTTATTGATGAGACAGCATGGTTCATTCTTCACACACGGTATCCTTTAATTTTTGTAATAGTTGTAATAGCAGCGTAGGCCTCTAAGTCTTTAAAGTTCAACATCTGGGCAGTTTCTACTGATTGTTTCCCCTTTTCTGCTTCTGCATGTGGGAAATACTTTCTTCTTTCTTTTTTTCTTTTATGCATGTATCGTACTTTTTTGTTGAGAAATAACATTCTGAATACTATCATGTGGTAACTGAAAAATAGATCTTCCCCACTCCGGCTTTGTTTTACTGCTGTTTGTTATTATTGCTGCTGTTTGTTTTTAAATGACTTTCCTGGAATAATGCTCCAAGGTTATTTTCATTGTCCAATGCACCCAATGAAGGCTCTGCTTTGCTAGCTTAGTGGTTAGCTAATGATTAGACAAAGTTTTCTTAATGCTGTGAACCAGTAAGGCTCTCAGCCTTTACTGATGATTTTAATATGTGTGTTGGGCATGCTTAACACTCTGGCACTTTAAAATTCTGCCTTAACCTTTATCTTCTGTTTGTATAGAGCCTTAAGTACAAACAGAAGTGAGAGTAGGGCTTTCCTGAGTTTTTCATAGGCTTTTCTTGAGTTTTTTCTAGGTATGCTCAAGCCCTGCACATATATATGACTTTCTAGATTCCCAAGGATATGTTAGAACCTTGCAAATTCCTCTATGAAATTAAAACAATGCTGTCCTAAATAATCAATAGGTCAAAATAGAAATCACAAAAAATATCAAACCTATTTTGAGATGAATGAAAATGAAATCAAGACTTAGAGCTAAAAATGTGCTTATAAGGGAATTTCAGTTACCATCAGTATTAAGAAAGTCAATAGCAAAACATTGCTACCTTTAGCAAATAGAAAAATAAAGTAGATCATACCCCAAAGAAGCAAAAGTAGAAAAATAAAGATTAGAGTGGAAGCCAATTAAACAGAAAATCAATAACACGAAAATTGCTTTTCTTTGAAGTAAAAAAAAAAGATGCTCCTTTGAGTATACTGATCAAGAAATAAAGAGAAAGATCAAATTATTAAAATTAGATATGAATGAGATGCTACTACACACCTTACAGAAGTAGAAAAGAATATAGGAAAAATGCTATGAATAATTTTATGATAACTAAATGGATAATGTAGACAAAAGTGAAAATTCTCAGGGAAATCACAAAGTACTGAAGCTGATTCAAGAATCAACATAATATCTAAATAAACTTATAACAATAAAAGAGATTAAATTAGAAATAAATTAGAAAGAGATAAATTAGAAATAAAAAAAATTCTTACAAAGAAAAGACCAAGCTCAAATTGCTTCAACATCAGTATCTATCAAAATATTACAAATAAAGATTAACGTTGATCCTTCCCAAACCCTTTCAAGAAACCAAGGAGGAGAGAATACTTTCCAAAAATATCACTAGAAAAGACAACTATGGATGAATATGTATATAGACGCAAAACCCTTCGAAAACTGCCTTTCTTCTGGGACCAGGCAGTGGCATAAAGCTTACGTTGCTGGACTCCCACATGTCTGACCATGGTTCGGTCCTGAGCCAGTGACTTGAAAATCATGCTGGGCATGTCTCTGTGTGTGCCCATGATCCTGTAAGGAGAATGGAGGCCATCCCCCATGAAGTGTGGCCATCCCCCATGAAGTGTGATTTCTTATTTTCCCTCCAACTGTTTCTTATCTCTCTGGCAATATATATATATATTTAGAAAATATATATATATATATAATATATACTAATATATATAATATATAATATTTATATATTATATATTATATATTAATTTAATTAATATATATTAATATAATTAATATATATTAATTTAATTAATATATAATATATTAATATATAATATATTAATATATATTATATATATTAATATATTTCAGCAAACCAAACCCAGCATTTTATTAAATTTTTTTAAATAAATTATAAATAAATAGAATTTATATCATGAATGCAAGGTTGGGTCAACCTAAAAAAATCAATCAATGTAATACCCTAAATCAACAGAATAAAGAACAAGTCCACATGATCACTTCAGTAGATGTAGAAGAAAATGTTTGACAAAATTTAACACTATTTTATAATAAAAGTGCTCAACAAACCACAAATAAAAAGGAAATGTCTCAAACTGACATTTTTGGTTAACCAACAACTAATATTATACTTAATGGTAAAAGCCTTAATGCTTTCAAGATGAGGTTATCGAATCTAACCATTTCTAATCCAATGTACTGTACTAGAATTTCTAGCGAGCTCAGTCAGGCAATAAAAAGAAATGAAAGGCATCAGATTGAAAAGAATAAAGTAAAACTCTTTCTATTTGCAAATGATCTGATTGTGTATATAAAAAATCTTAACTGAGCTACTGAAAAATTATTAATCTACTAAATGCACCCAGCAATTTTGCAGGACACATTATCAATATGCAAAGCCAATTCTCTTTCTATACACTAGCAATACACAACACAAAAATAAAATTAAGAAAAGCAGTTTCATTTACAAAAGCTTCAAAAAGAATAATGTACTTTGAGATAAATTTAATAAGTGTGCAAGACATAATCTAAAAACTGCAAAAATATCATTGAAAGAAATTAAAGAAGACCTAAATAAGCAAAAAGATATCCCATGATCTTGTATCTGAAGTCTTATTGTTAAAATGGCTGTGCTTCCTGCCTGTCTCCCTGTAACCAGTTACAGACACAAACTCCCTTCTTCAGTCTCTATCTCTTGTTTTGTTGACCATGAGAAGAAGGACTTAGTTTGCTGGTGACAAGTTGACTCTGTGAGTAAGATCTATCAGCAGGAATTAGTACTGGAAACTCCCTGTGGCTGCGGAAAGCAGTTTAGTTAGTTCTGGGTATTTGTTGCCACCAAGATCTCCCTTGTCTTTAGCTGGAGTAGGAACGGAGGTTGTGGGCAGGCTTGCTTCCTTTTGCTTTTTGCTATGGAGCATGTGCACTTGCCAGAGAGAAAGAGAGATCACTCCCCCAGTGGGGTCAGCCACACTGCAATTCTTTTTCTTCCACTCTCCTCTTGGGATTTTGGGCATGCACATGTATCCAGTGTGACTTTCTCTTTTTTTTTTTGGAGAGTATTTTTTGTTTGTTTGTTTGTTTGTTTTTTGCTATAGGGTGCATGTGCTCACCAGAAACACAGAGAGAGACAGAGAGACAGAAAGCGAGAAATCACCCCCCAGGGGGGATGGCCATGCTGCAATCCCTTCTCCTCCATTCTCCTCTCGGGATCTTGGGCACGCATGCACACACGCCTAGTGTGAGTTTAAGCTGCTGGGTCTGGGACTCGAACCGCAGTCAACTACGTGGGAGTCCAGCGACAAAGCCATTACACTAACTGCTGGTCCCTCCAGTGTGATTTTCAAGTCTGAGACTCCAAGCATGCAGTTGGCCATGTGGGCTCCAGCTGCCTTAACTTCCACACTATTTGCTTGCGTAATGATGTAAAATTTTTAAAGTTTTGATAACACAGACGTGAAGCCATCAGTCCAGTTCTGATTGTTACTTTTAGGTGCTGTGTGCAATGGAAACAGCTACACTTCTTTCCAATTACACCATTATTATAATGAATTGGCAGCAAGCTGTTCATTATAACTATTTAAGTTTTTGATATCTATACTTTCAAAATTGGTTCCCATGGAAAAGACCTAACAAGTACTCTGAAATGCAAGTTCCTGACAAGTATAAGCTCAGTGGACCTCAGGTAAACATGGCCTGAGAGCTCGCTTCCCTGAGCCTCCCTAGCTGCTCACATATGGAAAGAAGAAAAAAAAAAAAGAGTGTTGACACTGACTCCTAGCTGTCAATAACTTTCCTCCCTGGTGGAATGACCAATTAACACCCAGGACAAGTCCATCCTGCCACTGAGGGACAATTGAAACATGATCAATGATGCTTTTATAGAGAGATCTTGATCAAAGAGGGGAAATGTGAAACTTTCCAGAATTAAAATAGTCGTTTATGGCAGCCTTCACTAAATCGAGCCTGAAGGACCACAGAGGAGGTGTCTCCTCACAGGTGAATTTCTGATAACAAGAATTGTTATTTAGAGGAACTCTGCCAGGACAAACCTTTGGTAAGCACGTTTGGAAATTATGCTCATCTGAGCTGTACTTTGGTTCAGTCTTTGCCTCAGTTTCCTGAGAGGAGCTGAATATTAAGAATCCTAGCGTATAACGGGCAGTGGGGAATCCAAGACATGGATTCATCCCAGAAGAGTAAAGCCACTCTCACCCATGACAGAGGCCAAAGAACACCAAGATACGTGGGAAGCCGAGTCCCTTGAAGATTATTCTGCTCTGTAAACCTTAAATGGCTTGGGAAAGCAATGCCTAGGTTAAGATTTCTCAGTCTATTGCTTTTCCACAGTTTGACTGAGAGTAAACATCAGGCCAGTAGTGTGAAATGTTTCACTAGAACCCAAAGGGACTTAACAGGGACATACTTGATGACAATAAATATTTCTTTGGTTATGCTCTATTACATTGGTAGAGAGTTGCAGCTGCCAACGTGCTTAAAAACTTTTATCTGGAACCAGCAGATGACAAAATGGTTACGTTGCTAGACTGTCATGTGGTCGATTGTGGTTCGAATACTGAAGCTGGTGGTTTCAAACTCACACCAGGCATGTGTGCATGCATGGCCAAAATCCTGAGAGGAGAATGGAGGAGAGCGGATTGCTGTGGTGGCCATGGCCCCCTAGGGGTGATTTCTCACTTTCTGTTTCTCTGTCTCTCCAACGAGTACACACCCTATAGCAAAAATCTCTCTAAAAAATAAATATATAAATAAAAGAGTGATTAAAAAAACACATTTTAAGAAAAAGAGATAGAATTTGACTAAAAAAAAGGATAAAATAAATATCATCTGAATTTTTTTTTTTTTGGAGAGGTTTTTGCTATAGGGCGCGTGCGCTTGCCAGACAGACAGAGAGACAGAGAGACAGAGAGACAGAAAGCGAGAAATCACCCCCCAGAGGGGATGGGCATGCCACAATCCCTTCTCCTCCATTCTCCTCTCGGGACCTTGGGCACTCATGCACACGCGCCCGGCGTGAGTTTAAGCCACCGGGTCCAGGACATGAACCGCGGTCGACTATGTGGGAGTCCAACGACATAGCCATTACACTAACTGCTAGTCCCTCATCTGAATTTTTTTAAAACAAAGTTTTTATAAGCAATTATAAAGAAAGAAAGCATTATAGTGATAGGAACTAGATAATGCGAAACACCCAGAAGGGAAATTCTAGTTTGTAATAGTAGAAAAGTAAGAAGGCCATTTAGAAGCCACTGGAAGATTGAGAGAAGGGAAATGACCTGACAGACTTCCAACAAATAACCTGTGAACAATAATTAAGAGTGGATTCTGGGAACCTGCAGTTAGCGTAATGGCTATGTCGCTGGACTCCCGTGTAGTCGACCGCGGTTCGCGTCCCAGACCCGGTGACTTAAAACTCATGCCGGGCGTGTGTGCGTGCGTGCCCAAGATCCCGAGAGGAGAATGGAGGAGAAGGAATTGTGGCGTGACCATCCCCCCTGGGAGGTGATTTCTCACTTTCTGTCTCTAATGTCTCTCTCTGTCTGTCTGGCAAGTGCACGCACCCTATAGCAAAAATCTCTCCAAAAAAAAAAATAAATAAATAAAAAAGAGTGGATTCTAACAGGGGGCCAATACTGGCCCAGCTGTAAACACAACTCTCTCCAAGTCTGGCCCATGTGGGGAGGTTCTGAGTTCATGTATGGGTTCCTCCCTGTGTACACCAGCCACATACATGCCCATGCCTCAGGGCTGGCTGGAGCTGGGAGTCCATCTCCAACAAGATCCTGTAGAATCTCTCCCTCTCACTCTGTATCAATGTTTGTCTCTGTCTGTTACTCTTAGAAAAAATAAATAAAATAAACTTTTAAAAAATGGGTTCTAGGGAAAAGCAGTTGGCGTAATGGCTATGTTGCTGGACTCTTCACGTAGTCAACCGCAGTTCAAGTCCTGGACCCGGTGACTTAAACTCACACCAGGAGCATGTGCGTGTGTGCCCAAGATCCTGAGAGTAGAATGGAGGAGAAGGGATTGCGGCGTGACCATCCCTCCTGGGGGGGTGATTTCTCGCTTTCTGTCTCTCTGTCTCTCTCTGTCTTTCTAGCAAGCACACACACCCTATAGCAAAAACCTCTAAAAAAAAATGGGTTCTAACAATTGAACACTTAGAAATGAGTTATTTAAACATAGTCTGAGTTTAAGATGCCAATAGAATATCCATGAAGAATATAATTTGCAAGTCATTAAAAATATAAATAGGAAGTCATTTAAGGGTGATTATATCAATTTAGGGAAACACTGGTTAAAGGCTTAAGTTGAAACAGTAAAGACAAAGGAGGTAGTCGAAGAAAACGCATAAAGAAGGAGAAAGGCTATGCTGTTTGAAGGGAAAAAAAGAGCCGAGAAGATCTTAGAAAAGGGGAAAAACAGAAAAGGAACAGAACAGGAGAACGAAGTTGTGGAGAGTTGCCAGGTGAGCAGCAAGGTCAAATTCAAAGTCAGTTAGGTTAATGACCAGGAAAGAATCCATTCCCCTTGTAAATAAAGAGCATCAGTGACTTCCGCTAGAGCAATTTCAGTAAAAGAGGAAGGGTATGTTAGAGCAAAGGAAATGTTAGCCTAGACACTCTCACTGAAAGAGGAGGGACGCCAGAGCCTTAAACAGCATGTCCGACTCGTCATGGCTACTCTGGCTTCTGGATCACACTGTTCTTCCAGGAGGTCTGGCTGAACCTTTTAACTGAAAAGAATGACGGAATAAGCGAGGCATCTACTTCAGTAAGACTCACCATTGAGATCATAAACGAGAGAAAGGAAAATATTTTTGTCACGAAGCAGAGTAAGACGGTCAACGTATTCTACAGGGAGAAAAATTGTATTTCATTTTATTTAACGTTACTCTGATTAGCACTGTGCAAGATCTAAAATAGAACTTTGATGTCTGAATGGAAAATGGAAATATCAAAATGAAAGAGATAGGATGACGAATGTGTGAGGGAGAATGCTATAAACTCCAGCATTCATGAATTAGGAAGAAGAACAAAGGCATGCGGCCTGGGAGGCAGAGAGGTGGCAAGGCATGGGCAGCAGATGTGAGCTGCGTATCATTTCCCCTTCCTTTGCAGCTTCAGAGGAAAAGACCAGGAGATAGGGATGGGTCTATCATGTGACTAAGCATTTCCCTAAGCGCCAATGGTTTAAGAGGAGAAAAATCCACATAATACCTTAGAATAAGAAGAAAGCACTTTAATAGCAGATTCTACTTCAGAGGATACATATTAATTCTGAGATATTGTGTAAGAAAGAGGCGGCTTGACAGGAACCGACATTGGTTTTGTGAGTTGAAAATTACCTGGAAGACAAGATACAGAAAAGCTTTGTAAATCAGAACTAGAATTCTTCTGCTCTTAAAATTATAGGTCACAGAAATATTTGATTTAACCAGTCTCTAATGGTGCCAACCTGTCAAGCTGAAGATTACTTACATGAGTTGCTTACAATGCAAAATAATAACCCTGTTAAAATTAAGAAGGTTTAAAATGCATTCCCTTTTGATAAGATTAAGGAAGTCCTAATATTTAGAAAAAGAAAATTAATATTAATTTTCTAAGTAGACAGACTCGCTTTAAATATATTTTAATAACAAAAGAACTACTTTTATCTTTACCTAAGGTTTTAGGAAGGTGAATTGTGTGTAAAAAAAATTGTTTTTAATATTTGCAAGCATTTAATACATGTTAAAGGGTTGTTGTTCCCTGTTCTTTATTAATGTACTAGGATAATATAGCAGAGACAACAAAAAGAACGAAAAAGGGAGAGAAAAAAGGGGGTGGGGAGAGAGAGAGAGAAAGAAAAATAAAATCCAATAGAGTGCCTATTGCCTTTGCAAAATCAAAATGTTCATACATCGTTATCAGTTCCTTTTAGGAATTCCAATGAATATCTTTGTTGTTTATGCTGTATCTGTGCGCTGTGAAATAAAAAGATACTAGAATATTGTATGCATCATAAGGCTTAAAAATGTCAAAGCTACTTAACCGCATTTCCTGCTTCACACACTGACTGCGTGAGTCAGCTGGTAATTAGAGAGTAGAGACAAGACGAATACTGAGAAAATGAATTCACAGTAACCAATGTTAATAGTACTTTTAGCTCAAGATGTCTATGCTCTCATCATCTATTATCTGCTTGCCCGTATGATTGATATTAGCAAAGACTTATTTTGTTTTTCAAGTCTACTCATTAGACTAATCAACTAACTTCTTTTTTCATTGGAAAATATTTGCCCTCGTGGTAGGGCAACTACGTCAGAGTATCAGAGTATCATTTTGTTATCTTTAAGTGACTTATAAATGAAAAATGCTTAGACTAGTAGCAGGGCTTATCGGATTTTTAAGACAAGAATTCCTAAAAAGAGAAAAGAGATAATGTCTACTCTAATGCAAACTTTCTTTGAAGTCTCTTGTTTTATTGTAAAAGTGGAACCCAGCCTCGATGGTGCAGGAGGTTAGCAATCTGAACTACAGTACTGGAACCTGCAGGGCCAACCACATGCTTGGATCTCCAGCCTGGTTGACCTGGAATGCTCCAGGGTGTGCACGTGCAAGGTCCTGACAAGGTGGAGGTCTAGAAAAGGGGATCATGGACTCTCAAAACGCTGTCAAGGGGAACCAGCAGTTAGCGTAATGGCTATGTCGCTGGACTCCCACGTAGTCGACCGTGGTTCGCGTCTCGGACCCGGTGGCTTACAACTCACACCGGGCGCGTGTGCGTGCGTGCCCAAGATCCCGAGAGGAGAATGGAGGAGAAGGGATTGCGGCGTGACCATCCCCCCTGGGGGGTGATTTCTCGCTTTCTGTCTCTATGTCTCTCTCTGTCTGTCTGGCGAGCGCACGCGCCCTATAGCAAAAAAAACCTCTCCAAAAAAAAAAAGAAAAAAAAAAAAAAAAAAAAAAAACGCTGTCAAGGAGGCTTCTCTCTTTCTCCCTCATGCATGCACATATGCTGTAAGTCAACATTAAGAAAAAAAGAAGAAGACGCAGCATGGTGGAGTGATTAGTAACAAACTGAATGTAGTGTTGGGAGTCACATGGCCAGCTTTGGGTTCAGATCCCCAAATGGACTTGAAAACACACTGGGTACATGAGCATACATCCAAGATCCTGGCCAGCTGGAGGCCCAAGGAAAGAAGATGATGAGACCTTGTCAAAAGTACTCTGTCTCGGGAACCAGCAGTTAGCGTAATGGTTGTGTCGCTGGACTCCCACGTAGTCGACCACGGTTCGCGTCCTGGACCCGGTGGCTTAAAACTCAAGCCGGGTGCGTGTGCGTGCGTGCCCAAGATCCCGAGAGGAGAATGGAGGAGAAGGGATTGCGGGGGGGGGGTGATTTCTCACTTTCTGTTTCTCTGTCTCTCTCTGTCTGTCTGGCGAGCACACGCACCCTATAGCAAAAAAAAAAAAAAAAAAAAAAAAAAAAAAAAAAAAAAAAAAAAAAAACCTCTAAAAAAAAAAAATACTCTGTCTCTTTTGCTTTTCCTTCTGTGCATGAATGTATTTCGATCATGAATAAAATAAACTTTAAAAAAAAAAAAGCTGGGGACTAGCAGATGGCATAATGTTTACATGGATGGACTCCCATGCAGCCAACTACAGTTCGAATCTAGAACCCAGTGGTTTAAAATTCCTGTCGGGCACCTGTGTGTGTGTGTGCCCAAAATCTCAAGAGGAGAACGGAGGAGAAGAAATTGTGGCATGGCCTCTCCTCTTGGGTGTGATTTCTCACTTTCTGTCTCTCTGTCTCTCAGGTGAGCACACATGCTCTGTAGCAAAAATCTCTCTTAAAAAAAAAAAAAAAAAAAGGCAATTTTTTTCCTATGATTTGTTTATATTCTATTTTAAATTGCTTTCCATAGGATAAAATAACGTTCCCAATAAGTGTGCCACTTTTGGGGCCAATTGGTGGCATGGAGGTGAAGGCAGAGGACTCCCACACAACAGACTGGGTAGTTGGAGTCCTGGACCAGTGGCTTGAAAAATATGGCAGGAACGTGTGGGTGCATTCCCAACACCCTGAGAGGGGAATAGAGAAGAAAAGATTGTGCAGTGCCACGCACCCTGGGGTCCTTTCTCATTTTCCTTCTTTCTCTCTCTGTCTCTCTCTCTCTGGTGAGCACATGCACCCTATGGAAAATTTTAAAATAAAAGTACCACTTTTACATCACTTGTTTCAGTAACCAGGTCCACTCTAAGAGGTAAAGAAGAAGAGTACACAATCCAGTTTGAAAGCAGCACTTCAAAGATTGAACTTACTTTCTAAAATAATTCAACGATCTGTAACACAATGTAGCTGAATATGGCATTTCCCTGGTGCTTTACAGACTGTTACATGACGCATTTTTGAAGGTGATTACATGAAGTCACATAAACCTCATCAAATAGGTGGGTCCAAAAGAAGGATTTCCCTAAATTAAATGATAAATGGCATTTCTTTTGTACCATAAAGATCTATTGAGATCATTTGACTGCCTAAACTAGAAGACGACAGGCCAGAAGCTTTCAGAAAAGAGAACAGTGTTCCACAATCAAATATGGGCCCGAATCACTTAGTGAATGTTTCTCTAGGGCTCCCTCTGTCGACCCTGCACTGCACACACACTTCTGAACCAAGGCCTTGCAACTTTCCAACATTAAAGATGTGCAAAGATTCGGAACCAGCAGTTAGCATAATGGCTATGTTGCTGGACTCCCACGTAGTTGACCACGGTTCATGTCCTGGACCTGGTGGCTTAAAACTCACTCCAGGCGCGTGTGCATGCATGCCCAAGATCCCGAGAGGAGAATGGAGGAGGAGAGATTGTGGCGTGACCATCCCCCCTGGGGGGTGATTTCTTGCTTTCTGTCTCTCTGTCTCTCTCTGTCTGTCTGGCGAGCACACACACCCTATAGCAATAACCTCTAAAAAAAAAAAAAAAAAAAAGTGCAAAGTTTCATTAAGAAAGGTTTTTAATTATCCAAGCAGATTTCCCTTCCAATTTGATGGTTCATGTCATTAATCAACTTCCAGTTTCTTTGCAGATCTATGAAATAAATATACCTGGAAGCAAATGTGCATTGTTGTGAACAAGAAAAAAACTTCACCTGTTTCTAGGTAATGAAGTATTTATCATGCATGTTGCACTTTTATGTTATCAGAATGAGCAATTTTTAAACTATACAAAATTAAATGTCTGAAAGAACTATTTATTTAATTTTATGTATTTTTTTTTAATTTGACTTGAGAAACAAAGAGAGAGCCAGAAAGAGAAAAGTGAGAAAGCAAGCCACCAGGTCCAAGACTCAAACTGTGGTCCACCATATGGGAATCCAGTGCCTTAACCACTGTGCCACCTGCCGGCCCCCAAAGTTAAATTTTAAGACATTCTTCTCTCCTGTTTTGTGATAGTAAAAGATCTTGTTTATGACATGATTGAGATTCACATAAACAAGAGGTTTCAGACTAGACCTTGACAGCCCAAGCACTGACCAAGGTCCTCCACTGACTTCCCTCAGGGTTCTGTCCCTCCTTTACTCTCTATTTCTTTACCCTGCTTTCCTCCCACCCCAACACATTCCACAGCACGGTATCCTCCTCCTCCTGGCCACCTATTAATACTCCAACTCCTTTCTTCACCCTCTACATAGATCATAACTTCCTGGTCCTCATTAGCAATATCCATTTGACATTCTTCTATTAGTTCACAAATGTTCCTTTAAACATTGTTAGTTTTCTTAACCTTCATAGGGAATGTTCCATTTGTTTTTCTACTCAGCTGTTACTTATTTTCACTGTTCTCCAAAATCTGAGAGAGATTACGATCCAACACATAACCTGGTAAATGCGAGTCACATACTCAGATACTGTTGCAACGTGGCTCAGTGGACACTCCTGGTCGCTGACTGCTGGGTGCTGTAGTGGAATTTCTATCCAGAGACCTGGGGAGAGAAAACAGTAATCTCTTAGTAAGAGATTGTCATGTGACACCACCCTGCTATTCTAGTTTCTACTGTTTGCTTCCCCATTTTAATTAGGTAAAAGTAATGAGCCTTTTGTTCTGCAGAATTGCTCGGAAAACTTCTTCAACAAAAGTCCTTCCAGCAAAGTAACATATGTTAATTCGACATATTCCAAATTCAACCAGCTATCACTAGAAATGGGGCTCATATAGAACTTTATCTCCTATTAAGTATTCAGTCCCTATTTCCTAACACCTGTGGTAATACACAGGCAATCCTGAAACCCTTTCACAGTAAAAATTTCTATACTGATCTCATCATATTGAGAATAGGAAAAATGAAATTTAAATCTCTTTATTCCCACATAATCTTTAATATTGTTTGAGGATGGTATTCTGAGTTAGATATGGGTGACATTAACACCCTCTGGATCTCTATTTTTAGAATACCCCCAGGTTAAATGAAGCCTCATCCTAAATCTGAAACTTGCACACGAGACTCTGTTAAAAATGCCTAGAAAGCTTATTATGTGCTATCTAAAAGCTCAGGACAGAACATTTAAATCTCATTGTCATTTTCTTTTTTTGTTCCACAGTATTTAGCTAAGGCACATGACACTTCAAATCATTTAAAATAGTGGAACCTCAGTTATTTTATTTTCAATTCTCTTTCCTCCCTTATCCATTTGTAGCCCGAGGATTACAATGTTTTTAATGATAGATTGCTATTCTGATTTATGTCATTGGGTGCTTTGGACTTAAACTATGTGATTCGACACCTTTTACTTTGTGCTCATCTGACTGCTGTTATTAAGAAGTAATGTTCTCAGGAAATTCTCCCATTGCAGCTCAGAGCCAATCATTACAGTTGAAAGCATCTGAGGTTTCAAATGATAATGTCAAAAGTGAATTACAGCTTTCAAAATAAATTATTGTTGGGCTACACTACATTGTGGATGTAGTATACTTTTCAATCAAGGGCTTACAGTCACTTTCGATCATACTTCTTGAAAGATTTACAAGATATTAATTTTCCAAGTATTTTCAGAAATTTCAGAGATTCTGGATATTTTGCCATTCCTTCTCAGATGACCTTTGAACTAAATATGAAACCAGTAAATGCAAGAATTTCTTTTTTTTTTTTTTTTTTTTGGAGAGGTTTTCGCTATAGGGCGTGTGCACTCGCCAGACAGACAGAGAGAGACATAGAGACAGAAAGCGAGAAATCACCCCCCAGGGGGGATGGTCACGCCGCAATTCCTTCTCCTCCATTCTCCTCTCGGGATCTTGGGCACGCACGCACACGTGCCCGGCGCGAGTTTAAGCCACCGAGTCCGGGACGGGAACCGCGGTCGACTACGTGGGAGTCCAGCGACATAGCCATTACGCGAACTGCTGGTTCCCTAGACATTGGATTCTCTACAATTTCTTCAAATCTTGAGTTTGTCATGAAATATCTACAGGTCTACATGTTTAATCAAAAATAGGGACCATACCTGACTACATTATGAACTCAGCTGTAAAGGTCCGTTTCATTATCCGTTCATAACCATTACACTCGAATCAATGTTACTCACTGCTTTGTGACTTTTCCACAGTGTTTACCTCGCTTTACACCTACAATTTAATATTGTCTTTATATTTCTGAATGTCACATAGCCATTATAGTCAGCATAAATTCTTCACCAAGAAAATAAAATTTACTAGGTATGACAAACTTTAACTTTTCACTCTACAAATCTAACTCAATTTGTATCTTTTCTCTATTTTTAAATTAAAATGGAGAGAGAGCCCATGACCTGAACTCTTTCTCCTACTGTCTTCACTGTACCCTTGTTCTGTCATTCATCCCTCTCTGAAGGTCTCCAGCTTCTACTCATCTATTATATTTCTGTATCTTTTTTGTGGTCATCAGCACATATCTTAGAATACTTTATTTTTTACAGTCTCTGTTGTTTACTCTCCATCTATTTTCCTACCTCTCTTCTCACCTTCAAAAAACAGGATTTCATGGGCCAGTATGTGGTGTAGTGGTTAAGAAGCTGGACTCGTACATGTTTGACACTGTGGCTTGAAAATAATGCTGGGCACATGTGTGTGCATGCCCAAAATTTCCAGAGGAGAATGGAGGAGAAAGGATCGTGGCATAGACAGCACCCTAGGGAGTGATTTCTCACTTTCCCTCTCTCTCTGTCTCCTACTGATGAGTGCACCTGCCCTATGGAAAACCTAAATAAACAAACACACAAACTTAAAAAGAAAATGGGATTTTATGTGCCCAAAACTTCAGGAGGAGAATGATGAAGAAGAATGAATTGCTGTGGAAATCTCCCCTGGGGAGGAGGGCTGATTTCTCACTTTCTTTCTCACTGTCTCTGTCTCTTTCTAGCTAGTGCACGCTCCCTATAGCAAAAACAAAACAAAAAAACTTTTTTTATATACTTCTTGGCTGTTTGTATATTTTCCTTGGATAGTTGTCTGTTCAGCTCATTTGCCCATCTTTTAATTGGAGTGATTATTTTTGTGTGGTAAGCTGCTTGAGTTCCTTGTACATTCTCTTTATTAGTCTCTAAACCAAGGCATAGTTTGCAAATATATTCTCCCTTTCTGAGGGGTGTCTCTTCATTCTGATTACTATCTCGTTTGTTGTGCAGAAGTTTTTCAATCTAACATAATCCCACTTGTCTATTTTGGTGATTATTGCCTATGCTTTGGAGGTCTTTTTAAAGAAATCTTTGCCCACTCCATTGTCTTCAAGAGTTTCCCCTGTGTTTTCCACAAGTAGTTTTACAATTTGATGTTTATGTTTAGATCTTTAACCCATTCTGAGTTGATTTTTGTTATTGATGTGCCACATATACTCTATGGAATACTACTCAGTCATAACAAAAAGTGAGACCTTGGCATTTGATAGAAGGTGAATGAACATGGAAAATTTAATGCTAAGTGAAGCAAACAAGACTATAAAGGAGAGGCATTGTATGTCCCCACTTAATATACACTGAATGTCTGCACGCTGTGGGAGAAACTGAAAGACTAGAAGTTATAAAAGCATGGAGAGCAACTGTGGATACCAGAGACAGTGTTGGAGGCAGGTGGGCAATGAGGCATGGGAGGGAAGGAATCAAGGAGGGGGAAAAAGGCAAAATATTTAATGGACACAAAAATAGAAAATTATCTGTTGATGATAATGTATATGATAATACCTTTAATTGGACTCATATGCAGTGTATTTATGCTGGGAAAGTTCATTTTGTATGCTATAAAGATATGCATTAATTAAATGTAAAAAAGATATTAATTAATTAATTACTTTTTAAAAAAGGAAACTGCAAAAAAATAGCAGATAGATTTCAAAGTCAAACCATATAAAGCACTCAGTCTCTTCACCTCATCATTGTGTTTTACTTTATAAGCCTTTCCATCATGAGTTCTACCCCTGACATTCCATGAGACTCTCCTGCTCCTACTTAAAAGATAAAAACCATCTCTTCGCTGTCTAAACCATACATGTTCTTCAGTTCTTGCATTATTTTTGCTTCCGTGTTACATTATTAGAGATGCTGCAACCAATTACACAACTGGTGGCTTAAAATGACATAAATATATTCTCTCAAAATGCAGGAGGCTGAGTTTGAAATTAAAGTGTCAACCATGTTGGGTTCTTCTGGAGGTTTTGAGGAAGAAATGATCCCATTTCTCTCTCTTAGCTTCTGGCGGGTCCCCATAATCCTTTGTGTCTGTGGCACGTAGCTGCATTCCTCCAACGTCTGCCTTTAACTTTACATGACTTTTTCCATGTTTTTGTGTGTAGTCTTCTCTTCTTATGAAGATATTCATCATAGAATTTCATGTCCACCCAAATCCAGAGTGTCCTCATCTTAGCTTGACTACATTTTAAAAGACTCTGTCTGAGGGGCTGGCAAGTGTGTAGTGGTTAAGGTCCTTGCCTCTTAGATAGTCAACCATGGTTTGAGTCTGGGCCTGGTGGCTTATTTTCTCACTTTCCCTCTCTCTCGCTCTGGTCAAATTAAATGATAATAATATTAAATAAATAATTATTTTGAAAAATAAGTATTTTCAAATAAGATCACATTCACAGATAAGGAAGGGTGCAGCTTGAACCTATATATATATTTTTTTTTTAGTTCTTGAGAGTTATTTGCTATAGGGCACGTACGCTCGCCAGAAAGACAGAGAGAGTCAGAGAAATAGAAAGTGAGAAATCACCCCCCAGGGGGGATGGCTATGCCGCAATCCCCTCTCCTCCATTTTCCTCTCAAGATCTTGGGCACGCACGCACACACGCCCAGCGTGAGTTTAAGCCACCAGGTCTGGGACTTGAACTGCGGTCGACTACGTGGGAGTCTAGCGACTTAGTCATTACGCCAACTGCTGGTCTCTTGAACCTATCTTTTAACAAGACTCTGTTTGACTCATTATAATTTAACAGTATGCAGTAAACTTGAAGCTCTTAAATCATATTTTTCTCTTGGCTTCTGAAATGCTAAGCATACCTAGTTTTCTTTCTGGCTGCTCTTTAATTTTACTCAGGAATTCATTCTTCCCAATCCAAACCCTCGATTTTGAAGACCTTCAGAGTTCCACCCTGGAACTTCTTCTCTTCTCCCTCTATATTTTTTCTCTACACAATAGCATCCATTTTCAAATTAGAAAAGATTTCAACATTATATTCCTATCCAGATAGCCGGTTTTAGACTATTCTTTTCAACTATGTGGCCTCTCTAATCAATGATTTGTACTATTTCCAAAACAGTAGATCTAAAACTAACCCTAGTTTTCTACCCATGTTTGTTTATTCTTATATCTTTGATTTCTCAGTAAATTAATCTTCCATTCACTTGTATTATTTTTTAGTGCCAGAAATATTGGAAAAGTTGACTTCTCCCTTTCCATCTGTCCCTTTTTTAATCCATCACAACTAATTACCAAGTTATGTTGCTTCAACAATTAATATATATTTTGAGTTAATTCGTTCCTCCTGGCAACATTTTAGTCCAAACCACAAATATTTCTTATTTGGAGGACTAAAGTGGCTTGCTAAATAATTCTTCTCTCTGCCTTTTTATGACCTTCTGATCTACAAACAGCTTAAACTTTGAAAAAGTATATTATAACATTTATGGATTCTGGCTTAAAAACTTTACATGGTTTACAATGCCTTCAAAATTCCATTTTTTAAAAAATTTCCAGGAACTGACCCCTGTCAAGTTCTCCATCCTCATTTTTCATTAATTCCCAAGATTCTCTCACTATATTCTGAACTCTCAGTTGCTTGTAAGTCCAAGGGATGTCATATCTTTCACATATACCCTCAAAATTTTTATTCTCATTCTTCATCTTTCTACTTTATTTTTCATCTTTAAGTTTTGGCTTAAACATCTCTTCATTTACAAGACAATTTCTAATCATGGAACTGCTACACTTACAAAGCTGTTCTTTGTCTTATATTCTCTAATTTCATTCAATTGTCTTCCTCATAGCATGCATCATAGTTTGTAGCTTTATATTTATATATTTTCGATATGTAGTTTTTTTCTAATCTTATGGCTGTTAGTTACTGAGGAAAATGTTTAGGTTACATTGCAAATCAGAGTATTTTAATTCTAATCTTGACCCTACCCTACTGTATTTAACTTGAACTAGATGTTTAACTTATTTTGGTCTCACTACTCTTACCTGAAACTCTTATTTAGATAAAGTGATTTCCCAAATTCTGTTGTGGCTCAACAATTCTGACATTCTATGATGCTATGAATATTCTAAAACACATCCATTTTCTCACAGGGCTTGGGCTTCTCATGAAAACTAGAGATAGAAACATTCCCAAAAGTGATATATCTGAGCTAGGTGGTGGCTTGGTGGTTGGAAGAGCTGGATTCTACATGACTGATTGCCCAGTGCCAGTCCCAGAACTGATGGCTTGAGAACATGCTGGGCACATGTGCATGCCCACAATCCCAAGAGGAGAAAGGAGAAGTGATTGTGGCATGGCCAATCCCCCTAGGGCGTGTGTTCTCACTTTCCCTCTGTCTCTGCTTCTCTCTGGTGAGTGCACCCACCCTATAGCATGTTAAAAAAAAATAACTGATATATTCAGTAGCTTTTCATGTGGGTATGAATGTACTAACAGCTGGCCCTTATTCTCAAGGCTAGACTTAGGAAAATTTGAAATCTACACCTTATAAAATAACTCTATACTTTCCCATTATACATTCATTTTCAACCACAAACTCTAGGTACCCTATGCTATGTTACTTGCTCATTCTTAAACTATTCAGTCTCCTAGATATTTTTATCAGATTTGGATCTTTCTGTGAAAATCATCATTACTGACTTTTCCTCACTCTACAAGATGTTTTTCTTAGAATCCTACTTTCCCAAGATCTCAATCATAAATCTAAATTTTCCTGTTTTTAAACAATCAGCTAATGCAATAAACTAATTTGTGCTAAAGGTAACTCTTCTCAAACAGGCTGTCTATATTACTTGTTTACACTCAATTTCAGACTTAATTTAAATACTAAAGATATTATATCCTTACTTTACTAGATTGTGTTATATTTTACTTTAGTCATTTGTAAAGGCCTTACTATTTTATTTCTATTTTACACACAAATATGCAACATTTTAATTTTAATTATAGATATTGTAGAATTATTTACTTACTTAGATATTAATATCTAAAAAGAATCTAAACTCTTAAGACTGATGTAAACTCTAAATTAAATATTGAAAAATGTCTATGAATAATCTTTTTACTATCTTTTCTTTTTAAGAAAGCATTGCTTTAGGAATAAATAAAACTAATCAACAGTTTTAGAATAGGCAGTATAATGTTTCTAATAGCATAGACTTAAAAAGCATTATGGGATTGTTGCCAAATAAAAAGATGAAGTAATATATTGCCTTCTCTCTCTTTCAAGATATTTCTTGGCAGTCTCCATTTTTTGCTTCTAAAGCATGTTACAATTTGAGCCAAGTAAACCTGTAGTACCCTAATATCTTATTGGCATCTGCTCTTAAATTCTATTACTAGCCACACACTATTAACTATTATATAAGTCTTTTCTTTAAAAATAATTTTGAGACCATCTCCACTGATAATGCAATATGATTAAGATATAGATTCCCAATATATAAAGAAGGAGAAGAAGAAATTCTGCTTGGTTTCTATATGTGAGGAAAGGAATTGATTAGACATCCCTCTTTATTTAAGAGATATATCAGTACATAGACTCAGTCTGCTCTCATTTAGTCTTTTCATTTGTAATACTCCATATTACATGAGAGCACATCTATTTGAATCTCTTTAATATTCATGATCCTCTCACCAGCCTGAGCAAAAGAGCTAAAGCATTTGATAGCAATCTGAGGAACTTGATTAACAATGTACTAATCATCAGTACCATTGACCTGATTCAAAAATGTTTTCAATTCATCCATCACTTATATAACCAAAGATGATTGCATTACTTTACCATTTTTTTATTTAAATAAAACCCCATGAGCTGAAAATATCGAGCTATTTCTACTAAATGCACCTTGCAACCAATTTAATTTATTTTTAAACTAAGTTCTAAAGTGACCTATAATAACCAATTAGTCCTTGAACATAGGCAACCAGAGCATAAATGGTCTGTCGTAAAATCAATTCACTTTGACTTCACATCACTAAATGTTAAATTGTGCCAAGGAATTAATTTTGCAATAAATTGTTATTGTTGTTACAAAAACCCAGCTAAAAGATATTACTAGGAGTAATTATCCATATATCAAAAATGTGCTGATATAGAGTGTGAAGTATAATTATCCCCCAAATTGCTTATCATTCAAATGTTAATTTTAAAGGTTTCATTTTTATAGCCATAACTCACTTTAAAAGAAAAATGGAAGCACTTACTTTGAATGCATCCTAAGAATGTATTATAGTATTGGCATAGTAAATGTAATCATTTAAACTTATAAATATATACACACTGTCACTTTGAGATTCAAATATCAGTCAGTATTAGGTTCATATAAGATAATGTAGTCATCTAAAGATGGAAAAACTCACCTTTGTGCCAAAATGTCCCTAAACACTGGGTTTATTGGTGAGCTTTTGCAAGATCACATATTTTTAGAAAGAAAATGGAACCATGAAATTGTATACAGCTAGGAAAAATAATATCATTCTGAACCTATCTCTGTATTAACAGGCCTAAAGTGATAAAAAAAAATTGGCTATTTCCTATACACATCTATATTTTTCAAATGTCAAACAATATTTACTATTATATGCAGTAGCACACCTGTTGCTAAGTGTTTTGAATTATAATTTTTGACTTAGCTCAACACAACTTTATTCTGCATTGTATTTCCTCCTGAAAGTCAATCATGAAGACAGTATAGACATCATTTAATATATTTTAAATATCATACATTTTTAAATTATTATTTAGGGTGGCAAGCCATTGAGAATAGCATTATATATAGATTGCAGCTTGCTTAAATGTATAGTGCAGCTTTCAATATCAGTGTAATTCTTCAAATAACTACATTATACTATTGACTCTCTGGAAAAAAATCTACATGTAATTGCATAAAAGTAAATAGAACGAAATACCTACTGAAGCAGATAATGTCTCTATACTAATCAGGGCCCAGCATTTCTGGGAATCATGCCAATTGAGTCTATGTGGACTGATCTTAAGAAATCAAATATCCCAGGCCAGCTGCATTCGCCCAGGCAGAAGGGCATGACTAGACAGTCTGGAGTTGCATCGGAGGCCTGGTGTGGAGCCCAAACCAACCTAAACATGTGGGTCAGAGTGGTGCACACCTGTCATCTTAGCAGACTGCCATGGCAAGACCTTTTTTTAAAAAATAAATAAATAAAAACTATCTCTCCCTCTCCCCACTTTTCTACTCTCTCTACACCTCTCATTACCAACAACAGCAGCAAAGTGTGAGTTCTAGCTTGGAGGAAATTTCCTGAACAAAATATACCTATCTGTGAATAATTATAAAATGAAGATCAGCTCAGCCTGTGACCTGGTGGCTATGGCAGCTAGATCTCACATGGCCATTGGTTCAAGTCCCAAACCAGTGATTTGAAAAACAAAAGCAGTCATGAGTGTGTGTTTGCCTCAAATCCTTAAATGAGAGAGAGGTGGAAGAAAAGAGGTGACGATGTGATCACATTCCATTGGGGGCTTTCTTACTTTTGCTCTCTCTCTCTTTCTCTCCATTCTCTTTCTGGACAATGGACAGTGGCAAATTAAAAAAAAAATCATAAAAGCATTAGGACTATATTCTGCACCATTAAATATTGAATAAAGATTTGAGGACTAGACATTTAGATATAACAGTAGATGTATTTTTTTTCATCTTCACTTTCTTCTTTTTCATGGGTAAATTTATGTTTTATTCATAATAGTTAAAGATGTATTGAAGAAATATTGGAAAAAACTATACAAATAACTCAATGACATTTTAATACTCCCTATAATTGTAATTTTTTACCATATATAAATGATATTATTTTTAGAGAGATTTCTCCTATAGGGCACATGTGCTTGCATGAGAGACAGAGAGACAGAAAGTGAGAAATCCCTCCCCTGGGGAGGGGGTGGTAGTGATGGCCACGCTGCAATTCTTTCTCCTCCCTTCTTCTCCCGGGATCTTGTGCATGCAGGCACATGTGCTTAGTGTGAGTCTGGGACTCAAACCTCAGTCGACAACATGGGAGTTCAGTGACCTAACCATTATGCCATCTGCTGGTCCCATAAATGGTAATATTGAACAAGATGTTTTGATAAAAGCTCTTTGGTTTTACATGAGTGGATTTATAAAATGCAGATAACCATTTTGTGAAAGATCTTTCTAGATAATGCAAATGATTCAGCCATACAAGGCTCCTTGGGTCTTCCTAAATTGTTTTTCCACGAGAGGTGACTGCCTAGAAAATAAACTGCTTCATGTGAATCTGAGATAAGCACTTGGTATAAAGAGTTTTCAAACACTATTTGCAAAATACTCTATAGAGGGTCTGCCATTGAATTGTCCTCTTGGTCAAATGATTTATGGTATCGGGACTGGCGTGTGGCATGTTGGTTAAGGGTGCTGGATTCCCACATGGCCTACGGCTGTTCAAGTCCCAGACCTAGCAGCTTGCTTTCTCACTTTCTCTCTCTCCCTCTCTCTCTCATTCTCTCTCTCCTTCTCTCTGTCTCTTGCTCTGTCCCTCTTTAGTCAGATATAAACAAATAAATAAGTAAATAAATAAAGTTAAATAAAAGAATTCCTTTAAAAAATAATTTATGGTATTAACTAAGTGGAGAAAAAAATAACTGAAAATCCAGATAGGTTTTAAAAGAAAAAGAAAATTTTACATAGTTTAGTGGACCCTTCCATTCTTAATTTAAAAAAAAAATAACGAGTTAAGCTAAATTGAAATATGGGATTTCCAACAAGTAAACCACTATTCCTTCTTTTGTTTTAAAAATGTTCTTAAGCACAAACACACTCAGGTATACATATATACATGTAAATGAGCATTAATAAAAAGACTAACAGTTTCTCTTTATATAAAAAGATGAAAACATCTAGTCTAATGCTATGCAAAAGTTATGTCACACATCAATTATGCTGGAAAGTTCTAATTGATTAATTACTTTTTGAAGGTTTTGTATGGCCCAAGTAGTAAAAAATACCTATACCTAAACAGACAAAAAAAAAAAAAAAAAAGACTTGTGAATAAAATTAACCAAAAAAAAAAGAAGCTTAAATTTATTTATCTGCCAGTAAGAATAAATATTAGCACTAATAAAAGATAAATTGACCTCCATCCATGGAAAATAGTTCATGTAGCAATGTCTACCATGATTACTTGTCTTGGAACTTTTTAATATGGATCCCTTGGATAATAATTCAAATTATTCTTTTGCTGAGGCATATTTTCTTGGACTCACTGACAAGAAGATAAATCAGAACTCTGAATTCTGAAAGAACACTGGATATGTTTTCTGTGGAAAGTTAAACATCTTTCTTACACCTATATTTGAGATAATACCTTCATGACTCTTAAAAATGTAATTACTAGAGTCCATTTGTGATAACTGAAACAACCTTCTGCAAATTGAAATTTTTAGCTTTAAACAGCTTTAGGGGCATTCAGATAAATACAGCATAAGAGTTTATAATTAGTCTGACATTTCTAGACACAATTAACTTGCAGATTCAAATACTTGATTTACATATATAAATATCATCATGCACTGACAATTCATAATCTTCCTTTGGAAAATGTAACTCCATCATAAGTCATTCTCGGGTGGATAGGCATTTAGTTGTCTTTATGGCTACTTGCGCACTCACAGACAAACATTTGTGACATTCAGAGATCTTTTCTTCATCACTACAAACTATTGCTAAACAATAGGGTTTTTTTGGGGGGTTTTTTTGCCTAGTAGTCACAGATCTTATGTGGCTTTAGTATATAAACTCTTTGAATCTTTGTAAAGAAAATTTGGAATTTCATTTTATATTATAGATTCCTTTTACACATTTTTCTATTACCTTCTCCTTTCTTCATAAGATACACACCCTCCATGAGTTTATGTGTTAGATAACTTTAAATCTGAATATCAGAAGGTCACTTGCAAGGGAACACCGAGAAGTTATTTTTGCTATGTTACTGAAGGTACAGAATCAGACTTTCAGGTTATTATTCAAATTCCAGATTACAAATGAACTTCATGAAATAAATATTTGGCAATAAAATAGATGTGATGCTCTATGTACTGATCTTCCCAACTATTTGACATTGCAGAATTTATGGTCATATCTCCTTGATTAAGAATGCAAAGCATCATTGGAAACATTCTGAGAAGTAAATGACACAGAGTAGAGAGGAAACCAACTATCAAAGTACAAAAACAAAGGCCCAAGTCGATTGGATGGATTGAAGTCTACACTCGCAGTAACTGATATTAAAAAAAAAAAAAAAAAATAGCAAAAATGGTATGCATCTTTTTAAAGAGCTATTGTATCTAAACCATTTATTTTCCATTATTTAAAAAAACACATTGCTTAAATGGGGGTATTTTTGTACCATAAAATGTTTAAATTGAATAGATTTAATTTTAGGTCCAGGCAAATGTGTAGTTGTCAAGCATTTAATGCTGAAATACACTGCCTTAAGAAATGTTATTTTAGAGCTGTTTGCCTTTTAAATCCTAACACTCTGTGTATCTATTTGTCTAGCCGCCATCAAGGAGACTATTGTAGCTGGAGGCCCCGGTACGAAGACGACTAAAGGCTACATCATGTCAAACCCTCAAGTAGGAATTATTGCCTTTCTTGCCTCAGTTCCCAGCTGTATTATGTCACCAAATCACATCACAGTGTAATCAAAGATGAATAAAATATTTTTTTCCTTTACCTTAAATGCTTTTTCTGTCAATTACAATCAAAGGACATGATTTCAGGTCTGTCAGTTCGTGAGGCTCTTTCCTACTGATGACTAAAGCTGTAATCTGCTAAATATAAAATGAATCAGAAAAGTCTTAGAATGATTTTGCTATTAAGAAAAAGAATGTTTTTTTTGGTTGGTTTTTTTTGTTCCTTCCCACAGGGGACAGAAAAGTAATTGGTCTTTAAAGAATGAAATCAAAGATGTTTTCCAAAAAAAAAAGACCCCTTTGGTTTTCTTCTTTTTATGCTTCCTGCTTCCTGTCTTCGTTCTAAATCTTCAATGGCAACACTAGTTTGTTTTTGTTTTTTTTTTTCCTGAGGACATATACATAGTACTCTAATCAAAACTATAGGGCTCTTTGTAAATATTTTATCAACCTCTTGTTTTCATATGTCCATAACTTGCTCGCCACATTGCTGTCAATTAGGAACCCTGTAATATTAGCAGTAATTCCGCTATAACTCCAACTTCTAGACAGGGTTCTGGCTTGATTACATTATTAACCATAATCAAAAACATTTTCCCAGAATGATTTTAGCTTGGTAGTTGGGATTGCTTCCTTTGATCTTCTTAGCGTTATTTTACGATAGGTTGCTCCTCATTTACACTACAAATGCTGGCAAAATGAAAGTAGTATCTCGGCTAGCAAGGCCTGATAAAATAAAATAACTGGTTCAGCAGTCTCTGCCAGCTGCTTTCATCGATGAAAATCAGGTTGTTTATAATGGGAGAAAAAGGTTTAGAATGTAAATGTTTGCCATTGGGAGAAGCTTTATATAACTTGTCGTGAACTTCTCCCTCTTTCCTCCACTAATTTTTTTTAATTCTACATTTAATATTACATAAGCCTATATTTATGTAATAAACTCGCTGTCTTCGTGTGCCACTCCAAATACCATGCTTGAGTAATAATTTCCAGAACTATTCTTAGGAAGCATAAGAATATAAATACCATGGATACGATCTTCATTTATTACCCACAGAAGGTCTTATAACCCCTCCCAGGTTGTATCCATCTCCTTTACTATTACAATTTATAAACTAAAGTGAATTAAGTATATATAATGATCTGTGTCACTATGTTTTTTAAGATATCCCTATTGTTCAGGGAGGGAAAGAGTAAATCATAAACACCTGTTATCTAATACTTTGCTGTTGTTGACCAGACACACACACACACACACACACACACACACACACGGATGGTTATTCAGATTGATAAAAATATGGAACCAAACACTGAATATAATCTGTTAATAAGTACAAATATATAGTGCCATATCTCATTCCATATGCCAGTAAATTCTAATCTCTTTAAACAATACACCATGCACTGAGAAACAGACTCATGTTCTTCAGAATATTTTGATCCACAAATGAAGGATTACTCACTAAAAGAGACCTCTTAGACCAGCAGATGGTGTAATAGTTACATGGCTGGACTCCCCACATGGCCAAACACATTTAAGTCCCAGACCCAGCAGCCTGAAACTCTCGCCAGACACATGTGCATGTGTGCCCAAAATCCCAGAGGAGAATGGAGAAGAGAATGTAGGTGGCTGTTTCCTCTGTGGGGTAAGGGTGATTTCTCACTTTCTGTCTCTGTCTCTCCACCAAGTGCACACAGCCTATAACAAAAATCTCTCTAAAAAGAAAAAAAAAAAAGAAAGAAAAAAGAAACCTCTGAAAGAGAGAATCAGAAGCTATAGTTCTGCTTGTGATTTTGTTCCTGGCTATGTGATTTTGAACTTAACCTCATAGACTTTTTGTTTCTACCTACGTATACCCCTAAAACAAACAAAAAAAATTTAAAACATACTGTCTCTGTTGTTATAGAGTCACAAGCAAAATGATACAAAATTATAAGAAATATTTTGAACATTATCTTTAAAATTCAGTATTCTGACATTTTAAAAGTTGTTTATTAACTGTCAAAAACAATGGAATATGAGCAAAATTTTGTTGTTATGTAAAGTAAATGCGGAAAAATGTAAAAATAAATAAATGGGGATTTAAAAAAAATTAAATTGCTGTTCGTGACCCCCACCATTTCCAAAAGCTAAAGAAATCACAGGACATTAGAGGGACACTAATCTTTTAGGAAATCTGATGCAAATCCTGCCCTCATTCTACAAAAGACGAAATAAAGGAACAAGATGTTGCTGACAATGCAAAGCATAAAGCTGGTACACAACAGGCCTAGGGTCAAGAGTTCTCTAGGGCGAAATGTCTGATAAAGCGTAGCACCAAGGTTTACATCTAAACAAAGTGAATGTGCCTAGAAAAAGCGACAGTAATTTTCTTTTTTTTTTCTCTCTCTTTTTTCTTTTTCTTGGAGAGGTTTTCGCTGTAGGGCGCATACGCTCGCCAGACAGAGAGAGACCTAGAGACAGAAAGCGAGAAATCACCCCCCCGGGGGAATGGTCACACCGTAATCCCTTCTCCATTCTCCTCTCGGGATCTTGGGCACACACGCACATGCGCCCGGAGAGAGTTTTAAGCCACCGGGTCCGGGACACGAACCGCGGTTGACTACGTGGGAGTCCAGTGACATAGCCATTACACTAACTGCTGGTTCCCAGTAATTTTCATTTTTGATAAAGCTTACATACATCATTAATATTTAACTATATTATTCTTGAAAAACAAGACATTTATACAAGGCTAAAACCCCTTTGGCTCCCAAGTCTAATTTGACTCTTCATTCAATCCAATCTCATCTCACAGACAAGAAAAAATAAAAAATAAAAACTTCATCCAAACAATATGATTTTTTCCACATATTTCATATGTGCTGGTCTACATATATTTGTCCCTGCTGGAGGGATAATTTATGATATGGGCGGGGATCTGAATGTGACATCAAACTCAGGCAATCGTAGCAATGAATCAAAGCCCAATGTTAGGGGACCAGCAGTTAGCGTAATGGCTATGTTGCTGGACTCCCACATACCCACGTAGTCGACCGCGGTTCGCGTCCCAGACCCGGTGGCTTAAAACTCATGCCGGGCGCGTGTGGGTGCGTGTCCAAGATCCCGAGAGGTGAATGGAGGAGAAGGGACTGCGGCGTGGCCATCCCCCCCAGGGGGTGATTTCTCGCTTTCTGTCTCTCTGTCTGTCTGGCGAGCGCATGTGCCCTATAGCGAAAAACCTCTAAAAAAAAAAAAAAAAAGCCCAATGTTAGATTCATGGCCTGATGATAAGCAGAGGGCACACCTTCCTGGCAAAAAAAAAAAAACTGAGTCAACAATATAAACAAAGTTAGCTTTTTATTGGCCAGAACTGCCATCTCCCCATAATTAACCAAAATGACCAACACAAAGGAGGGAAAGAGGAGAGGCCCCCGATGTATGTTCTCTAGGCCTTTTAGAAAACATGGAGTGGTTCCTTTGGCAACATACCTGTGAATCTACAAGAAAGGTGATATTGTAGACATTAAGGGACTGGGTACTGTCCCAAAAGGAATGCCCCACATATGTTACCAGGGCAAAACTGGAAGAGTCTACAGTGTTACCCAGCATGCTGTTGGCATTGTTGTAAACAAACAAGTTAGGGGCAAGATTCTTGCCAAGAGAATTAATGTGCATATTGAGTATATTAAGCATTCTAAGAGCAGAGATAGTGTCCTGAAGCATGTGAAGGAAAATGAACAGAAAAAGAAAGAAGCCAAAGAGAAAGTTACCTGGGTTCAGCTAAAGCTCCAGCCTGCTCCACCCAGAGAAGCACACCTTGTGAGAACCAATGGAAAGGAGCCTGAGCTACTGGAACCTATTCCCTATGAATTCATGGCATGATGGGTGTTAAAAATAAATTGATCCGTGGTCTATTAAATAAATAAATAAATAAATAAATAAATAAATAAATAAATAGAAAATAAATAAAACAATATAAACAAAGTTAGTCTCCATGCAGGAGCACGGATTTTTCTCTACACTACTGGATTCATATCCTTCCTTCAATACTTTCCAGTAGTAGGACTTGGCATACACCTTTTAAGATCCCTGAGAATCAATATTCTTATTGAATTATTGAAGTATTTACTTCTTATTGAAGTATTTACTTCAAATATCACTTACCAGATTTTATTATAATTATCTTTCTTCTCCACGGAAGTGCTGGATATGTAGTTACACACATCAATAACACAATGGATTTTTCATCTTTTTTTCTTTCTTTTTTTTTTTCTAAAAGGTTTTTGACATAGGGCACATGTGTTCACTGGAGAGTCAAAGAAGTAAGAGAGAAAGTGAGAAATCACCCCCCAGCGGGGATGGTCACACCACAATCCCTCCATTCTCCTCCTGGGATTTTAGGCAAGCATGTGCATGGGCCTGGTGAGGTTATTTTGTACCGTCTCCGTAACATACAGATTCAGATTCAGCGGGCTGCCTGGATGATTGGATGGATGAGTAGACGTGTATACAAACCAAGTCAAGGGGAAAGCTAGCAATTAGTTGATAAATTTGACCAAATAATAGCTAACAAGGTCTAAATATGATTTCACTTTCTCCTTGAATGTTTTATTTCATCATTATTTCCCAAACTTCTATTCTTCATACATTCCATCTGCATGATTTACACCACAACACATCATAACACATCACATACACCAATGCTTCCCAAATTTTATTTCAGTGCATGAAAAGGACAATGTTTGTATGACTCCCTTGGGTATACCGCCTAGACTTGCCAACATTAGAAATAAGAGAAGAGAGAATTGCAATTGTCCCAACCTCACAGAGGTTCCCAGTGAGCTGAGATGGCTGGTAGCCCATGATAGAATATCAGCCTCACAAATGGGGCAGGCTATTAAATAAATACCAAAAAACAGAACAGAATAGCCGTGTTTTCACTGATATCAACACTAAGATAAGGAGATAAGGTCTGCTATAAATATAAAATTTGATGTCATTTGAATATACAATATGAAAGGTTTGTCTTATGACATATGTTTGTCAAATGACATCAAATTTTATATTTATAGTTCACCTTATCACAGATATCCTGTTCTATTTTTGGTTAATCAGCAGCAAACAACAAACAGCTTTAAGAATCTTAGTAGATTAAAACAGTATGAATACATTTCCTATGTATGATGCATGCCCACGTCATTCAGGGCTGGAATCTCTCCAGTGGTTCTTTTCCATGTGTCCTCATCCAGAGAATAAAACTAAAGAAGCCTTTTCATCTGGAATGTTTCTGGGTACTTCACAAGCAGGAAGACATTATGGTGAACTGTAGGTTGGTTATTAAAGACTTCTGACCCAAGGTTAATTGGACATTACAGCCACATAGCAATGATGAAAATCAGGGGTGTGAGAAAATGCAATCCTATTATGTGTCTAAGAGAAGCCCGCAATTCTGATAAACACCCTAATAACCACTCTTTATTTCCTTATATTTCTACTCTTTGAATATTTTCAAGGAGGCCTTCACATTAAAGAAAATATTTTAAAGATTACATATTGAAAAATAAAATAAATTCTCTTCTAAAAGAGATATTCAAAGGACCAGCAGATGGTATAATGGTTATGTCACTGAACTCCCATATAGTTGACCGCAGTTAGAGTCCCAGATCCAGCAGCTTAAAACTCACACTGGGCACGTGTGCATGTGTATCCAAAATCCTGAGGGGAGAATGGAGAAGGGAAAACCCCCATACTCCTGGGGGGTGATTTCTCATTTTCTGTCTCTCTGTGTCTCTGGTGAGCACACATATGCCCTATAGCAAAAAATTCTTTAACAATAAAAAAGTAAATAAATAAGATACTCAAAATATAATAAAGCAATTTCTGACTGTATTAGCTAAGAGAGTGAGTTGATGCAAACACGAGTATGCTATTGTTCCAGGGTATTTCACTGCGCAATAGTATATCTCTTGGGGCAGATGCAGGTGCCCTGCAGTTCCATGGTGGGCATTTCACTATCACTGCCACTTCACACGTTAACCATGATAATGCCGCCTGTCCTCTACTAATCCCATATTGCAGAACCAGCATACTGTATTGAAGTAACTTTCTGGTAGACCAGAGACATCCAAATGGCTAATAAGGTGTAAATCACCTGACAAAGCCCAATAGGTTGGGGGTGAACAAATGAATGCAATAAAAATTCCCTTAAAGGAAAAATTACTGTAAGCAGAAATGTGTTGGAGTAATGTCTACAGTTGCTTTTTTTTTTGGGGGGGGGGGCTTAAGTATCTAAATAGAAGCACAGCATAATGTAACAAAATGCCTGTGTATTCTACTGAATTTTTTGCTTTTCATTTGAATGTCTTAATAAGTCCCTATCTCATTCTGTGGAAATTACATAAAAATCGCACGTTCTCTATCCCACATAGTGTCTGCACTGAACAGGTGGCAGGTGGGAAAGCAACTCTGAAAGGAATGTGCCCCTATATTTCTAAATGCCCTGTGGCATACCTTGATGATACACAGTATGGTACAAGAAATGTGCTCTAAATCTTCAACATGGCAGCCGATTTCCATGCTCTATACAAACAGCTATGAAACACGGAGACCCGATGGAACACGCATCCTTCAACCTGGTAAATGCAGCTAGATTAACAAAAATATTTTAAAACCGTCAATAATTAGAAAATTGTTACTTGCCACGGCATAATTATTTAATAAACCATATAAGATACAACTGTTACTCAGTCACAGAGGCCCTCTTCACACTGCACCATATGGCTAATGGCTTCGATCGCACATCACACCATACTGAGTATTCCTTCCCGTCATACTGTATTGGCTACAAACTCAGTTTGCGGCTAATGTGTGTGTTACCCTTTCACTGCATGTTTATTTTATGAGATGTTGGCGTCTGTTGTTAGTGTAGATTGTAAAATGATAAACTGCTATTTTTAAATTGTAGCTAGTAAATTACCTCAGTATTAATTTTCCAGGATAGATTTTTAAATGTAATTTCTGTTATCGTTTCCCCAGTTGTAACTCCAAATTCAGGCTTCTTGCATTTTGATGAATGTCAACAAGGGAAGTCTCCATTTATTGTAATGTCACTGATAGATACAGAAATCTGAATCAAATTATGAAGTGGCATCACTTAAGACGTCTTCTCTGTATCTATCATAGGGTGATAGCAAAGCTCAGTCTCAAATCATTTAGATTCAGAAACCTCGATTTCCACATCCGTTCTCCATGAACAGTTCTCACAGTAACTTCTTATCAAACAACAGAAAATGTTGAGATATTCCTGATACATGTTTTCAACACATTGTTGTATAAATGAACAGTAACTAATACACACTTTTGGTTTTCAGATTAATAAAATTAACATGTTGGATGGAAATGTTGCAAAAGTAACTTATCAATTTAATTTCAAAAATAGAAAGAAATATTTGACCAAATTATTCACCTTTTACAAGTATCCAAACTAATTTTTTTTTAACTCTCCAGACCAGATGTGTTGGCAATGATCTTAAATTCTAAAATGATTCGGATGGGAGTGATGAAATCATCCCTAGGAATGAGATTAGCCATCCTAAATGAGCAACAAATAATAGAAGATAAAAATAATCACATGATCAGTATCACACTCTCTGCCTGGAAGTAAAAGAAAATGTGAGAAAACACATTTTGTTTCATTTGGTTTTTTTTTTTTTTTTTTAAGACATGGTATCAATGTAATGTTAGGAAAATCTATTTTTGGTTGACAAATTTTCTGTTTCTAAACATTAAGAATGTTGCAAGTTAGGGGAAAAAATGTTTATCCTCTTTGAATTTAATCAAATTTGTTGATGGCAGAAATTAGCATGACTAGTGCTTAGCAGAAAATCAAGATGATTGCTCCTCGCAGGTCCCAGCTTTAACAAACCCAACGTGTTCATTTTGTATTTCAGCCAACATAATTTTATTACAGTTTGGCTTCAGCTATCTGTCAAAGATGAACAGAATAAATAAATAAGTTTTTCTTGTTCAAAGCAGTATTATTTAATGATGACACAAACTTAGGTAATACTTTAATTTGAGATATAAGCTCCACATTTATTGAAAATCACATCCAAAACCATAAAGTTAGATAGAAATGATCTTTTACATAAAAAGCAAAACAAATAAACAAACAAAAAACTACCATAATTTTCCCAAATTCACCAGAGCATTTTTAGTTTTGTTGGGCTACCTATATGTCCTGTAAAATTTTGTGCTGGTGTATTTCCTTATATATGTTTTGAAAGTCAAATAGATCTCGCTTTTATAATCAAGATTGCAAATGAACCATGGTTCACCCTCAACATGGAATTAATAGCTAAGTTTTAAACTCTAGTTCAAAAATAATAAAAATGACAAACACCCATACTATCCAACTAGCCAGATTAGCAAGTGAAGAAGCACCTAGTTCATTCACAACTCATTTAAACTATTCCTACCTTACTCCTACTGTATTTAAAAAATGTATATATATCTATTCTGAGTAATTTGTTTTCCAAGACAACCAGCTTTAAAAGCTAGAATATGATCTGTCTAATTTATGGGTGGGCAGTGGGGGCATGATCTATTAAGAGTATGAGTCCTTGTTTTTATGAAGCTTTGACACTTCCTTTTTAGCCTTGTTATTACTCTGGCTACAGTTTTGGCAAGGGCGATGGGGAAGACAGTGATAAAAACCAAAATGTATAAGGGTTGCTTTATTAGATGTCAACTTCCTCCCTGATCTTATTTTTTTTTTTTTTTTTGGTATCAAGTAATAAAGTAAATCTTTGTAGCATTTATTTTTTCTTTTCCCCCAGTGAGCAAAAAGTGAGCCTGCTAAATTTCATAACCCGTAAAGTGAAAGGTTGGGTAATTTGTCATCAGGGATGATTAGCTCTCTCTAATTTTTTTCTGCTTTACAGAGACTACGGATGAAATTTCTCCTATGACTAGAGCAGTGCCCCAGCTGGTTTAATGACCATGAATCCCTGACATTTCACTGGGCTCCTGCCTAAAATGTGTAAAGTCTGGCTTCTTAGCACCGTATGATTTTATTATGCCCAATCTACAGTGATGCGGGGTGTGCATGGGCACCAGGATGCCCATAGTAAATAAGTTGTTTCAATGCACTAATAGTACCCTGGTGCCCAGGAAGTGTTAATTCACTTCACATGAGTGAACAGTCTACTTCCAGACAGCAGTATACCCACCCGGGCTCACCATAGGATTGGCCCATTATTAATAAGGCTTTTGCCTTTGTTCACTTACACAATGAGTCCCGCCTTCACTACACCAATTTCAGAGTTATTGCTTTATAGTTTGGGGAAATTGATATCAAGATCTTTCTCTTAACCAAACATGGAATTAGAATTCATTTCAATGAGGAAATTCATAAATTGATAGCACAGGTAGAACAGACCCCAATGTGTTTGGTTGTTTCTCATTCTTCTCCAAGGTTCCTCAGGCATTTCTAGTAAATGACACGTGGGGAAAGAATGGGTCCAACATGCTCAACTCTCCACTGAATACTGTACACAAACACACACAAAGAGGAAAAAAAAAAAAAAACTACTGAGCTTTAATTGCTTGTTAATAAGTTTTTTTAATTGACCTACTCTAGTTTGGTGTATTCTGTGTTATCTTTTGCTTGTTTTATCCAGAGGCCATGCTGTGATATTGCCTCAATGAACCAAAGACACGGAAATACACAGCCTGGATATGTGTAAACTAAAACAGTTGGCATTTCCCTCGCCTGATGATTTTGTTCTTTGTAAAGCCACTAAGAAATGTTTGAAAAGGGGATTAGAAAAATCAGAGTTGAAATAATAAAACTTTTATTCCTATAGATGATCTCACGTCTTTGAAACCATAGCCCATGTCTTCACCCATAGAACAGAAATATTTTATTTCCTCATTTCGACAAGGCTATTTGTATTTCAAACTACACTTTTCTATCATGTCTTGAATCAACAATACGCTTTTAATCTTTTTTGGTTGCTATTTTAGAGAAAGTTGAAAAAAAAATTTTTAAACAAAACAGCATGGTATTGGCACAGAAACAGACAGGTGGACCAATGGAACAGAATAGACACCCCAGAAATACACTCCCAAACATATAGCTAACTGATTTTTGACAAAGGCTATCAGTCAATCCAGTAAGAAAAGGAAAACCTTTTTAGCAAATGATGTTGGAAAAAGTGAATATCCACCTACAGAAAGATGAATCTGAACCCCTCCTCTCACCACTGACAAAAATCAACTCAAAGGGGATCAAAGATCTAAACCTGAGACCTCAAACTATAAAAGTACTGCTGGAAAACACTGGGGGAACTGTAAGAGACATTGGGGTAGGCAAAGACTTCTTAAATAAGACCCCCAAAACACAGTCAATAATCCCAAAAATAGACAAGTGGGATTACATCAGATTAAGAAGTTTCGGCACTGCCAAGGACACAGTAATCAGTGTAAATCGACAGCTCTCAGAATGGGAAAATATTTTTGTAAACTATGCGTCAGAAAAAGGACTGATTACCAGAATATATAGGGAACTCAAGCAGCTGTCCCAAAAAAAGATGATCAACCCTATTAAAAAATGGGAGAAAGAGTTGAAAAAAATACTCTCTAAGGAAGATCTACAAATAGCCAAAAGGCATATGAAAAAATGCTCAAGGGAACCAGCAGTTAGCATAATGGCTATGTCGCTGGACTCCCACGTAGTCGACCACGGTTCGCGTCCTGGACCCGGTGGCTTAGAACTCACGCCGGGCGCATGTGCGTGCTTGCCCAAGATCCCGAGAGGAGAATGGAGGAGAAGGGATTGCAGCATGACCATCCCCTCTGGGGGGTGATTTCTCGCTTTCTGTCTCTATGTCTCTCTCTGTCTGTCTGGCAAGCGCACGCGCCCTATAGTGAAAAACCTCTCAAAAAAAAAAAAATGCTCAACATTCCTCATCATAATGGAGATGCAGATCAAAACCACAATGAAATATCACCTAACCCCAATCAGAATGACTAAGATTAAAAAAATAATAATAATAATAAAATAAAGGTAAGTGCTGGTGGGAGTGTGGTGAAAAGGGAACTTTCCTACACTGCTGGTGGGAATATAAATTGGTTCAACCACTATGGAGAACAGTATGAGGTTCCTCAAAGATCTACAAATAGAACTACTGTATGACCCAGCAATCCCACCCCTTGGTATCTATTCAAAGGACAGAGGAATTTCTAGTTGGAAAAGTGCTTTCACATCAATGTTTATTGTGGCATGATTCACAATTGCTGAGACATGGAACCACCCAAATGCCCATGAACAAATAAGTGGATTGAAAAAGTGGACTGGGAAGAAATATATTTGTGTTAGAATATTCACTTTTCAAGCTAAATAAAGTGACTGAATGTATAAAAGAACTTGAAATAAAATTAAAAAATAAAAAAACACAAAAACCAAAATAACAATAATAACAATAAAATTAAATAATTACCTTAAAAAAATGTGACACATATACTCTATGGAATACTACTCACCCATAAAAAACAAGACCCTGGCTTTTGACAGAAAGTGGATGAATGTGGAAGATTTACTGCTGAGTGAAGCAAGTCAGGCTATGGGGA
This sequence comes from Tupaia tana, assembly GCA_026018925.1. Lineage (NCBI taxonomy): Eukaryota > Metazoa > Chordata > Mammalia > Scandentia > Tupaiidae > Tupaia > Tupaia tana. The sequence continues at coordinate 17,421,090 of JAKSZU010000019.1, forward strand.
GAGACATTGTATGTCTCCACTTAATATATAACAACTATCCACATTCTATGGTCGAAACTGAATGACTAGAGGATACAGAAACATAGAAAATGTTTATAAGTACTGGATACAGTGTGGGAAGAGGATGGGTGAAGGAGAGACTGATAAGAGATATTGGAGAGAGAAATGGAGGGACAGAGCATTTGTTGGACAGAGAGCTGGGTTATTGTCTTTTGAGGATGATGTGTACAGTATTCCCAACTGGATTGGTAAGAAATGCATACAGGTGGGAATATTCACTTTGCAAGCTAAGTGACATATGTGATTGAATGTATAAAAGAAATTGAAATAAAAAATATATTTAAAATAAGCAAATACCTAAGTCAACAGGTTAAAACTGTCAACAAATTCTTCAGTGGATTTTAAACTTTGAAAAATCAATTTTCTCTCCATCTCAATTACTGGAGCTCTTTTACATAGTGGAGTACTCAAACAGGTAATGTATTGTATTTTTTTAATTTTAGATTGTACTATATTTTGTCTACATGCACATATCTGTGGGTATATCTACAGAAAACATTCATTCTCTGTAATATAGATGTGTAAGGATAGTATGAAATGGGGAAAATGCATAATCTGTCTGAAATGGGGAAGATACACAACTGTGAGGAATGTGAGAATGGAAATATATGAGGTGTGACAATAAAGTAATAAAACTAATTTCCTTGTGTGGTTCATAAGCTAGCCCTAAAGTCAACTCCATGAACGGAGTTCCAGAAATGCTCAGAGCAGTGACATTACCAAAAACTGCACATCACTCTCCAAGTCCAGTACTGAAAGGTGCAGTATGGATCTTGATGTTAACATTTCTGTATCTTTACAAAAAGACATATCTTCTTATAAGTTCTACCTTATGCAGTTTTTTAGATCTAAATTTTTGGGAATTCTTGAGAAAATCATTATAATATAAAGTTCTTTGAAACACTTGAGAAAGATTTATTTATTTTTTTATTGTTGATAGTATATTTTTTCTTTTCTTTTTGTTATTTTTAATTAATTAATTTACATTCACTCACTGAGCATTGTCACAGCATACAAATGCGATTTCCCGTCCAGAATATACTGCATTGTGGCTTAATTATGTGTTATCATCAATAATTTTCTATTTCTAGTTTCATATATATATATATATATATATGTGCGTATTTATTTTCCCCCTATTTCTCACCTTCTGCCATTCCCCACCTTCCTCCCACACTATGTCAATTTTCCAGTTGTTTTCCATTCTGTTTTACCCCATGTTTTGATTCACAAAATTTCTTAAATAATCTAACTACTTTCAATAGCAAGCTCAGCTGATACATACCTATCTATGAATACATGTCTGACTTTAGGCATGAAATTCTCAGTAGAATGAATATACTATAAGGTAGCACATAGCTGATGCTATGTAGCTTACTATAGCTACATAGCTGTGTATTAATTATGTATTTTCACTATATTTTTTTAATTTCAAGAAAAGCAGTTTTAGCTTTAATGAATCAAAGAAATGCTAAGGAACGATGCTTAAAACTTAAAGCCAGGAAACAGGTTCGGAGTCTGTTCAAATAGCAGATACTTGAACCTATCAGCAGCTCAAGACAGTACAAAAATCCTTACAACCAGAAAACAAAGCCTAGAAGAAAATCAACAATGTTTTAGTCAAAAGTCATAAAATTCTATTTCACCAGTTCAATCTCATGTACTTTATCTTCTGTTGTGGTCTAATCTTCCCAATAATATTCTGGGATATAATATTCAATTCCAGACTTGTCCCCACAATTAAGTTGGCCATTTTCTCAGTTTTTGAACTCTTATTTCTGTGTGTCTATATTTAATTTTTCCTGGTATAGCGCTCCCTGCAGAACTTCTTGGAGATCTGGTCTGGTGTTGGTAAATTCATTCAGGGTTTGTTCATTTGAGAATGTTCTTGTCTGTTCTTCCCATATAAAGGATAATCTTGATTTAAATCTAATATTTTCCACACAAGTATTCACTTGGTACACACCATGAAACATATTCTGATGAGATCTGGTTGCATAAAGGGGTATACTTGTTTTGCTTATCCAACTTGAATGTCAGGAGTATGCTAATTATTTTCTATAAAGTATTTTAAGCAACTTGAGAATAAACGTGATAGAATCCATCAAGAAGTATCAATGGACCAAGGAGAATTCTAGTATGTGAGAAAGTCTCCAAAAGAGAACTACAGAGGAGGAAAAAGAAAATACGTCTCTCTTACTGATTGCTGTTTATGTTCTGAAGTGACTTCAAATGGATTGTATATTAAAAATTCAAAGTATTATTCCATAGCTCCTTTGAATTTCAAGAGCTAAACCTTAAAACTTAATTGATACTAATCTAAGTTGGGAAGGAGACATGTATTGCACTTTTTATCATAGGCAGAAGACGGGCCTCATTCAATGGTTTTTGACATTTAATAATAATTGCTTTGTCAAGTTGCTTCTTCACTTGAAAATAAATCTTCCTCCAAGTTTTTACTTTAATTGCAGATAATCACATGATATAAATTCACTGTTTAAAGAAGATAAGTGTTAGATGGTTTAGAAACCAGGTTAACAGAAACAAAAGCTTTGGGGCTAGCATGGTGGTGCATTAGTAATGCAATGCTTTTCAAGTTCAAGCCACATGGGAAGGTCCCAGGGTCTCCCCACACATGATGGGCATGTGTGCATGTGTGCCTGTGATCCTGGCCAATTGAGGCTGTTTAGAGCATAGTGTGAAAACCCTGTTGGGAGTGTCTCTCTCTCTCTCTCTCTCTGAAGAAATACTAGGTAATTGGGAAAGTCATGATTTGGTTTTTTTTTTTAACACAAATCCATTTTTATTCATTTACGTTTCATTATTTTAAGTCCTTGAGGGGTACAGCATCACACAGATTCTATGTCCAATGGCCTTAGCAGGAAGGTTGCTTTGGAATTTGGCTTGAACCATACTACTGTTTCCATGGGCACAGGTAACATTTTCCCAGATTACTCTGGTTTTATTTGGTTTGCCACCAGGAGTCACTGTGTTGTTTTTTGCTTTGTACACATAAGCACACCTCTTGCCTAAACAGAATTCCGTTTCATCTCGTGCATAAACACCTTCAATTTTAAGAAGAGCTGTGTGCTCCCTTTGGTTCCTGAGACCCTACTTATAGCCAGCAAAAATGGCCTTGGACCACAGCCTTCCAGACATAGTTGCCTTTTAGAAGTCCTGTTCCCAGCAGGCCTCGATTATTTGTTCCCATGACTTGTTTTTCTATGCAAAAATGCATCATGACTTTCCCGATCACCCAATATATAAATAAACCTAGACAAAAGAAGACTTTTGCTGATATCTAATCTCAATAAAAGGATCATTTCCTACCCGTACCCATATTATCTAAGTAGAAAAATCCGGGCCCAGGAATGTAAAACGATTTACCCAATACCTTGCAGTGTGTAGGTAGCAGGACCGAAATGGAAACCCAGAATTTTAAGCATCCTCTGTTAAGCTACAGTCTGTTCTGTTTGCCCTACTTGGTCAGGCTTAATCAAAGCCTGGATTCTTCTCTCTGGAAAGGCAGACAGTCACGGTGCACTGCAGAGCCTCCTGGCCACTCATCAGCCTACTGCTTACAAGATAATTTGACTGGGGCCCCATAGGTACTGGCCTTTAGCCTGAAAAGGGATACCAGAAACAAGCTGTGTGTATGTGCACTATTTGGCTCTGCACTAAGGTGGTGAGGGTGAGCTGAAATTCAGCCCACGCTGTGTGTGATCATTAGCTTTATGCATCTATGTGGCTGAACCAAAAATTTGGTCAAATATCATTGTGAATGTTTCCATGCAGTGTTGTTTGTGTGGGTTTTTTTTTTTTTTTTTTGAATGAACATTTAAATCTGTGACTTTAATTAAAGTAGAATACCCCCAATAATGTGGGTGAGCTTAATTCAATGTTAGAGATCTTAATAGAAAAAATATTGACCTATCCCTTACCTTAAGAAAGGTCAAAAATGCTTCCTTGGGAAGAAGAAAAGGAAGAGGAAAGAAATTCTACCAGCAGACTATAACTTTTCTGAGTCCCCAGCTCATGAACTTGCAGCATCCGAATCGGACTCATCGAATCTCTGTAAATACGGGATTCAATCTCTCAAAGGAATTGTATCTCTCTCTGATGTGTGTGTGTGTGAGTGTGTGTGTGTGTGTGTGTGTGTAAGGAATACAAGGAATACACACATCCACATTTATTCACACGTACATACACCAGTCGTTTTGTTCTGATTGCTCCATAGGACTCTCACCACTGCATTCTGCTCACCACTCTAGAAGAAAGAGGCACTTCCTCATCTCCTCACAAAGGCACTTCATGAGCTAGCAAAGACCCTGCCTTTTCTTTATTGGCACTTACTAAACATTCAAGTTTTATTTGAGTCAGTTCCTTAGACTAGACCTTTAAATATGAAACAAAACTTAAAACACGTCCTTGAAACTTGCCTGGGCATTCAGAATCACCTGTGACACAACTAGGTCAGAAAAGAAGAGACAAAAAGGTAGATGACAGGTGGTAAAACGTCTTCATAGGCCTCAAATCCTTCTTCCACTCTGGGCTTGGATCTATGGATCTCTGGCCCCAGCTGACCCTGACCTGTCTTCCTGCTGATGGCTTTTCTCCCTGAAGTTCTGATACCTGTGTGACCTGAACACTGAGGATTCTGTTGGTTGTTCTACCCATGTACTGTCTAAGAACTAATAGCTTAGATACAACAGCTCAACAGGGAGGTTCTAATCTCTTCTTTTGATAGTGGGGAATTTAATATGTATTTATTAACTCACAGTAACCCTAGTTTACTCTCTAAGATTGCTCCATAATGAATTATTAAAGTTAATTTATTACTAAATGAAGCATGTTCCAATTCCCTAAAAAGTAAAATATAATTAGAGTTAAGTAGTATCTCGAACGATTTGCTTTATAAATTTTGGAGCATATTTGACATAAAATATTTTTCCATCATAAAAGATACATATCAAAAACACTTTAGGGGACCAGCAGATGGTGTGGAGCTTAAGATGCTGGACACTTCCATATGGCCAACCGCAGTTCCAGTCCTGGACCTGGTGGCTTGCTTTCCCTCTCTCTCTCTCTCTGTTTCTCTCTGGTCAAATTAAAATGAATGAATGAATAAATAAAATTAAATAATTCTTAAAAAAATACTTTAACTCAGTAAAAATGAGGTGGCTATATGCCTCTAATCAGTATGACAAAATAAAGAATTTTCTTAAACATAATTATGACATAATTTCTAATGAACAATCTGAAGGCAGAAGAACATGTGTTGCATCAGGTACTGGTAGAACACGGGCTGAAATATGCAATAGTGCATGACTCTGGAACATACACACACACTCACACAGACACACACACACACACACACACACACACTAAATTTCAGCCAAGAGACCAAACTATTTGCAATTTTTGGTGACTTTTTGGTGTTCTGTATCATGAACATGTGCTATTCTCACAAATATATATTAACATATATTTTAAGTTTAAAGGCTCCTCCCAGACACTATATGTAATGTGATTTTGGCAATTTGATCATTTGATTTATTTACTGGCGAGGAGTGGTTGGAAAATTAAACAATGGAGAAATTTTTTAAAACAAAGTTAAATATACAAAATGCCCACATTAGTGAAACCAAAGCAATTATTTTTCCTTTCCAAGGCTTCTCTTTATTTTCTGTTGGTGGTGGTGATTTGTTTTTTGGTTGTTTTTTATATTAAATTTAATCACATATATTGTTACAGTGTATTATATTTCTTTTTCCAGCACGATTACCATGCATATCAGTCAAGACAAAGACATTACTATCCACATCATCATCATCATCAAATAGTTTTTCATCATTTTTTCAGATTATTATTATTATTTATTCTCATTATTTTTTAAACATTCAGTCACTATATATCATTTGGCATGTAAAGAAAATTTACCCAACATGAAATACTTCTCAGATCAGTCCAGCTGAGAAAACTATACATATTATCATTAACAGGTAATAAACCATTTCTGTGTTCCATTAATGTGTTGCCTTTCTATTTGTTCTCTTGCTTTCCTCTGTACTCTTCCCTACTCCCACCCCTCCCCCATTCTGCACTTTCTTCAACATTCATAACTATTTTCAAGCTTTTATGACCTCCAAAATTTCAATCTCTACCAAGAGTGCAGCTAGTCTGTATATATTAAGCGGACACATACATTATCTTTCTTTCGTATCCTGGGTTGCTTCACTCAGCAATAGATCTTCCATATTCGACCACTTTCAATTAAATCCCAGGGTCTTGTTGTTTTTTATGGCTGAATAGTATTCCATAGAGTATATGTGCCCCACTTTTTCCATCCATTCATCTGTTCGTGGACATTTGGGTTGGTTCCATGTCTTAGTGATCATGAATAATGCTGCAATAAACACTGATGTGCAAGCGCTTATCAAATTTAGCATTCTCCTGTCCTTTGGGTAGATACCCAGAAGTGGGATTGCTGAATCAAATGGTAATTCTATTTGTAGATCTTTGAGGAACCTCCACATTATTTTCCACAGAGGCTGAACAATTTTACATTCCCACCAACAGTGTAGGAGAATTCCCCTTTCACCCCAACCCAGCTAACACTTATCACTTATTGTATTTTTAATCTTCGCCATTCTGCTAGGGGTTAGGTGGTATTTCATTGTGATTTTAATCTACATCTCCATTTTGATGAAGGATGTTGAGCATTTCTTCATATGCTTTTTGGCTGTTCATATGTCTTCTTAGAGAGATTTTCGTTCAGTTCATTTTCCCATCTTTTAATTGGGTTAGATTTTTTTTTCAGGTAAGTCAATTGACTTCCCTATGTATTCTGATTATCAGTCACTCATCTGAGGTGGTATATTTTACAAAATTATCTTCCCATTCTGAGGGTTGTTAATTCACACTAATTACTGTGTCCCTTGCTTTGCAGAAACTTCTTATTCCAATATAGCCCCACTTGTCTATTTTAAGGGTTATTCGTGCTTTGAGAGTCTTATTTAAGAAGTCTTTGTGTCTCCCAGATCTTTTTTTTTTTTTTTTTTTTTTTTGAAGAGGTTTTTTGCTACAGGGCGCATGCGCTCGCCAGACAGAGAGAGACAGAGAGACAGAAAGCGAGAAATCACCCCCCGGGGGGATGGCCACATCGCAATCCCTTCTCTTCCATTCTCCTCTTGGGATCTTGGGCACGCACACACACGCACACAGCATGGGTTTTAAGCCACCGGGTCCGGGATGCAAACCGCGGTCGACTACGTGGGAGTCCAGCGACATAGCCATTAAGCTAACTGCTGGTCCCCCTGTCTCCCAGATCTTCATCAGTGTTTTCAACCAGTAGTTTTAGAGCTTGAAGTCTTACATTCAGATCTTTGATCCATTTTGGGTTGACTTTTGTTAATGGTGAAAGATAAGGATTCAGTTTCATCTTTCTGCAGGAGGATATCTAGTTTTTCCAGCACCATTTGCTAAAAAAGGTTTTCCTTTTCCCAATGGATCTATTTTCTATTTCATTTATTACTGCTTGAATCTTTATTATTTCTTTTCACCTGGCATTTTTGGGTTTTTTTGTTGTTTTTTTTATTTTCCAGTTCCCTGAGGCATGATGTTAGGTTGTCTATTTGCCACCTTTTCATCTTTTTCTTATGTGTACCAATTGCTATCAATTTTCCTCTGATGACTGTTTTAGCCATGTCCTATAGATTATGGAAACTCATGTACTCATTATCATTTGTTTCCATGATTTTTTTTTACAGACTTTATTTCTTCAGTAGTTAAGAAGTCATTCAGAAGCAGGTTGTTTAGTTTCCATGTGTTTGTGTATTTTCAAGGGTGTTTCTTGAAATTAATATCGAGTTTAATTCCATCATGGTCAGAGAAGATTCTGGATATAGTTTCTATGCCTTTGAATCTGTAAAGGCTTGATTTGTGTCCTATCATCTGGTCCATCTTTGAAAAGGTTCCATGCCAGGGTAGAAAGTTTTCTGGTCTTAGGGTGGAATGTTCTACAGATGTCTGTCAACCCATTTGATTTATAGTATCACTTAGGTCCTGTATCTCTCTCTTTATTTTTTGTCTAGAAGATCTGTCTGAAGCAAATAATGCAGTGTTGAGATCCCCAACAATTATAGTGTTGCATCCTTTCTCTCCTTTTAGATCCAGCAGTCTTTCCTTCATGTATTTAGGTGTTCCTGAGTTAGGTGCATAGATATTTATAAGCTTTATGACTTCTTGATGAATTAGCCTATTTACTATTATATAATGCCCTTCTTTGTCTCTTCTTACAGTCTTTGTCTTGAAGCCTGTTTTGTCTGAAATTAGTATTGCAACTCCAGCCCTTTTTTATTTCCATTTGCATAGAATATCTTTTTCCAGACTTTCACTTTTAATCTATGTATGTCTTTACCTACAAGATACATTTCTTGTAGGCAATAGATAAAGGGTTTCTATATTTTTTATATCTATTTAGTCAGTCTGTGTCTCTTAATCGAAGAATTTATTCTATTAACATTCAATGTTATTATCTGTATTTCCAGACGTGTTCCTATCATTAAGTGAGCTATTTTCTTGGTTGGTTTTTGATCTCTTATAACCATTGTCTAACTTTTTAGTTTTCCTTGTATAGCACTCCCTTCAGAACCTCTTGAAGAGCTCGTCTGGGGTTGGTAAATTCTTTCAGGTTTAGTTTATCCAAGAATATTTTTATCTTTTTTTCCCATATGAAGGATAATCTTGCCAGGTATAGTAGTTTTGGTTGAAATTGTTTTTCATTTAACAATCTGACTATATTTCCCCATTCTTTCCTTGCCTGCATTGTTTCTGATGAAAGGTCTGATGTTAGCCTGAAGAGATAACCTTTCTAAGTAACTTGACAGCTTACCCACAAAAAGAAGTCAATTCAATTAAAAGATGGGCATAAGAGACAACTCTCCAAGAAACACATATGTACGACCAAAAAGCATATGAAAGCATGCTTGACATCTCTTATCATAAGAGAAATGCAAATCAAAATTACAAGGAGATACCACTTGATCTCAGTCAAAATTGCTAAAGCAAAAAAAAAAATTGATTGATAAGTGCTGGCAAGACTGTGGTGAAGAGGGAACTCTTCTACACTGTTGGTGGGAATGTAAATTAGTACACCCACTGTAGAGACCAATATGGATGCTCCTCAAAAAACCTACATATAGAGCTACCATACCACCCAGTAAGCCCATTCCTGGGTATCTACCCAAAGGGTAAGAAAATAGTCAGAAAAACACTTGCACATCCATGCTCATTGCATCATTATTCATGATTGCTAAGAATCAGAATCAGCCCAAATGTCCACAAACAGATGAATGGATTGACAAAATGTGGTACATGTACACAATGGAATACTATCTAGCCATAAAGAACAATAAGACCCTGACATTTGATACCACATGGATGAATAGATTGAAAGGTATAATAGCAGGGAGGGCAATTGAAGATACTAGAAATATTGTAGGAGGTGGGGGGGGGGGTAATAGGGTAAGGGAGGGAGGAGATCAGGGGAAAAATGTGAACAAAAATGAAAATAACAAGGTATCTGTTGGTGATCATGTACATGGTAATATCTCTGACTTGACTAATATGCACTGTATTCATGCTGGAGAAAGACATATTGTATGTTGTGAAGTTGCACAGTGATAAAATATAAATGAAATAAAGTTTTAATCAAAACAATTTAAAGAATTGAATAAGGTGGTTTTTTCTACAACTTCATTTTACAAGTGCATAAACTACTGACCATAACATAATTCAACCTCAGTCAAAAATATTTGGAGGGGTCAACAGATGGCACAATGTCACAATGATTACATTGCTGGACTCCCACATAGCCAACCATGGTTTGAGTCCCAGACCCAGTGGCTTGAAACTCAATCATATCGGGAGCACATGCATGCGTGCCCAAAATCCTGAGAGGAGAATGGAGGATAAAGGATTGTGGCGTGGCCACCTCCCATGGGGGGTGATTTCTCGCTTTTAATCTCTCTGTCTCTCCAGTGAGCCCATGCACCCTATAGCAAAAATCTCTCTATAAATACAGGGGTTTTTTGATAAAAACTTTTGAAATATAAGTTGCTACTTGGGTACCAACTTCCCACAGAATTTGTTGATTTATATCCCTATCTCCATTCTTGAGAAAAGTAAAAAGGGCCTGTAATTCACCTGTAATTAATTCATATATTTAAACAAAAATCTATTGAATATAAGCTATGTCTCAGGCATAATATTTGTTCTAATGAAATAACTGTAAAGGAGCAAGTATGTTCCCAGTGTTCATGGTGCTATCAACAAAAGTGATAAAATTAGATAACAGAGGTATCTCAGGCCTCTAGACATAAAAAGTTAACTTCTGAGACCATACATATGCAAAACAATTAAATAGGATACTTTGAATTAAGTTAACTACAGTAAAAAAATTCTGATAAGCAAGCAATCTTAACCAAATTGGCATTAGAATATAAGACTTTTGAAGTTCAGCTGAGAAAAATGTCCAGTCAAGGTACTTCACAGCAGAACCAGTACTGGAACTCAATTTTTTTGGATAGCTTCCATTACCTGATTAAATGAGACAAGAGTAAGACTTGGAACACTATTAGCTAACTGTACTTTACTCATACAAATTCTCTCTCTCCTTTCCCTAGCTCTTTTTCTGAGTGATTCCACTACTCTGTCTTTCCTGAAAAGAATTAATCACAGACAAGACAAAGAATCCAAGAACAGTATTGTATTACCTATGGCTCCAGTCAAAGAAGACTTAACCCCTGAGCCTTCTTGAATTCAGAAATATCATTTACTTGATTTCTTTCCTTTATATATGATAAAAGGGAAATAGTATCCCTCAAGAAAAAAATTCCAACCATAAAAAAATAATTAAAAAATACTTAATTTTTTTCTCTGGATCATATATTTGGAGTAATTGTAGGAAGTAGCTAGTCTCCCCTGTCAGCACTGCTCAATGAAATCATTGACCAACTATAAATAACAAAGGTTGCTCCTTTCCACTCTAGAACTTACCACAAAGTCACTCCTCACAAATCATAAGTCTGTATTTGTAGAAGGACCCACTATCCACTGAAGTGGCTCCAAAGTGCCTCTCAGAGTAAATATCTTCTGTGTCCATATTTTAAGTCAAAATGTTCCAAACACAGGGAACCAGCAGTTAGCGTAATGGCTATGTCGCTGGACTCCCACGTAGTCGACCGCGGTTCGTGTCCCGGACCCGGTGGCTTAAAACTCAGGCCGGGCGCGTGTGCGTGCGTGCCCAAGATCCCAAGAGGAGAATGGAGGAGAAGGGATTGCGGCGTGGCCATCCCCCCTGGGGGGTGATTTCTCGCTTTCTGTCTCTATGTCTCTCTCTGTCTGGCGAGCGCACGCGCCCTGTAGCGAAAACCTCTCCAAAAAAAAAATATTCCAAACACACACCAAACTTAAGGTCAATGCATTATTCAAGCTGCTTATGAAAGAGTAAGAAAGAACCAAAATATATTAAACCTGATACATAGAGATTTACAAACTATCATTCATCCCACAGCAAGAATCTGATTGTCTGGCAGAGCCCAACTGTCAGGCTGGATACATATGGGAAATGCCCTGATCTCCCATGCTAGGCCTCCTTGAATACACTGGGTAGACATGTACGTGCCTGTGATTGGACCTGCTGAAATGAGAGATAAAGGGTGACATAAAGACCCTGTTGGGGTGCCAGTCTCTCGTCTCTCCCTGTACCTCTATCTTTCCTTCTCTCCCAGAAAAAAGAAAAAATTAGTAAATTTAAAAGAAAGAGTTTGGGTGCCGGCCTTTGCAGAATTCTATTAAGTATAAACAAAAGCTAAGATATAAAATTGTTTTTTAAAGGATGTAATTAAATTTACAACTTAAAGGAGAATTGTAAATTCTTTGCCAACCTCTAAGTTAATGTTTTTTTTATGGACAAAATATGTCATGAGTACTTTTTTATGGGCATTTTTTTATTGTGGTAAAAACATAACATAAAATTTATCATCTTAAATACATAATACAGTCAAATTAACTATATTCACATTGTTGTACCACTGATCCCTGGAAAATTTTTATCTTCCAAAACTGAAACTCTATGATCATAGACTAATAACTTCTCTTTTCCCTCTGCTCAGTCTCTGACAAACATTTTTTTTTTTCTGTTTCTTTTTGTAATGTTAGGTGTTTCATGTAAGTGGAATTATACAGAATTTATCTTTTTATGACTGGCTTATTTTACTTAACATAATGTTCTTAAGATTCACTTTTGCAACAGGATTTCCCTCTTTTTTAAGGAGGAATAGTATTTCATTGCATGTATTTACATTTCTTTATCCATTTATCAGCCCATGGACATTTAAGTTATTTCCACCTCTTGGATAGGGTGAGTAATAGACCAAGGAATATAGTTATGTAAATATGTCTTAAGGATCCTGTTTTCAATTATTTGGTATGTATATTCAAAGCTGGACTACTGGGTGATATGATAATTCTTTTATTTATTTTTGCTTTTTGACAGGTCATTGCTGTTTCTCATGCTCCCAAGACAATAGCACCCAGTTTTTAGGGTGGGCTGGGATTTGAACCTGGACCTAGTCTCTTATGATACTTTTCATATCTGTGTGCCAGTAGTGTTGTCTCATCTTTCATCTCTGATTTTATTTGAATATTATCTTTTTTTTTCTCAGTCTACCTAATGGTTTATCATTTATGTTGATGGTTTCAAAAAAACAACTCTTAGTTTTGTTGATATTTTCTATTGTCCTTCTATTATCTATGTCATTTATTTCTGCTCTAATCCTTATGATTTTCCTTCTGCTTACTTAAATTTAGTTTTTGTTTATGTTTTTCTAGCTTCTTCTATTGAAATCTATCGTAGAATTGTACTATATCTTTTTAATTTTGTCAATATCTGCTTGTTATGTACTCTGTTGTTAAGAATACATATATCTATAATGATTATATCTTTTTAATAAATGAACACTTTCACTATTATAGAATGCCCTTTTTTGTCTCCTGTTACAGTTTTTTACTTAAAATCTATTTTATCTAAATATGGCTACTCTTGCTCTCCTTTGTTTACCATTTACATAAAGTATCTTTTTCTATGCTTTTATTTTTAGCCTATGTATGTCCTTATATGTAAAGTGAGTCTTGTATATAGCATACAGTGGTTTTAGAGTATGAGTGCCAGAAATTATCTTTTTCTAGTTTGTGTCCATTCACATAGTTTTAAAGCTAGGGTTATCTTTATGCTTTCATCTTTCAAATTCTATATCAAAATTAAACATCCTTTAGGCATCACCAATGTAGTATTACAGGACTCTGTATTTAACTATATGCACAGTTACCTTTACTAGAGAACTTTATATTTCCATATGCTTTGATGTTGCTATCTAATATCCTTACATTTCAACTTAAAGGACTCTCATTAACATCACTTATAAGTCAGGTGTAGTAGTAATGATCTCCGTCAACTTTTGCTTATTTGGAAAGGTCTTTATTTCTCCTCCATTTGACAACTTTCTTCAGCACATTGAATGTATCATTTCACTTCCTTCAGGCCTATATTATTTCTGTTAAGAAAGCTGTTTATAATCTTATAGAAGGTCTTTTATACATAACTAGTCACTTTTCTTGTGCTGTCTTCAAGATTCTCTTTGTTTTTGACTTTTGGTGGTTTGATTATACTTAGTATAAGCCTATTTAAATACATCATAATTGGAATTTTTGAGTTTCTGGAATTTGGAGGGGTATTTTCTTTCTCAGATTTGTGAGGGTTTTTTAGCCTCTGTTACTTCAAATCATCTTTCTGCCCCTTTTCCTCTCTATTCTTCTCTTTGGACTCTGGTAATGTGCATATTTTTCTGTTTGATGGTGTTCTGTAAATCCCTTACATTTGGGACCAGCATGTAGCATAATGGCTATGTCACTGGACTCCCACATAATCAACCGTAGTTCAAGTCCCAAACCCAGTGGCTTAAAACTCACACTGGGCACATGTTCCAGTGAGCACACGCACCTTATAGCAAAAATGTTTTTTAAAAACGTCTTAGACTTTCTTCACTTTTCTTTATTATTTCTTTGACACAGTAAATGGATGTAAATACCAGATATAGTGTGTGTGAAAGAGTAGAGTCTGAGGAAGGACATTTAGAAGAAAAATAGAGAGGCAAAGCATTAATGGGAAAAAAGAATGTGGTATTATCTGTTGAAGATACTTTTATAGTTTCATCAACTGGACTAGGGAAAAATGTTCACATGTTGAAATATTGAGTTTGTAAGCTAAATAATGTGATTGAATGTAAATGAGAAAATGAAATTTTTAAAAATGGTCATTTCTGATCATTTATCTTTAAATTTTCTGACTCTTATTCTTGATCAAGTCTGCTGTGGAAATCCTCTAGTGAACTTTTAAAATTTTAGTTATTTTATTCCTCAACTCCAAAATTTCTTTTTTTTTTTTTTTTGGGGGGGGAGAGGTTTTTGCTATAGGGCGCGTGTGCTCACCAGACAGACAGAGAGAGACAGAGACAGAAAGCGAGAAATCACCCCCGACGGGAGATGGCCACGCCGCAATCCCTTCTCCTCCATTCTCCTCTCGGGATCTTGGGCACGCACGCACACGCGCCCGGCGTGAGTTTTAAGCCACCGGGTCCGGGACGCGAACCGTGGTTGATTATGTGGGAGTCTGGTGACATAGCCATTACGCTAACTGCTGGTCCCAACTCCAGAATTTCTAAAGTAAAGTGCTACCTCTTCCAGTTTTTATGAACTGAATTTGTACAAAGGGAAACCCCTACCAATAAACATGTCTAGAGAATCTGGGGACCTCTAATACCTTTTCTAGGAATTTGTCTTCCTTCTCTGGCTTCTGTACATAATTTTTGCCTTAGAGAGGTTTGCTGGAATTTTTTGGTCAGGATCTTGTCATTTCTTGTTGCTTCTGGTTTCTATCTGTAATATTCCAGGTCTCTGGTACTGCATAAGCCACTGATCTGTTTTGTGTTTAGTGGCCACCCAATATTTAAATATGCCAGTTCCATGAGCACTTCGAGTCAAGCAAGATAGAACCAGTCCCTCAGACAACCTCCTGAATAACCAGGATGGTGGATGCACAGTCTACTCCTCTGCTCCTCCCAAAAATGAAATCACAAGCTTGACATTTTCTCCTGATTATTCCAGGATTAGCCAGCTTTGCAGGCTTCTCTTCGTGACACTGTAGGTTCTTCGGTGCTACAACAAGCCACTGAGATTTTCCTTTATTCTCAATGACCCCCAGGCATTTTAGGTATCCCAGGGTCTCGTTACCACTACCAATCAGACAAGACAGAAACTAGTTCCCTGGGCAACATTCTTAAAAGCCAGGAAGTTAGACCGAGGTTCTACTCTTCTACTTCCTTCTCAAAAATAAGCTGTATAGAATATCAGTTTCCAATTGTGCTGAGCTACACGGATTTGGTGGAAGTTACTGTGGGTGGATTAAAATGGATTTTCTTACACATCTCAATGTGATTGTTTTTACATTTGAGCTTGCCTGGAATACTGCAATTTCTTATTTGATTTCTGGAATTTTCTAAAGGGCTTTAAGGATTTGGGGACTGTTTAGTACTCTGTTAAGTTTGTATCCGTTTCGAGAAATAATGTCTGGAACTTCCAATACTACAATCTTGCTAATGCTACCATCATTGTATTTCTTAAGTTCGTTTCCACTGAACAAATTTTAAATAATTTGCCTTCTGTATGCTAACCTTAGACTTGCTAAGATTGTTAGAAAAATATATAATGTTGGGGTTTTCATCATTAGAATTCTATTGATTTCTAAATTTTTCCAGGTGTATTTTGATCTCAGGGCAACTATAAGTTCTTTTATATATTTTAAATTTAATTTACTCTCTGAATGTGTACTCAGGGTTTACCTCTTAATTTCTTGCTAAGTGTTCATTACTTACCAAATCTGAACTTTTTAGAGAAAAAGTAATTTTAATAATTTCAAATAAAATAAATACAATAATACCATAATATAATAAATTCAAATTACTTTATATATGGCTAATAACAAAAGTGTTTTACCTGTGTTAGCATATAAATAAATTCTAAATTAGAAACAAGGTTACCATAATAATCTGTAGTGAGATCTATTCATACATTATCTGAATCTGAATTCCGTTTATTTTCTTTCAGAGAAATTTTTGGTACAGGCGCATGCGCTCACCAAAAAGACAGAGAGAGACAGAGTGACAGAAAGTGAGAAATCGCCCCATAGCGGGGGATGGCCACATCACAATCCCTTCTCCTCCATTTTCCTTCTGGCAGGAGTTTTAAGCCACCAGGTCTGGAACTTGGACCACAGTCAACTATATGGGAGTTCAGCGACGTAACTATTATGCCATCTGCTGGTCCCCTAGATTCTGTTTTTAAATCAATGAGTCATTATACATGGTATTGCTAGGTACAATTAATTCTAGTATTTTGCGATATGAGATTAATCTAGCAACTAGATTAATAAAACCAAATGCAAAAAGTGTTTATATTTAAACAGCTAAATATCTTTATTAGTTAGGACATTGTTATCATTGAAAATAACATACTGATTATTTCATCTCTATATTATTGGTGGGAGAGATTTGCTGGCGTTCAATTGTTTTGCTTTGGCTCAGCCAGTTGATGACTGCTGCTTGGTTCCGATCTCTTATAAGAAACACCTCTGGATGTACCTGCCCAGAGGTGTTGCTGTTCGACCTGCCTCCTCTGCTACCCTTACATTGTCCCAGTTGCTCTCCTGCCCAGAACTAAATGGAAGAGAGTAAATACTTATCCTAACTTTGAGTGTTAGACTCTATTTCCTGAGACTGTGCAAATGACATACAAAATGATCAAGGACATTAACTTAGATTCTAGATTTACAATATGTAAATTCATAAGCTATGGTAAAATAATAATCATACAAACCAAGTAAAGCATGTTGGTTTTTCAACATTAAAAATAAGTACACAAAAAAGGAAGGCCAAGATTTGGGAGAAAAAAACTGGGGGGACAGAGGGTCCTAAATTCTGTCTGTGGCCCACTTGCATAGCTATACCTGAGAGTTCTGAATTCCTACCTAAGATTGTGTAATGTTTTCCTTTTATCCAAGGTAGTTCAAGTTAGTCTCTTTTAAATCTAATTAACTCTTTAGGTACAAGTAATACATCAATATAAATAAGTATATCTTCTATTCAAAATAAATAAGCCAGACATTCTGTGCACAGAAATAATAAGCTTCAAATTTTCACTTTGATGTAAATAATTAACTTACCCTTTCTAGAGATCATTTTATGCCTAGCAGGAAGTTCACTCAAGGCAAGATCAAACCCAGCAAATTTTCCATAATAAATGTACTATAGTAGGCCAGACGGTACACAGCAATAAAACGTGACACTCTGTGAAGATATCCCACGTGGGAGGGTTCCTTGTTCAGGTCAAAAGATTTCCTTGAGTACTAGACACACACTTATCCATGACTCAGGACTAGCTGAGGCTGAGAGACTGATGGCAACAGGACTCTGTTGGAATGCTATTCCATCCTTTCCTCTTTTTTTTTTTTAAGAATTATTTATTTATTTATTATCATTATTTTTCAATTTGACCAGAGAGAGACAGAGTGAGAGAGAGAGAGAGAGAAGGAGTGAGAAAGCAAGCCCCCACATTCACACTGAACTGTGGTCAGCCATGGAGGAGTCCACTGCCTTTAACCATCATGCCACCTGCTGGCCCCAATTTCTTCCTTTCCTCTTTCCCTTTCTTTGTCTCTGTTTTTTTTTGCACCTGCTAACAGAAGGAATAAATAAATGAACTTTTTAAAAAAGCAATCTAGGGACCAGCGGGTGGAGTAGTGGTTAAGGCACTGGATGCTCCCACATGGCCAACCACGGCTTGAGTCCCGGACCCGGTGGCTTGCTTTCTCACTTTATCTCTCTCTCTCTCTCTCTCTCTCTCTCTCTCTCTCCGTGTGTGTGTGTGTGTGTGTGTGTGTGTGTGTGTGTCTCTGTCTGGTCAAAATAAAGTAATCTTTATTTTAAAAAAAAAAACAATCTATATATTAACTCATCCACCTCTCAGCAGACTCTATAAATACAATGTTGTTGGTGGAACCACCAATCTTCCCCGTCAATCACAAGCTGATCAAAATATCACATAGAAATGTGTGCTGTCTGGCTCAAGCAACATTACAAACAGAAAAGTTCTTGGTTGATTGTTCATGCACAGGGAGATCTTATTATCAAGATATTAAAGAGCCTCTCCCAATTTTGTTTCTCCAAATGAAATTTCAGTTTAAGTGAAAATCACCAACTACTAACTGATCATTTTTTCCCAAAATACAAACTTGTTTTCCCTGCTCGGTTCCAGACCTGCTTTTAACTGTAATTTTCATAGAGCAAGGATATGACACCAGCTGGAAGGATTTCTCCCTTTCAGTGACTGAGACAGCTGTGAGGTGGGGACGAATGGAAAAGACTAGCTGTCCTGAAAGGAGAATTCGATTTTCCCTTTTATGGTGCCAACCTCAGTGACTTTCCTCGCCAGCAAAACCCTTTTCAAAGTTATGGCTAAATTTTGTGTTTTAGACAAAGTAATCATTGTATGAGCTTTTTTAAATAACTAGGTTACATTTAGTCTTTGAAAAAAATCAAATTCCGTTTAATAACCAACTCCCTGGGCACTGGACAGTTGCTTTCAGAATGAGCCACATATACATCAATATAGTGAATTCACACTGCCTTCCCTTATGCTCCAACTAAAGTTACAAAGAGCTCTACTGCACCAGATCCAGAACAGGGTGTGTTAATGATTTCTCTGTCACCAGACTACGTCACTGCAATCCACTTTACCTCCCACCTCTTTTCCTTCTCCCATCTAGGACTTCTCACTTCTTACTCCCAAAGAGTCTTCAAACACTACAGCAAACATTTTGTATGAGTGGTCTGTCTATAGTCCCTTGACTTCTTTAAGGAGAGTCAATATTCGAAACTCTCACAAATATTGTCAAATCAAATTTACCTAGAGCTAATAAATAAAGACTTTCATCAACTGTAGACTATGACACTAACAACCTTCACATGATGTTCATAAATCAGATTTTGCTTGGCACATTGGCAGAATTTCTTAAATTCTGTGCACACTTTTTAATAGTTAAGCACTGTGACCAAATGGCTTTTTCCTAGCATGTTTCCTGAATAAGGTGCCAATCAACCCAAAGGAGAATGTTTAATCTATAATGTGGTCCATGGCCAGCTTAAGTTGACCTCATTTATCATCTTCTTAAGCTGAAGCTTTTAAATGTCGCCAAAGGACACAGTCCTAAGTTGTATAACCCATCTGGTGAAAGTATAGTTCTACTGCCATTAAGGTGTAGCTGTTCATATTTTCTTGCCAAAGTAGCAGAACACAGAATGTACTCAGACATAAAAGCCTCACAATGTTCTTGAGGGAATTCAGTTAATCATTGGCTGTGTAAATGTGCAATTTGTTTCTACTCTGTAGACCTTGAAATGAGCTACATCCTAAAGTGTGCTCCTAAACATCTGGAAGATAGTGCCTGGGTCAAAAACTGCTATGTGATTTTTCTCTTGAAATACCTATTTCTACTTAGATATTAAGTGGCACATTTTAATCAGAATTTTACATATTTGCATGATATTTAGAGTGTATTTATGGAAATCTCACATAACAATTACTCTCTGGAAGTTAATTACAAGTGGACATATTTATATTGTGCTGCACAGAGAAAGTAAAAGAAATCTAGTGCTCTCTGAATCAGTGCTTCCCTCAAATGGAACATCCCCTTATGGGTCCTAGCAAAGTAGGCATATCTGTTTAGTGTTTTTTCTTTTTTATGGGAAATGATATTCCCTGGTCCCAACCCCTGATGTAGAACAGTAGTGCTCAAATTTTAACATGTATCAAAATCATCTGGAGGGACCAGCAGTTAGTGTAATGGCTTTGTCACTGAACTCCCATGTAGCCAACTGTGGTTCAAGTCCCAGACCCGGTGGCTTAAACTCATGCTAGGCACGTGTGTGTGTGTAACCAAGATCCCAAGAGGAGAATGGAGGAGAAGAGATTGCGGCGTGACCATTCCCCCTGGGGGTTGATTTCTCACTTTCTATCTCTCTGTCTCTCTCTGTCTTTCTGGTGAGCGCACGTGCCCTATAGCAAAATCCTCTCAAAAAAAAAAAAAAAAAAAATCTGGAGGGTGATTCATAGATTGCTAAACACATTCCCGGAGTTTCTGATTCAGTAGGTCCTGGGTAGAGCCCAAGAATTTAGAGTCTGAAGTAATGCTGATGTTTGTGCTGAGGCTGGTCCAGGGACCACACTTTGAGGATTAAAGTTAGAGGTAATAAAAGGATCATGTATGTTTAGCTGGCTCATATAGTATTGGCATTTACCCATATAAAACAGTTAATACTCAGGGAAAAAAACACAGCAAACATGTCTTTCTCTGAACTATCTTCTTAGAGATCCATACTACAAAGTTTATTCATTTTGTGAAAGCAGTACAGATATCCTAGTTAATATTTCTTTCATGGATAATAGAACTAAAAATGGACTGTTTTGCTAGAAACTCAATGTTTCCTAGTAAGTTTTTCCTTCAGTCTTCACTAAAATAACTAAATATCTTTAAGCCTTCTCCTCAGTCTGTAAACAATTATTTAATTTATAATATCTAGTATAGCTCTAAAAAAAGAGAGAGAGAGAGTAAGTGCATAGAGTGCTTAGTAGGAAAATATACTCATATGCAATTCTCAACTAAAGCAGAGATAACATATTTCAATTTTTAAATTAGATATTAATTTTCCTTTTCAAAAATAGCTATAAATGTTATGTATGCATGTAGTTGGAGTTTTTTGTAATTGACCCCTGTGTTCTAAGGTCAGGTGGATATGTCCTTACTTTCATATGACTTTGATCCCTTCCTGCAGATCAGAAAGCATATAACCAGCACCACCTCTGTGCCACCCAGCTGGGAAGATATGAGCCAGAGAGTCAAGAGCCCTAAAGAGAGGATCATCTTGCTCAGCCTGGTGCACGTCAGTTGGAGTGATAGTGTAGCCTGTGAACAATAGGAGAATTATTCCTAAGGGGAAAATGAGATATGTGTGTGTGGGGGGGGAATCCCTCAGCAGATCTTTATATTTAAAAAAAGTTATTTTATTTCAAGCATTCTAAATTCTTAACAGACAAGAAATCCTCACTAAATTGGTTGTTGCTCTTTCTGGTGTAGCCATTTCAACTGAAACTGGTCTTGTTTTGGCCTTTGTATTGTCTTTTCTCAGTAAATTAATGGTACAACTAAGACTATAGGAGAAAATTTTAAACACCTAAAAGGAATAAATTTGCTTAATCCCTGTAACCCTAATAGTACACATGCATTCATACAATAAATTTACCAAACACAAATAATTCGTAGTCATTCATACAGACACTTCTAAGGGCTCTTATGAATCCTTATTAAAGTTGTAATAGGTAAGTTAAAATTTCTGAATGACATGAATTTTAAGTCAATATATAACTCTGGCTATTTTCTTCCAAGTTAGGCTGAATAAGGGAAGCTTCATCATAAATGCTATATAATGTAAATGCTTGCTTCATTTTCCACTGCTTCCATCTGTCCATACAGTCATGTTCTCACCTAGCATGGATGTCTCAGAGATGATTATTTGTACTATTCCATACTAACATTTAGTGCATAATATCAAGGTTTCTTTTCTTGTAACACTATGAATGCTTCTTGATTTTTTTCATATATCCAATGCAATTTGCTGTGCCTTTTTTCCCATGAAATTTTTCAAAATAGTTTGAAATTTTAATGACTCTCTTAGCCAAAGTTAAAAAAAAAGTTTGAATGCTATATAATAATTAAAAGAAAAACTTGAAATTCTAAATTTATATGAAACAGTGGACTTAAAATAACTAAATTATCATGATTAAAAAAAAAAAAAACTAAAAATTTCGGAGTATGGTGGCAGTACCTATCTGGGGTTGAGACTAAAGGTACGGTGGAATCATTATGGGAATGCCTGACCTGAAACAATGAGCACTTTCAAAACCATATTCTAAACTAGTTTAATCCCAGTAAGCATGGGTCACTTCAAAATTAATGTGTGATCTTCTCACTAAGTGTTGGCCTTACAAATGGAAAACCCAGTGGTGTGCTTGTGCTGTGATCCACACTTCACCATGACTTTAATGAGAAGGCAAGCATAAATATGCAAATGCTTCTAAGTATTACATGTTCATGAAATTACAGGCAAATTGCTTCTGCCATTCACGAGGTATCAGTCTTCACTCTGTTTTTACCTGGTTTTAATCTTCATTATCCCTCTGTCACAACAGACTACAAGTCCGAGAGGTGTAAACTATTTTATCTGATAAATTTATAAACATAAAACCCATGTGATGCTTCAGAAATATGTTGCTAAGCATTTCCTAACATACTTTTAAAAATACAGGAAGAATATAAAATTAGGGAAACTAGCTATGTCCATGTAGCTCTCTTTTACATTACAAATAAAAAAAGTTTTTCATTATAATTAAATAACTGGACAATTATTTATAAATTTCATAAATACAATATCTATAGAGATGAATTCTATAACTATAAGAATGAATTAGTGAAACTATAAAAAGCATGTGTTCATTTCCAATTTGAAGATAATAAATCTAATTATTTCCAAAGTTTTGAAAATTATATCATTACATTAACATAGAAAAATTACTGCATTAACCTAAATATTTATCCACAAGTTTATAGGTTAGCTTTTAAATATTTTTTTAAATTATATTGTTTTAAAAATTAAAATCATGATATAAAAATGAAATCTCCTTCAGCCTTTCTTCGCAAACCATATGAGGAACTATTATATATTTACTGGCCAAAGGAAAAAAAAATATATTATCTATTCCTTTTTATCTCAGGTAAAAAAAATAGAATGTGAGATTGTCCAAACACCAAAATTGTTCTGATTTTCACCCTGCAGTAGAAAAAGTTTTAGTCTATTTTCTTTTTCTTCCACTTGCATTAACTTTTACTAATTTACTAAATGTTAAGCTCTGTGAAGACACTGGTTATATCAATTCACATTTGTGTTCCCCATTCTAAAACAGTCTCATTCACGAGTAGATGCCCAACAAATGTTTGCCAAATTGTAATCTTTATAAAGATCCAATTAAATTTAAAGAAATAATAAGCTGGCATTCCATAAAGAAAGATTTCTCAGTATACTCTCAATCAAGTACATCCCTATAAACTGACATTGCTCCAATCGATGGACACAATCCAAAATTAACATGGCACTTCTGTCAGGCTTTTTAAGCGGATGGTGACCTTTCACTCTGCATGTTATTGGGAATACACGTTTTTCACGACGCAGAGTTCACTCGTCCTTGTGATTATTTTTAAATCTCCCAGTTGAAACTAGTATATCTCTCTATGATTAAAAGGAAAAGCACTGACCTTTGCACCGTTAGATATTTAAATAATATTCTTCTAGAAGTATCTGTTAAATAAGATTTACTTCATGCCATTTTCAATCAACTGTACAGACAGGCAGTATGTACATAAAATAAATTCCTCTATCCAAGCTAACAGAAACAGCTCATCGACACTTTGTTTACCCATGGAAAGAAACTGAGCATGTCCTCTGCAGTTTTACTACAGGTCATTTGAAGGGCAGCCCCTGAATTCCTCTGATCCATGCAGACTTCCCAAGGACCAAAGAACAAGGCCTGTTTGATCCAGCACCTGCTGTGAGCCCATCACTTGGATGCTTTTTCTGCAAATTTTTGCCAGACTGTGAATAGAGTAATATGTAAAGGGAAAAAAGCTCAAAGAGCAATATGAAAATCGGCAGGAAATCCACAAAAATACCAGTAAGAATACTGATCAATCATCAGCGGTACTTTCCTCGGTGTGGCTGTACTTGGAGTAGGTCAGCAACTGGCTCCGGGACCGACTGATGTTATTTACATGTTTTATGGCTGAAAAGCCCTTTGTTTGTTACTTACATGATTCAGGTACTCAGATGGAGACAACCATATTGGCTAACCTTTCCCTTCTAAATAGAGAAGGCTTGTAATTAGAACAACACAAACTTGGACTTCGTAGAACGGTAGCAGAGATTGAAAAGCATTTATGAACAAACTTTTTTTCTATCATTAGTATAATGAACAATATGTTCCCTAAGAGAGAAGAAAGAATATCTATCTGTCTCAATGTGGTTAAGAAGTGACTTTGAAGTTGGGGTTAATGAAACTAGTCAAACCTCATAGGAGAGATCAATCATTAACAAACTAAAATCTAAAAGGGGCTGCTGTTCTAATGTCTCTAAAATAGTAGAAATTGGTGCAAACTATTTACTACTGACTATTGTAAATGACGTCCCAATTTCAGTGACTGCCTAGTACGATCTGCCCCAAAATGCAGGCTGTCTGACTCAGATATTTCAAAACTGATGTGCACAAACTGGAAATCTACTATCTGAAACAAAAGGAAAGAAAATGCCACAAATAACCTCCAATAAATTCACTTCTCTTCTGGTCTTCAGAATAATTAAATTGGTCCTGCCAGTGTTTATTTTTGAGCCATCAGAAAATATCTCAACAGAGACAACACTTCTGCTCTGTAAGTATCAGTCTATAAAATCAGTCCATTAAAAAATTAAAAGCATGTACTAAGTAGTGGTACAAGGAATACTTACGAACACATTTCTACTGAACAGGGTAACTATTTTTAAAGAGTTACTTATTTAATTTTATTTATTATTGTTAATATTTTTAAATTTGCTGTAGGGAAATTGCACTCACCAGAGATGGGGAGAGGCAGAGAAAGAGATACAAAGAGAAAAAAAGTGATAAAGCAAGCTGCCAAGTTCAGGACTTGAACTACAGTCACCCATGTGGGAGTCTAGTGCCTCAACCACCATGCCGCCCACTGGCCCCCAGGGTAGCTTCTGGAAGGCACACATTTTGAGCTGAACCATGAAGGATCAGCAGGATTTCAAGACATAAATAGACAATTGTTTATTTATGAAAAATAACTATACTTAAACTACATCTTATCTTTCTTTGCACTCCTTGAAACTGAAAGCAATACCTTCACATAACAGGCATTCAATGCATATTTCCTAATGAAGCCAGTTTCACACTGAAAAATTATACTAATGTATAAATTAATGTCATTCTTGACCGTATATAACCTCACTCTAACCTTTTTATAAGTCACATTATGCAATATGAGATACTCCCCAACAGGGATAAAAGCTTAGCAATAATCTCCCCTTTATCCGCAGTTTTGCCTTCTGTAGCCTCAGTTAACCATGGTCAACTGCAATCTGAAACCATCACATGGAAAATTCCATAAATTTACAATTCATAAGTTTTCAATTGCATGCCATTCTGAGTAGTGTGATAAAATCTCATGCCATCCCACTCTGACATACCCAGGACATGAATTACTGCTTTGTCCAGGGTATCCATGCTGTGTATGCACCCACCCATTAGTCACTGCTGTCCTAGTTATCAGATCAAAGACTCCTAGTATACATAGAATTTGGTGCTATTCAGTCTCAGGAACTCACTGGGGGTCGTAGAACATCTCTCCTGGGGAAAAGACGGGACTGCCATGTTACCATTTCTGTTCTTTCAGTGAATGTACCCTTGCCTATGACATACACCACGAAGAATGATCTTTCTCTACCCACAACTTTGTTCATTAAAAGTTATGCATTCTTGAGGACACAATGTAATTTCACCTCCTCCTGAAAGTCAAAACAACAATCATCACTCTTTCCTCTGAATTCCTTAAATAGTTACTGTCAATAATTTTTCATTTCTCATACTAAATCCTTTGAAGGCAAGGAACCATAGGTTTAATCCCATGGTTTCTTCCAAGTTGTCTCATTTTTTACACATAATAACCATGTAACTAGCATTTTTTATGGAATTTTGTGGCGTCCATATAATTACCAGTTTTTTAATACTTAAATTTCAAAGAAGACAGGACCAGCAGTTGGTATAATGCCTATGTCACTGGACTCCCATGTAGTCGACCGCGATTCGAGTCCCGGACCTGGTGGCCTAAACTCACGCCAGGCGCATGGGCGAGTGTGCCTAAGATCCCAAGAGGAGAATGGAGGAGAAGGAATTTCAGCATGGCCATCCCCCTTGGGGGGGGTGATTTCTCCCTTTCTGTCTCTCTGTCTCTCTCTGCCTTTCTGGCGAGCACACGCACTCTATAGCAAAAACCTCTCAAAAAATTTTTTTTCAAAGAAGATAAGTCATCTATTTTTTAGGAAACAAATGAACATAGAAAAAGATTAATTCATATCATTTTTATTAAATAAAAATAATAGCAGGGTGAGAGGTGGAGTAACGACACAATACAAGGTTCTGAATGGCAATTCCACATGGGAAAAGTTCCCAGTCCTAACTGGACAGTTTCCCTGAGTGCCCAGGATCCAGGCCTGATTGAAGCCTGGGGTGAGGGAGGTAGGACTATGGCATCAAGACAATGTTGAGAGTGATTTCCTTTCTCTCTCCTATGAAATAAATAAATAAATTTAAAAAAAATATATTTCAGGACCAGCAGATGGCATAATGGTTACACCACTGGACTTGCACATAGTCGACCGCAGTTCAAGTCCCAGACCCGAAGGCTTAAAACTCATGCTGGGCATGTGTGCGTGCATGCCCAAAATCTTGAGAGGAGAATAGAGGAGAAGGGATTGCAGTGTGGCCAGCCCCCTGGGGGTGATTTCTCACTTTCTGTCTCTCTGTCTCTCTCTGTCTCTTTGGCAAGCACACATGTCCTATAGCAAAAATCTCTCTGAAAAACAAGCAAACAATATATCAAAAATATTAAGACTTAATCTTCTCTTTCACTGTCAATATTTAACCATGTGAGCAGTAATCTTTTCTTGAAAATTGTATAATAAATCATAATATCTTAACTGGCTTTCATATGAATGTGTCTTAAAATAAAAAAGTCCCTGTGATTTTTTTTTATATGCAGTACATGTGCACTCACCAGACTGTTGGAGACAGAGAGAGAAAAGGAAAGTGATAAATCAGCCCCAGGGGGATGGCCACACTGCAATCTCTTCTCCTCTCGGGATTTTGGACATGCACTCACATATGTTCAGCATGTTTTTCGAGCCACCAGGTCCATGACTTGAACCACTTGGTCAGCCATGTGTGATCCAGCTGCCTTGATCTATACGCCATCTGCTAGCCTTGTGATTCTTTTTTTTTTTTTTTAAGGACTTTGCCATAGAATGTGTGTGCTCACAGGAGAGACAGAAAGAGACAGTGAGAGGAAAACTGAGAAATTATCTCCCATGGGGAATGGCCACACTGCACCCCTTCTCTATTCTCCTTTCAGGATTTTGGGCACACATGCACATGCACCTGGTATGAGTTTCAAGCCGCCAGGTCTAGGACTCCTACCATGGTCAGCTACATGGAAGTCCGGCACCTTAACCACTATACCCTCTGCTGGCCCCAGCCCTGTGGTTCTTTACTTTAGTGGAAAATTTAAAAATATCCCAGAACAACAAAATGAAATTCTACATCTACAGTAGAGAAAGCATTCCTCTTTAGCCAGCTGTCACTCAACCTAGTTAAAGAAATGACCACCACTTGGTCAAATATTATATTACCACCAATATTTAATTGTTTCTTTTTTATTGATTTAATACATGATTTTATATTATATTTTATTCCCAAAAGACTTTTGTGCATGGAAAAGAACATTTAATTATAAATCTAATTTGCAATAATTGTCCACAAGTATAAACTTAACTTATAAAAACTAATAATCACAAAAATGTGTAAATGACATCAATAATTCAACACATTAATTTCTTTAAAGGCTTTAAGGTCATTTAAAGTAGAAAAAAATAGGGCTAGCCAGTGGCAGCTTGAAAAATATGCTGGGATAATATGCATGGATTCTCAAAGTCCCAAGACGAAAAAGGAGGGGAAGAGACTGGTATGGCCATCCTTCCTAGCGAGCATTTTCTTACTTTCCCCCTTCATCTCTCTGTCTCTCTCTGGTGAGTGCACTTTCCCTATAGTAAATTAAAAGAAAACTTTAACAAATTATCACAATTAGTCTAAAACTCATTGCTCCATTTCCATTTAAGCTACCATCAAAATATTGGCACTGTTGAGCCAGCCAGTATGGTGATTAAGGCAGCTGGAATTCATATGACCAGCTATGTGGTTGTAGCTCTGAGCCCGGCGGCTTGAAAAACACACTGGACACATGAATGCATTTGCCCAAAGTCCAGACAGGGGAAGGAGGATGGCAGTGTGCTCTGTGCTCTGAGGTTGTTTGTTCACTTTCTCTCGCGCTTTCTCTCTCTCTTCCAGGTAAGTAAACACAGCCTACAGCAATTTTTTTTTTTTAATTATAAAAAAGTAGGCACTGTGAATCTAACTTGTTTTGGGCAATTTTCTACTTGTCTTTAGACCTCACCGTAGTACAACAAAGAAATACCCAAAAGGAAAAAGATACCATTAAAACCTGTCTAAGTCACAGCTTTTCTGTTTTTGCTTCTGCTGTGGGGCACGCTCACTCACTAGAGAGAGAACAGAGACAAGGGGAAAGTGAGAAATCACCCAAAAGGGGGAATGACCACACCACAAACACCCAACAGGATTCTCAAGCTGCCAGGTCCGGAACTTAAACAGGCCATCGACCATGTGGGAATTAGAGCCTTAACCTCTGCAGCACCTGCTGGCCCCAAGTTACAGGTTTGTTTTTGTTTAGTTTTATTTATTTATGTTTTAATTTGCTATAGGGCACATGTGCTCACCAGAGAGAGAGAGAGGAAGTGAGAGCGCACACTGCCAGGACCAGGACTTGAACTGTGGTCAGCCACATGAGAGTCCAGTGCCTTAACCACCACGCCCCCATAGAGTGACAGGTTTTTGATGATGGACTAAGCAATTCTTGATTAGGACATAAGCCTACAGTGATGATTAGACTGTACACTAATATTCTCCACCAAACCTTCCCCTGCTCCTTGTTGAAGTCAGGTCCATAGACTCGGTCAAGAGTAAATTTCCATTACTGTCACAGGATTTTCAGAGTTTTAATAACCTTACGCTTTTTCCTGAAATAATGTGTCTTTTAGTACTGACTCAATATCACTTTGTTAGTAGTAAGTTTAATTCATTTATGTTTAGAAATTAGTAAAAATCTAATTTGAAGATTCCCTATTAAAAAAATCTGTATACTTTCTAGAAAAATATTAGAGACCCAAATCTAGACTCTCAGTGAAATTCAAACTGTTCCAAACAATTTCCTCTTTTTAAAATTATATTTTTCATTTCATAGAGGGAATGTTCATTCTCCAGAAAAAAGAGAGGGGATGGGGTGGGATGGAGGGTGAGAAAGTACCCCCCACAGGGGCTGGTCACACCACAATCCTTTGTCCTCTGTTTCTCCTTTTGGGATTTTGTATGCTTGGAGTGTCTTTTAAGGCTCTGGGTCCAGGACTTGAACCATATAATCAGCCATGTGGGATCTAGCTGCCTTAACCACCATGCTATAGGCTGGCCCCATTCCAAACAATTTTTAAATGTAGCAGTAGATAATCACTTTGGGGACAGAACTGAAAAATATGTTTACTCGGAGTTCATGATAGTTGCAAACCAGTATGTTTTTTCTTAAGTAAAAATATTTTCACTTTTGGGGCCAGCAGGTGGTATGGTGGTTATGACACTGGACTCCCACATGACCAGCTGTGATTTGAGTCTTGGACCTGGTGGTTTGCTTTCTCACTTTCTCTGTCTCTCTGTCTCTCTGTCTCTCTCTCCCTGGTGAGCACATGTGCCCTGTAACACATTTTTAAAATAATAATAATAAGTAAAATAATTTTTTTATTTATGTTCTATATACCCCAAGTTTTTTGAGAGAGAGAGATTTTTGTTACAAGCCACTGCACTCACCAGAGAGACAAAGAATAACAGAAAGCAAGAAATCATCTCCCAGAGAGGATGGCCATGCCAGTCCCTTCTCCTATATTCTCCTCTTGGGATTTTGGGCACACTCATACAAGCACCCAGCATGAGTTTCAAGCCTCTGGGTTCGGGACTCTAACCACAGTTGACCATGTCGGAGTCCAGTGACGTAACCATTATGCCAGCTGCTGGTCCCACTACACTTCGATTTTTAACCAGTTACCTAAACTATAATTATTCCGTCTCTTCTTCTATACTTTTGTGTTGCAGTGACCATAATTCTGTTGTCATCTGACCGATAACACTAACTTTTTGAGGAAACTGACGTAGCTGCATAACCAGCTTAGGAAGGGACAGGATGGCGCCACCATGGCACTGATTCGTGCTTTCTTTGATGTCCTCTACTACGATGGACATCATTTTTCCTGACCAGTTTCGTGCTGATGAAAGATAAAGCCTCTTATTCCCTAATCTATCTTCATTGTCTTGTCTCTTCCCTTTTAAATACACATTCAGTTGGCCACTAATTCACTTTCTCTACAGAAAAATGCTCCACAATTTTATTTATTTATTTATTTATTTATTTATTTATTTATTTATTTATTTATTTATTTATTTTTGCTATAAGGCACATGTGCTCACCTGAGAAAGAAAGAGAAAGTGAAAAAGCACCCCCCATAGGGATGGCTACACCTGCCACAATCCCTTCTCCTTTATTCTCTTCTTAGGAATTTGGGCATGCATGAACATATATGTGATGTGTTTTTTAACCTTCTGGGTCCTGGACTTGAACCACACAATCATCCCTGTGGGATCCACCTGCCATAACCACCACTCCACTGGCTAGTTCCCTCTGTAACTTCTGTTTAATAATTAATTCTAAATTATAGTATACTAATTCTATTATTTGTAAGATACAAATCATATATATAATTTACATATATAATTCTATATTTTTGTAGTTCTATTTCAAGACATTATTGGGCACGATGTTAAGTGCCTTATAAGTGGTAATGCTAGTGGCTTCACCCATATCTGCTGTCCTTCTCGTCTTTACACTTTATAGTTCTCTTCACTTAGTGGCCAGTCTCCGCTACACCCATACCCTGTTACTAACTAGTAATCTTAGATTAAACTTTCCCTCATTGCCAATTATCTAGAGCTTGTTGACTTTCTACTATAGGGAAAAATTTCCCCAACATAATTTTATGGCTCTTGTAATAGTAATGCACTAAATTTTTAATGCTTTTTTCATCTCCAAGGTTTTTCTAAATACAGATTTGCCATAAGTAGTAAAGACATACCTAAACATCTCTTAGCATTGGGAATTTTTTTTCTAACATGAAAAATAGCACACATTTTGCTCATGAAAAAATATCACATGAGAAATAAACTTTATGCTAAGAAAAAGTGAAATTTATGTCATTAACCATATAATAATGTATAAGATTAAAAAAAACACAAGACAATTTGGTATCTAGTGATAATTATATTATAGTTCATTTCAAAACATTGTCAAGAATAATTCACTAATTCTTTCAAATACATGTTGCAAAGAAAGGTCATGGTCAACTTTACATTTCTTGTTTTTGTTTTTTTTTTTTTTTAAAGAGAGATTTTTGCTATAGGGTGCATGCACTCATCAAAGAGAAAGACAGAAAGCAAGAAATCACCCCCCGCCCCAGAGGGATGGCCACACCACAATCCCTTCTCCTCTCAGGATTCTGGGCATGCATGCACACACACTTGGTGTGAGTTGTAAGTCACTGGGTCCAGGACTGGAACTATGGTCTACTATGTGGGAATCCAGCGACGTAACCATTACACCATCTGCTGGTCTCATGGTCAACTTTATCTATTGTTTATATTTAATTACCACAGGAAATGGTTTCCTTAACCATTTATTTCTTTCATAGTTTTTTTCCCCCTAATTGTGCAAGTTATCAAGTGATTGCCTCTCAGTTCCAAACTCAACCTCATGGTCCCACTTGGGACACCAAAGCTGGATGGACTTTATAAACATTTCCCTTTGGCAAGCTGGCATGATGCTAAGCTTTGACTACAAAGGACACAGGGCTGTGGCAGCAGGGAGAGGCACCCAGTCACAATTCTGGTGTTTTCTTTCCTTCCTATTCCTACAACGTTTAGCTGAGGGAAGGACTTCCAGGGAATCCTACTCTCGTCATTCAGTGACACCCCCACGGGCAGCTGCCAGCAACCTTGGCAGTGCCATGCTGGGTGTTGCTGGCACCCCCCAAGAGGGTTTTACATCCCCAGCCTCAGCCTGCTTCATCAGAGTGAAAATGTCCGTTACCCAGTGGGCCCCAGCCACACTCAAATCCCAGTCTAACACTACCTGCCCACAAACTTTATTTAAAATGCTACTGCACAGATCCACTAAGACTCTATGAGAAATATTTTGCTGTGGTAGATAGCAAAATAATCACAAATCAAATTCTCTTTATTTATGGCCTTTAATTATGCAATTCATATTGATTCTAGGCTGGGGTAGTAACATGTTTTAGACAACTGAAAATCAGCGAAATATGTGAGGAAGGACTTAGAAATGATTCATGTTGCCTTGGTCTGTACCAAACTAGACAGAAGTTCTGGAAGCCATGGGGCCAATTTCAGGTTGAGATCCCCAGATTAGGTTGAAAATACACTGGGGTATGGGCATGTGCCCCAGGATCTTTGGATCTTGAAGAGTTGGAAGACTAGAGGGAAAGAATTGTTGCGTGACCAGACTGTGTTGAGGAGAGGGTGCTCATCTCTCCCCCCTCTCACATCTGCATGCAGACACTCTGTCATGCATTTTTAAAAATCTGCATAGCATGCACTTGATATAATTATGTTCTGACAGCTACAGTCTCAAAGAATTTTCTAAGATCCACAGGACAATATATTTTCTACCATATATATTCATAGGCTCCTTCTTTTCACATAAAGAGGAAAGACTTTAAATAGGACGTAATGTTCATCACTTATCACAGATTTCATGCTGTTGAGGTTTTGTGAAAAGAAAATTTGGGATAACTTTACAGTGATTAGGTATTTGGATTTTGAAGTAAAAAAAGAGGATTTTCTACATACAAGTTGTGGCAAATTATTTAAATTTACTTTTACTTGTCTATAAAATGGGGAAGATATCTAGTTCCTAGGCTACTTGTAAAAATTTCAGTGAAATGATATATATTTAATGCTTATCACAATTTCTTGCCCCGACATTCAGTAAATGGTAGTTGAGGCAATCATTTGGTCTTTGCATCTTCTTTTTCTCTCTCTATTCCCAGATACCTACTCTACCTTTCAGAAGAAGGAGAAGCGGAAACAGAAACAGAAGAAAAAGAAAAAGAAGAAAGAAAAGAGGAAGAAGAAGAAAAGGGCATAACACTCAACACTAAAGACCTCATGAAAGATTTCACAGTTCTAGGGCATACAACAAATATACTTTTAAATACAATTTGTAAAATACTTCTGTGCAGCCACCACTCATCATCTTAAAGCATGCCAGGAGAGGAATAAATGCCAGTTAAGATTAGTAGAATTTTTCCTTGGAAGTAGACATAGATAGAACAGAAATTTAAAAAGAAAGAAATCGTGAGAGACTGAGAGAAAGGAAGGAAGAAAGAAAAGAGTGAAGCTTATAGAAAGGGGAGGGGCTGGGCATGGAAAAAACATCTATTCCATTTCCAATCCCAAAATAGACCAAATTCCAAAGGGACTCACTTTCCTGAAGTGGCCAGGTTACTCGTACAGAAACAGATGGAAAGGAAGGAGAAAGTTGCTCCTGAGGAGAGGTTATTACACACATCTGTGTGATGATCACTCATGTATTTTTTTTTAAATATTCACAACAGAGTATCTACATTCTCTGCTTCTCTTTTTTTGCTTTCCTTTTTTGCTTCATCTGTTTTTAAAAGAGCCAGTACAATAAATTGCTTGAAAAAAAAAAATCATCTTTAGTGACTGAGGTAGCCCCCTCAGGTATTCTGAATATCAGATTTATGGGCATGCAGATCCCTTTTTCATTACCCTTCCAAGGTCCCTCCATTTCAATTCCAGTTGTTCACATCCTGTTTCATGAGACACCCTATGGAGCTGATCACATGCAAGAGAGTCTGTTTCAAACTCTTTTATTTATTAGGAAAATTCTCTTTCAGAGTCCTGGTGTCAGAGAGAGACTCTAGGGTCCCATGACCAGGATAAATGTGCTGGGCATCCTCAGCACTCAAACTGGCCTTCCTCCTTCCTTGCACCAATTCATCATGCCTGCCATTTTACAAATCAGAGAAATTTTAAACTTGGGTGATTCAAAGTAATGGTAAATCAAATTTCTGTGTTATTGCAATATCACATTGATATTGGAAAGCCAATTTTTTTCAATATGGCAAATCCATTACTTTAGGTATATAATTTGGTTATTCATAAATATTGGCCTTCTTTTTCTGTTGCAATCTTGAGAATAATTTTACATCATTTCTGTCTAGTCTACAAAATGTATAATTAGAACAAAGCTAGAATCTGACAACCTAGGGACCAGCAGTCGGCATAATGGCTATGTCACTGGACTCCCATGTAATTGACCGTTGTTTGAATCCCAGACCTGGTGGCTTAAACTCACGTCGGGTGCGTGTGCGTGCGTGCCCAAGATCCCAAGGGGAGAATAGAGGAGAAGGGATTGCAGCATGGCCATCCTCTCTAGAGGGTGATTTCTCGCTTTCTGTCTCTCTGTCTCTCTCTTTCTATACCAAATAAAAACTCTCAAAAAAAATTGACAACCTATAGGTTGAGATCCATCTTATAAATATATTGTTTAATCCACAGAACATTTTAAAATCCTTTGAATTTGCCATGAACAATTATAAGTCAGAATCGTTCATTAAATCTGGATTTCCTAGTTCTCGTTACCTACCAAAAGGCTTCCCAATACTAGATGAACATTTTTTGCTTGAAACCAATTGGCTGACACTCTTTTCCTATGAGCTCGCGTTTCACAGCCCCCTCACCCGTGGTGTCTTCCTTCCATCCTACGTCAGTCACTTACATTATCTTCCTGACTGCTGTCAGCATCTGCATGCGTGACACCCAGCCTGTATTAACTCTCTCACACACGGATTGTTATATAGATCTTTCACAGTCAAATGTGTGAGAACATGTTTTGATATTTTTTTTACAAAATTTTCATCTTGTATTTTTCTCTCTACAAATATTTACCTGCTCAAAATCAAAATCAGTTCAATATGAAGATTGTTTCTAAATGTTTCATTTTATTAGCATGCGTCTAAACAGAGCTCAAGCCTCAGGCCCTGCTGGGGTTAAGACGTGTGCAGATGTGCTCAGTGGCTTTAAGACATGGTCATGGAAGAGGTGTGCTAGGGGCCTCTTTGCAGGGACATCTAAGAAGAAAAGTGAGAGTGGTGAAGAGCATCCTAATGGCAAACTGGGCCCAAAAACAGTTTGGAGTTGAGTGAAGAATTGATCTTAAGAGAGTCACTCAGGCAAATGATCTTGGCCCAGTCCCCACGCATTATTGCCTGGTCCAGAGGAGAAGGAAGAATATGAGTAGAAACTCCAAGATTCGGTCCTTAAAACCTCTGTAGGACAATGGGATGCACTTATCAGTGTTCTATTTACCCTCTACCAGAATACAACCCCAGAATATTACTGTCTTATGTCAGTCAGCTGAAATATTCTTGTTGAATAAAATGTCTATTGTAAATGTAGAATATGAAAATGAATGAACAGAAGAAATCAGGTGACTATCTGGTTAACCTCGAGAGCATGAAAGAACACCAAAGAATAAGACAAGAGAGACAATATAGGAGGGGATGGGTAGTAGGGAGTGGGATTAAGATGAGGAAAAGAGAAAAAGTAAATAAAAAACACTTATCAGGGAACCAGCAGGTGGCATGGTGATTAAGACACTGGACACTCCCACATGGCCAACCATGGTTCAAGTCCTGGACCTGGCGGCTTGCTTTCTCACTTTCCCTCTCTCTCTAGCTCTGTGTGTGTTTCTCTCTGGTCAAATTAAAATAAATGAATGAATAAACAGAATTTTTAAAATAATTTAAATTAAAAAAACACTTATCAGACACAGAAATGAGAAGTTATCTGTTGATGATAATGTATATGTTAATGTCTTTGACTTGACTAAGATGCACTGTATTCATGCGGGTAAAAACCATGTTGTACACTGTAAAGGTGTACAGTGATTAAATGTACTGGTAATTTTTAAAAGGAGAGAAATAAATAGGAGGTTTGAAGGTATAATAGTAGGGAGGACAATTATAGATATGAAACTATAGGAGGGTGGTAATTAGTAGGGGGTTGTGGGAGAGACTTGGGACAAAACATTAGCATACACCAGAATGGAAAGTTATCGATGATGTATATGGTGATATCTTTGACTTGATGCATGTCTTGAAAAAAACGTACTAAGGATTGGCAGGTGGCATAGAGGTTAAGGTACTGGACTCCCCAAACACTGTTCAAGTCCCAGCTCTGGTAGCTTGCTTTCTCACTCTTCCTCTCTCTGTCTTTCTGTCCCTGTCTCTCTTTAGTCAAATCAAAGAATAATTATAAAGAAAATAAAAGAAATAACTCTCAAAACAAATTGTACAATGATTAAATGTAAATAAGGAATCATAAAATTAAAAAAAGGAAGAAAAGAAAGTAGAAAATGGGGCCAGCATGTGGTGTGGTGGTTAAGGCACTGGGTCCCACACTGCTAAGTCTGCAGTTTGAATCCCTAACCCAGCGACCTAAAAACACGCAAATATAAATAAATCGTCATATCTTTACAAACCACAGTATGTGAAAATTGCCGCAACCTTTCTGAAGGTCACTTTGAAAAACATCAAAAAATGTTTGGGTGACCAGTAGATGACACATGTTTACATTGCTGAATCCCACAAAAATCTACTACAGTTCAAGTCCCGGACCTGGCAGTTTAAAAACATGCTAGGTACATGTGCATGCATATCCAAAATCCCAAGAAGAGAATGGAGGAGAAGGGATTGCAGCATGATCATCCCCCTTGAATTGACTAAGACACACTGTATTCATGCTGGGAAAAACCATGTTGTACACTGTAAAGATATACAGTGATTAATGTACTGGTAATTTTTAAAAGGAGAGAAAGAAATAGGAGGTTGATTTCTCACTTTCTGTCTCTCTGTCTCTCTCACAAGGACATGCACCCTATAGCAAAAATCTCTCTTAAAAAATGTTAATTTTTATAACTCTAATTTGACAACTATCCTCCAAAAAC
The DNA here is from genome assembly GCA_026018925.1 of Tupaia tana. NCBI lineage: Eukaryota > Metazoa > Chordata > Mammalia > Scandentia > Tupaiidae > Tupaia > Tupaia tana. The sequence goes on from JAKSZU010000019.1 coordinate 17,458,477, forward strand.
TATACACTTAAGAAAAAAAAAAACAGAGATCTGTGCAAAAATGTAAATTAAAAACAATGTTCATTGAATGTTTGGTATTTTTGAAAGTACAGATACAAAATTTTAAAAAGTACCTTGAGGTCCAGGAGGTAGCGTGATGGTTAAGGTGCTGGATTCCCACAGGGCTGACTGCAGTTCAAGTCCCAGACCTGGTGGCTTGAAAATGACAAAAAATAATATATAGACAAATAAATAAATAAATAATGTTTTAAAATTTTCCCAAATAAAAGCAGTACCTTGTAATAAAATGAACGAAGGAAGTAATTTTATATCCATATACTAGAATACTATTCCAGCCCTTTGAAAAGAAATTGCTGTACAAAAACGGACATGGACAGAGGGAACAATGAAGAATCTATTGATTACTGTAAAATGTGTACTAAAATATATACAGAACAGAACACTTTTAAAAAGAAAGAATATTCATGAAGAATACCTACCAAAATTCTAATAGGAATCATGTAGCTTTGAGGTTTTTGTTTTGTTTTGCTTTTTTTTTTCAATTTTCAGTTCTTTTCATATTAACTACATTTCATATTGAGATACGAAATTTGTAATTACAGCAAAGAACAAATTTTAAAGGATAATTAAATAAATGATTAAAGAAGTACATAGCTCACCTCCAGACCTATGCTGACAGTGAAAATTAACAATTGAGAAGTACAACCAAAATGAAAAACAATAAAGAGTTCCTAAAATATCAAAAATAAAATTACTGTACAATCCGAAAGTCCCTCTCTAGGTATAGAACACCCCAAAAAATGAAATCACCACCATGTTTGTTGCAGCATTATTCATGATAGCCAGAATATGGAAACAACCGAAGCGTCTATCAGTGGATCAATGGATAAAGATATTGTAAGATATTATATATATATGTATGTATGTATATATGTATACACACATTTGCACACGTGTGTTTATGTATGTAAGATTATTATTTAGCCAAATATGTAGATACACACACATGCATATATATATATATATATATATATATATACCCACAGTAATATAGTAATATATATCCACATATTTATATATGATGGGATATTGTTTAGCCTTATACAAGAGATACTACCTTTTCTGCAAGAGAAGAACCTGGAGGGCATTATATTAAGTGAAATAAGCCAGATGTAGAAAGAGAAATAATGCATGATCATACTCATATGTGGAATTTTTTAACAAGTCGAACGTGTACAAGCTGAGAGTAGAAAGGTAGCTCCAGGGGCTGGGGTGAGAGGAGTAGGGAGATGTAGGTTGAAGGCTAAACATTTGCAGGTATGTAGAATGCAAAAGTCTAGAGATTTGAAATGTAAGGTATAAGGAGCATAGTTAGCAATGACTTATACTGAAAATTTACTGAGGGTAGATGTTAGGTGCTCTCTCCATGAAAGAAAAAATGAAGAAGTTCCTCTATGAGATGATAGGTATATTAATTTCACTTGACTGAACTAATTGTTCCATTGTGTGTATCAAAATACGTTGTATACCGAGTGTCCACACTCTACGACTGAGAGAGATTGACTGGAGGGTATAGAAACACAGTAAATGGATGTAAATACAGATATAGTGTGAGTGTAAGAGTAGGGTTTGAGGAAAAACAATTAGAAGAAAAATGGGGAGGAAAAGCATTAATGGGACAAAGCAACGTGCCAATTTCTGTTAAAGATATTTTGTAGTTTAGTCAACTGGACGAGGGAGACATGTTCACATGTTGAAATATTCACTTTGTAAGCTAAATAATGTGATTGACTGTATAAAAGAAAACGAAATTAAAACTTATAAATGAATGACAACTGTAGACAGCAGAGATAGTGTAATAAGAGAGTGGAATAGGGCAGAGGGTCAGACCTGGGGTAAAAAACATATATATATGAAAGTAGAAATGGAATATTATGGATGATAACATGCATGATTAAGCCACTAAGCAGTTTATTCTAGATGGGAAACCACATTTAGTATGTTGTGATGATGCTCAGGGAATGAACGTAAATTAATTTAAAAAATTTTCAGAAGAAAAAAAAGCATTAAAAATACCTATTTGATAACTGCAGTAAGCTATATAGCCCTAGCTAGGTGCTACTTTATAGTATATTCATTCTATTCACTGAGGTTTATCCCTAAAGTCAGACTTGTGTTCATGGATATATATATATATATCTGCTATGCTTGCTATTGAAAATATTTAGATTTATTAAGATATTTAGTGAAACAATAAAATGGGGGAGGCATAGAAAGCAACAATAGATACCAGACACAGTGTGGGAGGAGGGTGAGAGATGGCAGAGGGTGAGATAGGAAATCAAGAATGGGAAAAAAGGCAAAATATACAGGAAACAAGAATTGGAAAATTATTTGTTAACAATAACACATAAGTTGATGTGCTTGATTGAGCCAATATACAGTGTATTCTGAATGGAAAAATCTCATTTTGTATGCTGTAATGATGTACAGTGAATGAATGTAAATAAAAAATAAATTTAAAAAGAATGAAAAAAACTTATAAATTAATTAATTAGTTAATTAATTAAAAATATGTTGTGCACCTAAAATATAAACAATAAAAATCAATAATTGTAATGTAAAAACATTATAATTTAAAATATTTTAAAATAAAACTGAAAGTAAGCTTCAGCAGGAGACTACAGTAAGCAGTGGTTAGACATAGCAAGGTAGACACGATTTGAACTACCCAGCAGGAACAATAGTGAGTGAACCGAGGCAGACACAAACATTCTTAGTACAAAGACACAATAGACGGATGGCCTAGCCAAAACAGTGACACCAGAGGAGGACACCAGAAGAAGTGCGACAGAGCATCGGATTTGATCATGAACAAATTGCATTAGTGTCATGGAGACTTCCAGGACTGGTTAGGACAGACATTGCAAATAGCTGGGATCTTACATTGCCTACAAGAGCCTTCAAATAACTGGTGATTTCAGGAAAAAAAATTATCTTATTTTTTTAGCCAGACTAGAGTGGCCTGAAAATATATGAATAGATACCATTTTTATGTTTCTAACAGTAATACCTATACTCATATATATTGCTCTTTCATCTGTATTTTACTAATCCATAAAATACATTTTGCCAGAGTTTACATCTGTTCCTGAATGAAATACAGAATTTAACTACTGTTTGGTAATCTGAACAAATATTTCCTACAAGCTATGACCATTCTATGAAGCCAAATAATAAATTAATACAGTAAAAACATTTTTCTGTTCCAGTCTATAATTTGTACTATTGAATAAGCATAACCTAACCACTATAACTTTTCGTCCTCTATAACAGAATAAAATAGACCTAAGGTTTTAGAACTTCTGCTACACAGCACGCTAATAAAAGGTAAGATTTTGAGGGTACAATTAAATGACATTCAAATAGAAGAGATTTGTAATTCATATTATTTCAACATATAAATATATCTGTTTCAGTCTCAGACTGCATCTATGAAAACAACATCTATGTACTCTTAAATCTTACAATTCTATCTATAAATTCCTTCAATTCATTGTTGTATATTCAATTAGCTGATTTAGAAAAGAATGTCAGTCATACAACTTTCTTTTAAATATTTCAACAAAGGAAAGAAAAGACGTGCTATGTAAAGCAACCGTGGCAATTTTGACCATTACTGAATCTAGGTTGTGAATGTATGGGAGTTCCATGCATTATTCTATTTTTTATATGTTCAAAATTTTTCATAAAAATAATTTATCAAGATTTGTAAGTGTTTGATCTTAATATTGGTTCATTCATATGTTAACATGTCATCTTTTTATGGCTTTTTTTTTTTTTTAGGTTTTGCCATAGGGCCTATGCACAACCCAGAGAGAAATAGAAACAATGAGAGGGAAAGTGAAAAATTACCCCCCAGGGGGATGGCTACACGGCAATCCCTTCACCTCCACCCCTGCACATGTGCCTGATGTGAGTTTCAAGCCACCAGATCCAGGACTCGAACTGCAGTCGGCCATTTGAAAGACCAGTGCCTTGGGGCCAGCAGGTTAAGGGCCCTGGACTCCCACATGGCCAACAGTGGTTCAAATCCTGGACCTGGCGACTTGCTTTCTTACTTTCTCTCTTCTCTCTCTCTCTCTCTCTCTCTCTCTCTCTCTCTCTCTGTCCTTCTCTGGTCAAATTAAAAATAAGTAAATAAAGTTAGATAAAATAATTTACAAAAATAATAAAACGAAGATAGTTTGGCTCCTCAACCACCATTCCACCTGTGGGCTCGGCCAAGGCTCTTAATATGTTCTATCACTAGCTCGGTTTTTCTATAATAGATACAATGAAGGATACTGTTCCTTCATGTGCCAATTGATTTTATTAAGTAAGGATATAGTGTAACCCTCTTGTAACCTCTGCCATTTTCTGTTGCAAATGGGCCAGATCTGTGCCTCCATGGTCTTAAGAATGAAGTCCCTAATGTTACAATTATAAAGTTATGGCTCACCAGCATTCTAAGACACATTTGAGAAGTTTGCCTGACATAATGCTCTGAGTTTTCATAATCCCAAAGCATGTTCTACAGTTATAGTCACTGAAAGCTATTTACACCAAAGGCTCAAAGGTTAGACCACTTTGATAGTCCATAAATTATCATACTCTGCTGTCACAAGGCAGCTATTGCATAGCATCTCATTAGTTACTCTAACTAGGACACAAATACACTCTTTTTCTATACCCTGGCACTGAGTTTGTACCTTTGAGATATTGTCATTATTACTTCCTGTTTGCCTAGGACTGTTGTGTATACCTTGTTGTGTTGGCACTCTGTTTTTTTAATTGCTAGATGGTGCATATATTTAGAGGGGGCTGGGTGTGGAGAGAAAGAACCCCTATGGAATGTGGTTATGACACAATCTTTTTTCCCATTTCTTCTTACCATCAGGTCTTTGGGCACACCTGCATATATGCCCTATGTGTTTTCTGAGCCACTGGGGCTGGGATTCTAACTGAGATTGGCCACGCAGGATCCAGCTTTCTATGCATGGTACTTAACCACTCTGCTGAGGGGCCGGCTCTGTGCCAGTACAGTTATCACACTTCCTGTCCCCTAACCCAAACCATGGCCTACATTCAACATATTCAATGCAACATTTATTCCTGTATGTTGGTATTCTAAAGTACTTTTCCTTTGTTTCTTTGAACATTGTTTTCTCTGAATAGAATATATTCTGTAGCGAGAATTGTGATCTTTAGCAAAAAAAAAAAAAAAAGAAAACTGCAACATTGTCAGTTGAATTTGAATTTCAGATAAACAATGGCTAATTTTAATATAAATAGGTCCCAAATATTGCATGCAATACTCTTACACTAAAACACATTATCCGTTGTTTATCTAAAATGAAAATTTACCTGGGTATCCTGTACTTTATAGAGCCACCCTATCCATACCTCAATCTACATTTTCAAGGCCTAACTCAAATGCTTCTTGCATCCTGAAATCTTATTTTTTCCTGACACTCCCACTCAGAGCATTTTCATTGTACCTCTCTTAAGGCAGTGAATGTTAAGATGTCAAAGATCTCTGCTAGGAAAACTATGAAACTCTGGAAAAAAAATTTTAATTGATACAAAAAAGTAGAAAAACATTCCATGTTCCTGGACTGGAAGAATTAATATAATCAAGATATCCATCCTCCCCAAATTAATCGACAAACTCAATGCAATTTTCATCGAACTACCAGAGATATTCCTCACAGAAATAGAAAAAACAATCATAAAATTTGTCTGGAATCATAAAAGGCCCTGCATCACCAAAGCAATACTGTGCAAGAGTAATAAAGAGACATCTCCCTTGTCTACCTTAAAACATTTTACAAGTCTGTGATATCTAAAACTACATGGTATTGGAACAAAAACAGATAGACCAATGGAACAGAATTGAGATATGTCAATATATGTCAATTCTTGACATATATATTCTTAAAAGTACTCTACTTCCATAACCAACCTGGATTTGAGTAGTTTTATCTTAAAAATTGAACAGGAAACCTTTATAATGTCACCTTTTCTTCATTTGGGGTATAGATTTTTCAACAAATACAAAGCACATAAGCTCTACTTCTTTCATTTTGTTGGATAACTTTTTTTCACATTATCAGAATCTCTCACCTTCTAACAAAATCGAATTCAGTATAATTTTAATCCCCAAAATATAAATGTCAATCATACAAATAATTTTAAGACTATTTATTTTCTTATGCATGTACACATAAGCACAAACACATACACATACATACATACACTGAAGAAACATAAACCAATTAATTATTGAGGACTTTCATACTTCTTTCAAAGGGTAGAGAATCACCTATTGGTTAAATTACTTTTATAAAATGATTTATCATCACCTGTTGGTTAAATTATTTTTATAAGAATATATCTTACTGTACATGTTTTTTTCCTGCATTCCTTTGGGACCACTCATTCATTCTTTGTTAATTCGAAAATTGATTGCACATCTATTTGCAGAAGCTCAGTGCTTGAATATTATCTTACAGCATAATCTAGTTTCCACCATAACCGTCTAAAAGGTATACATTAAAGATTTAGGAAAACAGAAAAACAAGAATTAAAAGTGAAAGCTAAAATGTTTTCTCATAGAAAGCACTGAATACTTACAGTGCTACACCAAATTGAAAAGATCATTTGAACCCACTTGTGCTAGGCAATTTTACCTTGGTTTCAAAGCACTCAATTAGATCTTTAGCCACAGGTCATATCAAGACATGCTAAAAGGAAAAAGACATTTCCATTTTGACAAAAAATTAAGTGTGCTGGTCTCCTTGGGGATGTCATCATCTTTCTCCATGCACAGCTTTTAGTGTTGTGGAGGGAAGTAGACGGATTCTAGCCCAGTCAGCCAAATCAGTTGAACCAGCTCTCATAATCAGTGGGATGCCAATGTCACCGCCAGACCACACTCAGAGCCACAAAGGAAATGTATCTACAGCCAGAGGAAGAATGGAAAGGCTACACTCTTTCTGACAATAAGGAAATTAAACAAGATGTTTCTCCTAAATGCTATCATGGCTATTGAAATCCAGAATTTGGTTCTGAGCTCCACATAGAGGGAGAGTATTGGATTTAATAACATGGTAAATAAATTCTCTCTTACAAAACTGTAAGTAAATACATGTGCAACTGAAAATCATGACGGTAATTTTATTTTTTACTAATAGTGTAGTCTCCACAGATATTTCACCATGACAATGCGACAGCAGTGGTATTTGGCTAATTTCTAAGTAAGTCGGAAGATAAAGTATTCACAGCAAATACAATTGATCTTCCCCTCACCACCACATAAATAGTATTTGTTATAAAAGTTTAAAAGCCACATTTATGCATTAAATTATTAAAGCAAGTCGAATGCTTCCACATTGTATTGTTTTGCAAGGGTTATCGTGGAAGCTTCACCATTTATCATACATGTACTTCTGTCTTTTTTCTACTCAGAAGCACAGCATGAAAAAACTTCATTTCACATTGAAACATCACTGTGTGGAACAGTGTGATGAAATGAGACACAGGAGGAGTTATACTCCGGTAAACAGTTCGTCTGCAGGAATGATAGCATTTTATGCTGAGACTGATATATCAATTTTAAGTCCTAAGAGATGACTGATCTGAAAGCCAGAATGTCACTAGTGATGAACTGTACGCATGTGAAAAATTACAGGTAACATAACGAGGCCTGCTGAGAGGCCTCTCACCCAGGCCGGTTTTACAAACCAACACGGAATGCGAGGGGTCCTCCTCCAGAGAGGGTTCCGATTAATTATTTCATATCCATGGTGGACAAAAGGCATTAGCTATGTCATGGACATCCCAAATGTGTCACTAAATAATCTAAGTTCCGTGATGTAAATGTGCACTGAAATATATTTCACAGCCCAAGTTTTTATTATGCATACATCTTATACAGAAAAAAAAGAAATAAAGGTTTTAGGAGAAAAACAGTTTCATCAATCGGAGGGAGAATTCAAAACACTCTTTTTCTTTACTCAGATAACAGAAGCAGCACCTAGTTCTGTTTTCTCCCACATTCTCCAAGTGCAAAGCATTTCTCACTGTATATATCAACTGTGGAGTAGTTCTGAAAATATTTCCTTGATTAAAATAAGAGTCTGTAAAGCTACTGTTGGCAGTTATAGTCACCTGAATATAAATTGACATTTACAATAGCACTCCACTGATTAAAATATAAATGCTGCTGGGACCAGCAGGTGGCATGGCGGTTAAGGGGCTGAACTCCCACATGGCTGACCACAGTTTGAGTCCCGAACCTGGTGACTTGCTTTCTCCCTTTCTCTCTCTCTCACGCATGCTCTGTCCCTCAAATCAAATTAAAATAAATAAATAAACAACTAAATAAATAAAGTTAAATAAAATAATTCTACAAAAACAAAAACAAAAGACTTTCACATGTATGTGTGTGTGTGTGTGTGTGTGTGTGTGTGTATAAATGCTGGAAATATTACTTTATTTTTTAAATCTTTTTTAAAGAATTATTTTATTTAACTTTATCGATTTATTGATTCATTTTAATTTGACTGGAAAGGGACAGAGAGAGAGAGAGAAAGAGGGAAAGCAAGAAAGCAAGCTGCCAGGACTGGGACTCAAACTGTGGTGGGCCATGTGGGAGTCCAGGGTCTTAACCACCATGCCACCAGCCGGCCCCTAAATCTTAAACATTTTATCTCATGTAAAAATACAGGGCACTGAGCTGAAGGTCTGTACAATGATAAAAAAATAATAGTTTCTATATAGCCATGGATAAGTCCTCTGTGCCTCAGTTTCTAATTTGTTACAATGGGGGGATCTACCTCGGAGGGTCATGAGGATTAAATAGTACCTGCTATGGAATGCTATGTAAGATTTATTGTCATAGTCCGCTATACAGCATTCATGTTGCCATTGCAGAAACAGGAGGAAAATATTCTTTAAAAGCAATAGTTCCACAAATGAAATTGTTATATTACATGTTAACGTTGACACAATCAAATGAAATAGAATAGAACAATGAATACGTGGCAGAAGCCATGGTTCTGAAAGACAGATATCAGATACCAAAAAAATGTTATTTACTGATTCCTCCTCTCATCAATATGCAAAAGCATCATAGATCTAGTGGCAGAGACAGAATTTTGAACCAGAGGCCAGCAGGCAGTGTGGCGTAACCACTGAATTCCCACATGGCCACCCGGGGTTCATGGACTGATGGCATGAAAATTAAACCAGGCATGTGTGTCCAAAGTCCCAGGAGAAGAATGGAGGAGGAGGGATTGTGGTGAGGCTATCCCTCCTGGGGGTGACTTCTCACTTTCGTCTCCACTGCTTCTCTCTCTCTCCCCAGTAAGTGTACACACCCTGTGGCAAAAACCTAAAGAAGTAAATAAGAATTTTGAAGCAGAGTCAATGTTGGACTTCATTTTCAGAATTTACTCATATGGCAACTCACACAAGTTCTTTTAGTCTCAGTTTTCTTGCTAGAGGGTGTGTGCATGTGCTGGAGGGAGACAGAGAGAGACAGGAGGAGAGTCCTCCATGGCGGATGGTCATGACACAGAACAATCCTCTCTCCCCTCTTTTTCCCTCCTTCCAAGATTTTGGGTATGCATGTACCTGTGCCCAGTGTGTTTGTCAAGCCACCAGGTCCAGGACTTGAAGATGCATTCAGTCAGGTGAGATCCAGATATATCTACCATGTCATGGTTGGATCAAGCCTCAGGTTTCTTATCTAAAGTGGAAAGAATACTACCTTTTTTGCAAAGAAACTGCAAACTTTAAATACGATGATTATTCTGAAAACATTGAGGAGGAGGTATAAAAACTAGATTCTCTACCTTATACCAATGTCATCTATGATTATTAATTACAAGATCCTTTTTGGTTGTCTATGTCCTCACTTAGTTTCATAAAATATAACTGCCTCATGAGAAATACGCTATTACAAAAACCACTGAGGGGAAGGTAACTTCAAATGAAACTGTATAGATATTTTTGACACCTAATTAAAATGTATGACTATAAGAAAGTCATACAGAACAGCAAAGTAAGCAATTCATCTTTTTTTTTTTTTTGAGAGGTTTTCACTATAGGGCACGTGCACTCGCCAGACAGACAGAGAGAGACATAGAGACAGAAAGCGAGAAGTCACCCCCCAGGGGGGATGGCCACGCCACAATCCCTTCTCCTCCATTCTCCTCTCGGGATCTTGGGCACGCACGCACACACGCCCGGCGTGATTTTTAAGCCATCGGGTCCGGGATGCAAACCACAGTCGACTACATGGCAGTCCAGCGACATAGCCATTACGCTAACTGCTGGTTCCCAGCAATTTATCTTCTAAGTGGCTCATCAATAACCTGTTTTGCCCATTGAAGGGACTCAAGATATTGGTGTTCTTGCCTAAATCTTTGCTGTCAAAATTAGAATCTTTTAACCTTTTCTTGCAATCCTCACCACTGGACTCTACCCTCAATGTCTAATCAGTTGTGGGATCATGTATATTTTTTCCTTCTTGATACAGAGTAGCTTCCAGTGTTTGTGTTGTCAAAATTATTATTCTTTTCCTTGATAGTGTCATCCCTTATTTTATGCTTATAAATTCTGTTCTCACACAGAAATCAATTCATCACCCATTTGTTCTTTCCCTAAAAAATGTTTTCATTTTCTACCTAGAATTTGTTCAGAATTTCTTTTTATAAGATATAGAAATTTATCTCCCTTCAGCAAACCAATTATCCCTACAATATTTATTGAATAATTTTTCTTAAGTCAACAAAGAAAGAAATTCAATAGTTACCAAGTTAAGAAATTGAAATTGGCAGAGTTTAGAGAATCATATTTTCAATGAGTAAAATGAAAAGAAAGAGATCATTTGGGAGGTAGAAATTTGGGAGCAACTTAAACTTGAGCAGTGTAGCAAGAGACAAAAGGAAAAGGCAGCACCATTTGGGAACTGCGAATCAGCCATAATAGAAAATAGAGACTTTCCTTCAGAAATTTCACATCATCTGGATCAAGGCAGGACCTGGAATAAAGCTTACTAGCTTACGAGTATGCTGACTTACAAGGTGTTAGGAACATGGAATGATTGACGACAGCTATCCAAAAGTCTTGCCAATCATAGATGGAGAGAAATCATAGATGGAGGAAAAAATATTGTCATAGTAGTCAGCTCGCATCTCACCAGAGTCGTCTTATAATCTTGGTGTGAAAGTAAAGAAAGCATATCTATAAGTATCCTACAGAACTCAAGAACACTTAAAGCAAGTAGATATATATATATATGCATATATGTGTATATATATATGTGTGTGTGTGTGTGTGTATATATATATATATATATATATATATATATATATATACAGGATTAAAGAAATGTGATTATTTTTCTTCTTGTCCTGATTTAATTCTTACTTCCAAGAGATCAAAAAATTAACTAAATTTAAAAGACAGAAACAAATTACCTGTAATCCCATCTTCCAAAATACACAAACTTAATAGTACTCTTAGCATTTAACAACTGTTCTTGCAGTCTTTTTTCTTTTTGGAGAGGTTTTTGCTATAGGGCGCGTGTGCTTGCCAGACAGAGAGAGAGACAGAGAGTCAGAAAGCGAGAAATCACCTCCCAGGGGGGATGGCCACGCTGCAATCCCTTCTCCTCCATTCTCCTCTTGGGATCTTGGGCACACACGCACACGCGCCCAGTGTGAGTTTAAGCCACGGGGTCCGGAACTCGAACCGTGCTCAACTACGTGGGAGTCCAGCGACATAGCCATTACGCTAACTGCTAGTCCCTTTGCAGTCTTTTAGAACACAATTATTTTAAATACAAAATTGTCATGTAAATCCACAACATGAGAAGCAATAGGGCTAGCAAGTGGCATAGTGTTTAAAGATTTGTATTTCCACATGGTCAGCTCTAGTTGGAGTCCCGGACAGAGCACCTTGAGACCCACACCAGGAGCGTGTGCATGCCCAGACTGCTGAGAGAGTAGAGGAGAAGGAAGTACTGCATGGCCACGCCCCAAGAGGTGATTTCTCACTTTTGTTGTCTCTCTACCTCTCTCTGTCTCACTTCAGTGAGCGTGCTCACCTTATAGCAAAGAAAATCTAAAAAAAAAGAAAAGGATAATAATTAGGAAAAATAAACTTTAGGAAGAAAAAGACCAGAAGGGCAGGACCAATCATTTGAAATGTGGCTAAAACAAAAATAAAAAATCTAGTGGCCACTTCTACAGGTGAGACACAAACTTTACTCAAAGCCTTCTGTCAGTCTTCAAAACGTGCTCTGTCTGCTACACACTTCAAAACTACACTAAAATCTTTTCCTTTTAGGAAAACCTAACTGAAATCCAGCAGAAAATTAAATTGTCAATAGGAACAGAGTAACTTATCCTACAGCCCTAAAGTTCCTTGATATCAATTTAAGAATTTGTACCCAGAATATTTTTGTAAACTATGCTTTAGATATGGGATGATAACCAGAATACACAGGGAACACAAGCAGTTTACCCAAAAAAAAGATCAACCCAATTAAAAGATGGGAAAATAAACTGAATAAACAACTCTCTAAGACATATTAACAGCAAAAAGTCATATGAAAAAATGCTCAACATCCCTCATCAGAAGGGAGATGGAGATCAGAATCACAATGCGATATCACCTAACCCCGGTCAGAACGACTAAAATTTAAAAAACAGTAAATGATAAGGGGGGGGGGGGATGTGGTAAAAGGAAAACTCTCCTACACTGTTGGTGGGAATATAAATTGGCCCAGCCACTATGGAGAACCATATGGAGATTCCACAAAGATCTACAAATCAAACTACCATATGATCCATTAATCCCACTCTTGGGTATCTACCCAAAGGACAGGAGAATGCTTAGTCTGAAAACTGCTAGCACATCTACGTTTATTATAGCATTATTCACAATTACCAAGACATGGACCCAACCCAAATGTCCAAGAAGAGAAGAATGGATTGAAAAAGTGTGGCACATATACTCTATGGAATATTACTCAGCCATAAAAACAAGACCCTGACTTTTGATAGAAAGTGGACGAATGTGAAAGATGTACTGCTGAGTGAAGCTAGCCAGGCTATCAAGGAGAGACATTGTATGTCTCCACTTACTATATACTGACTGTCTGCACTATATGGCTGAAACTGAAAGATCAGAGGATATAGAAACATGGAGAAAGGTTATAGACACCTGACACAGTGTGGGAAGAGGGTGGGAGAAGGAGGAGTGAGGAAAGACATTAAGGAGAAAAATAGAGAGGCATGACATTTATGGGACACAGAAATGGATTATTACCTGTTGATGGTAATATGTATAGTATCCCCAACTGGCTGGTGTGAAATGTATTCATGTTGGAAAGTTCACTTTACAAGCTAAGTGATGTATAGTGATTGAATGTATAAAAGAAATTAAAAGAAAATAAAATATATTATAAAATGCATATGTGTGTGTGTGTGCGTGTGTAAAGCCTGTGTTATACAAATTAAAGATACACCATCTGAAAGAGCAGAAATACTATCTTAAAAACTTCCTGCTATATGTTGCTCTAATTTTACTTTTTAAATATACAGTTAAAAAACCTTTGTATGTGTAAAAATTGTGTAAAATTTCGAGTATGAACTTTGCAATGTGATTAAATTTATGTAACCCTACTGCCATCAGGATAAAGAATATCCCAGTATCTCCCTATTTCTTTAGTCAAACTCTTACACTTCATCCCTAACAATCACTGATTTGTTCTCTGTCACTATAATTGTGTCTTTTTGAGAATGACATACACTAAGGTTTGTTTACCCATCACTCATTGGAGGAGTGTGTCTAGATTTGGTGACTATAAATGCAGTTGCTATAAATATTTGCATAAAGGCTTTTATGTGGACATAATGTTCTTCTTCTCTAGGGTAAGTATCTAGGAGTGTAATTGTTGGGTCATAGGGTAAATATGTGTTTAACATCATAAAAAGAATGACCAAGCTGTCGTTTGGTTGCACTGTTTTTCATTCTCACCAGCAAAGCATTAAGTTTTAGAAGATGTGTATCCTTGCCAGCTCCTGAGGTTCTGAGATTTGGGCTTTTAATTATGTTTTTTTTCTTTATAGTCTTTATTACACGTGTGCAGTGGTGTCTAATCATGGTTTTAATTTGCATTTTCCTAATGACATTGAACATCTTTCATGTGTTTATTAGCTTGCCATATGTCCTCTTCAATGAAGAATTTGTTCAGATAATTTTCCCATTTTTAATTGGGTTGTTTAATTTCTTACTGATGAGTTTTGAGAGACTTATCTGGATATAAGACCTTTGCCAGATGTGTGATTTGCAAATATCTTCTCCCAATCTGTAGCTTCTCCATTTATTCTCTTAATACTTGTCTTTCACACATCACAATTTTTCATTTTTTAGTAAGTCTAATTTATCAATTTGTTTTCTTTTTTATAGCATGCTTTTGGTGTCAAGTGTAAACATTTGTTTCCTACACAGTTCATGATGATTTCCTCTTGAACTTTGATGTTCATATTTTACATTGTATACATGAAAACATTTCAAGTTAATTTTTGTAGAAGTTGAGATTTTAGGTTGAGTTTTTATTGCATGTGGTTATCTAGTTGTTTCAACATCTCTTGTTGAAAATACTTGATGCCTGTATTCCCTTGTCAAAAATTCATTTCTCTTCTTTGGCTGGGCCCATATTGGCACTCTCTATTCTATTGATCAGTCTGTCTATTCCTGCACTAATACCACAGTGCTTTGATTACTGTAGATTTCCAACAAATCTTAGAATTGGACAGTGTGGAACCAGCAGATGGCATAATGGTTACATCACTGAACTCTCACATAGTTGACTGTGGTTTGAGTCCCAGACCTGGCAACTCAAAAACTCATGCCAGGTTCATGTGCATACATACCCAAAATCCTGAGAGAATGTAGGAGAAAGTATTGTGGTGTGGCCATTCCTCCCAGGCGGTGATTTCTTGCTTTCTGTCTCTCTCTCTCTCTGTCTCTCCAGCAAATTCACATGCCCTATAGGAAAAAAAAAAAAACTCAAAAAAAAGTGGACTGTGTTATTTGCCAAATTTTATATTTAATTTTCAAAATTGGTTACTCTGGATTGTTTGGTTTCCAGTATAGATTTTAAAATCTGGTTGTTTCTATCTATAAAAATGATTTTGATAAGACTTTCTTTTAAGATTTTTTTGTTGTTGTGGTTGTTGTTGTTGTTGTTGTTGCCATAGATTGAATGTGTTTGCTAGAGAAACAGAGAAAGACAGTGAGAGGCAAAGTGGGAAGTCACCCTCCAGGAAGGACAGCCATGCCACAATAACTTCTCCTCCTGAGATTATGGCATGCATGTACAGGCACATGGGGTGATTCTTAAGTCACCGGGTCTGGGACTCAAACCATGGTCAATCATGTGGGAGTCTAATGCCATATCCATCATACCACCTGCCTGCCCCAACTGATAAGATTTTATTTTCACTAAACATACAGACTCAATATGGGAGATGTTACACTATCAGGTTAAGTTTTCCAGTTCATGAACACAGTATACATCTTCACTTATTTAGTTTTATTTTTTAATTAACATTGTGTAATTTTTAGTGCTTAGGCCCAGTGTGATTTTTTTTTTTTTGAGAGAGATAAAGAGAGAGAGAAATATTTTGCTATAGGGCGTGTACACTCACCAGAGACAGAAAGCAAGAAATCACCCCTCCGAGAGGGATGGCCACACTGCAATCTCTTCTACTCCATTCTCCTCTCTGGATCTTGGGCATGCATGCACATGTGCCTGTCGTGAGTTTTAAGCCACCAGGTCCAGGACTTGAATCACGGTTGACTATGTGGGAATCCAGTGATGTAACCATTATGCTGTCTGCCTGTCCCTATTTCTAAGTATTTTTTTTTTGAGAGGCAGAGAGACAAATGGTATTTTTCTATTTGTTTCTAATGGTCCATTACATGCCTGTAAAAATATAATTAATTTTTATGTGTTGAACGTGTACCAGTAACCTAAACAAATACACGCATTAATGCTAGGACTTTTTTCTTGTGGGTTCCTTGGTAATTTCTACTTAAGCAATCATGGTATCTGCCAATAAAGATAGTTTTATTTATGTATTTATTTATTTCTAGTTTACGTGCCTTTCTTCCCAATTTGCCTCAATAGGCCTTTCAGTGCAATGTTATAAGTTAGAGTGGATTTTTTTTTCCTTGTTCTCAATACAAGCAGGAGAGCTTTCAACCTTTAGTTAAGCATGATCTAGATGTAGATTTCTTGTATATGCCTTTTATTACATTAAGGAAGTTCCTCTCTATTCCTAATTTGCTGAAAGATATTTTTATAAATGGTTCTTTTCAAAAGCTTTTTCTATGTCAGTTGAAATAACCAAGTAATTTTACTTTTTTATACTATTAATTTGGTGAATTACGTTAATTTGTCTTTGACTAGTAAGCTGGCCTCGCATACCTGAAAAAAGCCCAATTTACATGTGTAATTTACATATCCATGTATATGAATATATACGTGTGTGTGTGTATATATATATATATATATATATTTCAAAAATGGATTTAAAGTATGAACTTATTTTGGTACAAAAATTTTGTAATCCATGGATAACTTTTTCATATTATGCATTCCCAAAAACTTTTTGTGAAGACCCCCTTAAATGTGTGTATATTGCTGGATTAAGTATGTTTATATCTATGTTCATGAAAGATATTGATCTGTAATTTTTTCTTCTACTATCTATCTGATTTTGTAATCACAGGATACTAGCTTCATTAAATGAGTTGTGAAGTACTTCTTGCTCTGCTGTTCTCTGGGAGACAGTGTTTAGATTTTTTTATTCCTTCTTTAAATGTTTGGTAGCATTTGCTAGTTTGGTAGAATGTTTGGTAAAAACGTCATTTGGGTCTGAAAACTTCTTTATTGGAAGATTTTTTTTAGCTAAGAGTATGATTGCCTCATTGTTACAGAACTGTGTACATTACATATTTCATCTGGGGTGAATTTTAGTAGTTTATAACTTTAAAGGAATTGGTCCATTTCATCTAAATTGTCAAATGTATGAGTGTAGATGTGTTGAGTTGTTTGTAGTATTCCATTACTGCCCTTTTAATATCTATTGGATCTGTAGTAATGCCTCCCTTCCATTCTCAATATTGGTAATCTGTGTCTTCTCACTCTACTTCCTCTTTAATTGTAGTTTATGTAGATATAAATTGTTGATTTTCTGTTATCTTTCTGTTACTAATTTCTAGTTAAATTTCATATGCTCAGAGGACATACTTTGGTGATTCCCTTTTTTAAAAAGTGTTAAGATTCATTTTATAACCTGGGATATGGTCTATTTTAGTGATTATCCATATGCACTTTAAAAGAATATAAATTCTTTTATGATAGAGTGAATTGTTCCATAAGTATCAGAAAGAGTCAGTTGTTGATGGTGTGCTTCACTTTTATAGAAAAATGCTGATTTTCTGTTTGACAGAAACCTTTTGAAATCTCAAACTATACTTAGAGATTTGTCTATTTCTTCTTTCAGCTCTGTGAGTCTTTTGCTTCAACAGAATTTAGAAGTTTTGTTGCTAAATGAATTAATATTTATTACCATTGTATACTTTGTTGAGTCGAGTTGACTTTTTATAATTATATAATGGCTCTCTTTATTGCTGGTAATTTCTTTCTTTCTTTTAATTTTGCCAGTGGGCACATGCATTCACCAGAGAGAGTGGGGAAGAAAGTGCCTCCCATAAAGAATGGTCCTGTCACAATTCCTTCTCCAATTTTCCATTCTGGCAGTATTTGGGCCATGCATACACATGTACTCAGAATGTTTCTCAAGCTGCCAGGTTCAAGACTCAATCCAACTGCCTTAAGCACCAGACCACAGACCAACCCTACTACTGGTAATTTCTTTATTCTGATATTACTTTGTATGATATTAATAAACTGCCCAGTGTTTT
Organism: Tupaia tana; assembly: GCA_026018925.1. NCBI lineage: Eukaryota > Metazoa > Chordata > Mammalia > Scandentia > Tupaiidae > Tupaia > Tupaia tana. Next base: position 17,476,531 of record JAKSZU010000019.1, read on the forward strand.
TGATAAGTGGTTGTATGGTATATCTTTTTTCTCCCTTTTTACTTTTAACCCACCTATGCTGTTACACTTGATTATAAACCTGGAGACTCATAGTAATATTCAAAATGTCTTGTACACAATCCAAAATTACTCAGCAAATAAAGAACCAGAAAAATATCAACTAGGAAGGAAAAAGACAATCAACAGATGCTGACTCTTTGATATCTATTAAATTTGAGTTGCCGTCAATACATTGAACAAGTGAGCTTAAATGCACTATCAATTGATTAGGTTAAATATAAAAGAGATAACAACAATGAGAACTTAAAATTCTATGAAAGTTCATGAACATGGCACTTTTTTTATGTTTTTAATTTGCCAAAGGGTATGTACACGAGAGAGAGAGAAAGCACCTGCCAAGGGGAATGGTCATGTCACAATCTCATCTCCTGACTCTCTCCCTCCTTTCAGATTTCAGACACACATATACACTCAAGCCACTGGGTCAAGGACCCAAACTACACTGTCAGCCATGAGGGATCCAGTCACCTTAAGCACCACACCACCAGATGACCTGCATGGTACCTTTAAATTAGGTTAAGGAATAATCTGTCTTAGAAGCTGAGAAATGGGGACCAGCAGATGGAATAATTGGTACATTGCTGGACTTCCACATACTTGATCACAGTTTGAGTCCCAGACCTGATAACTTAAAACTCATGCTGGGTTGGAGCCGGTAGGTGGTGTGGTGGTTAAGGGTGCTAGACTCCCACATGGCTGACAATGGTTTAAGTCCCAGACTGGACGGCTTGCATTCTCACTTTCCCTCTCTCTTTCACTCTGTCCCTCTCTGATCAAATTAAAATAAGTAAATAAATAGTTAAATAAAACAATTCTTAAAAAAAAAAATTCACACTGGGTGTGTGTGCGTGTATGCCCAAAATCACATGGGGAAAATGGAAGAGAAGGGATGGTAGCATGGCCATCCGCTCTCTGGGAGGGATGGATTTCTCATTTTCTGCCTCTCTGTCTCTCTCTGTCTGTCTCTCCAGCAAGCGCATGCACCCTTTAGCAAAAATCTCTCAAAGAAAGAAAAAGAAAAAAAGCTGAGAAATGAACTACATAGAAGCTAGAAGTTACTACTTCTTCCTCAGGTAGCAAAATCACATAGGAATAATAATGAAACAAAAAATGTCATTACTATCCAAGATGGCATAATATGTTTCCTGTAGGTTGGAATGGAGATACATGTAATATATAATACCATTTTCCTGGACCCCTTCAAAGCTGTACATTTTCAGGATTCCAGAGACATTTGAAGCTTTTATAAAATATTATATTTTTTCAGAAAAAAAAGAACAATAAAAATGTATATACTCAGACCCAAAATATTCAAAATATATAGACCTATTGCAGGAATCCATAGGTTCTATATTAAGCATTCCCAACTTGTTTGATCGCTGTCACTCAAATTCATTCTTTCTCAATTTTTGTTTTATCTTATTTTATTTCATTTCATTGTATTTTATTTCCAGAGGATACATACATATGCTGGAGAAAGAAAGCAAGATGAACTTAAAGACCTTGTGCTTGTCGGAGAGAAACAGAGGAAAAGTGAGAAAGCACCCCCCATGGGGAATGGCTACACCACAATCTCTTCTCCTCCATTCTCCTCTTGGGATTTTGGGCACACATGTTCACACGCCCAGTGTGACTTTCAAGCCTCTGAGTCAGGACTCCAACTGTGCAGTCAGCCACATGGTATCCAGTACCTTAACCTCTACTCTATTGGTCCATGGGAAACAGTATTAAAGTAAGAGAAGTGGTGGGTAAAAGAGAAAAGATTTTCCTATTTTACTCTAAACAGTACCTTATTATTTAGATCTTTTATAACACTGTGTGTATGTATAAATATGTATAGTGTTATAAACATAAAAATGTTTTAAATAAAGTAGATTTTAACATTATTTTGTAAAAAATAATGAAAATTGTTTTAATCTTCATAGAGATTTATAAGGTTAGTCTTGCGACTTCTGTTCACTGTCCACATATTATTCATTTATTACTTAGGCATTTCAATACAAAACTACAGTCCTGCTGCACAAAGAGATTATAATTTCATTGAGGAAAGAGGAAATAAAGGTGTCTTTGTTTTCGTTTTCTGGTTTTTTGGTGCTTTCTGTTGTTGTTGTTGTTTTAATAATCTAGTAGCAAGTGAATTATATAGGCAAAAACCCACACAGGAATTTAGAGAAGACAGATTTAGGTCAGAATGTTGTGACCTGTTAACACCCTTGAGGAAGTCTTAATACAGAAATTGTTTTGGACAGGGAGAAGAGGAAAGACAATTTTCTTGGTGAGAAAGACGACCAAGACATGTATAAGGTAGAAAGGAAGATTATAGTAGACCAGCCCAATTAGAGTACAAGGTCATCGGGAAGGCTCGATTAGAAAGTGAGGACAGGGAACCAGCAGTTAGCGTAATGGCTATGTCGCTGGACTCCCACGTAGCCGACCGTAGTTCACGTCCCGGACCCGGTGACTTAAAACTCATGCCGGGCGCGTGTGCGTGCGTGCCCAAGATCCTGAGAGGAGAATGGAGGAGAAGGGATTGCGGCATGACCATCCCCCCTGGGGGGTGATTTCTCGCTTTCTGTCTCTATGTCTCTCTCTGTCTGTCTGGCGAGTGCACGCGCCCTATAGTGAAAATCTCTCAAAAAAAAAAAAAAAGAAAAAGAAAAAAAGAAAGTGAGGACAGGGTCCAGCAGGTGGCGTGGTAGTTAGGGCACTTAGCTCTCACATGGCCAACTGCAGTTTGAGTCTTGGACACAGGGGCTTGAAACTTACACTGGGTGAGTGTACGTGCATGCCCAAAAATCCCAGGAGGAATGGAGAAGAAGATACTGTGGCATGGCCATCCCCCTTGTGGGGAGATTTCTCACTTTCTGCCTCTAGCAAAAATACATTCCCTATAAGAAAAATCTAAAAAAAAAAAAAAAAAAAAAAAAAAAAAGGAAAGAACAAAAGAAAAGAAAAGAAAGAATAAAATGAAAGAAAGTGAGAATAAAGGGACAAGACAGTGGTGGTACCATAACTAATGCAAATGGTTCCTGGGGTCCTAGAAAAGGCCCTTGATTTGCATCCTGGGACCTTCCTGAGTACACAGGTTCTTGTGATCCAGGCTGGACTGGCTGAGATAGAGTGGACTGTGGTATGAGGGGTCTGTTAGAAATCTCTCTCTCTCTCTCTCTCTCTCTCTCTCTCTCTCTCTCTCTCTCTTGTGCACGCACGTGTGTGCACATGCACACACGCATGCACACACATGCACAAGAAATAAGTAAACTCTTAAAAAATAGTGAGGAAGTATGGAGGCAGAGTGAGAGAGAAACTTGTGAGTTACTAGAAACCACATAGTATGGAAGTTAAGAACTGTGTCTAGAGTTCCACAGACCAGAGATTGTAACACTACACACTCGTATAGGGTCTGAGACAAGGATCTCAACCTTCATGAGCCTCAGGAAAATGAAGATAATGCCAAGTTCACAGAATTATCACGAAGATTAACTTAAAAGTACTTCAAGTTCTTAGTAAAGTGATTTGCAATGACTTGATACGTGTTAAGTATCTTTCATTATTATTTTTCCATGAATGAAGCATAGGTACTATCCAATAAGTCAGCATTTCTCAAGTTGTTATTTCATAGAACACTTATTTTTAGATATTAAATAAGTTTTACTCAAGGAAGGAAGTTTCTAACACAGAAAATCTTGCAAAAATTAGGTTTAAATGTTATTACTAGACATTCTAATATGCTCATAAGCTTTGACATTGTTCCTCAGGCCGTATATTCATGTATTCACAACTACTATTTTGGGCTTTCTTTTTTTTTTCCTTTTTAGCCTGTAAAACATTAGTCTTCAGAGTATCTTTTGGATTTAGTGTTCTACACTGCATTGTTAAAGGCAATGAGTTAGTACTGCAAGTCTTCAATCAGCAAAATGGCATGAGGTGAAAAATAGTGTTTATATAAATCTTGTGATCTTATACATTTTTAAAAAGAAGAAGAAAGAAAGAGATAGGTGAGAATGATTTTGCAATATATGTGGCCAATTTCATCTTAATACCCTAGTCTGAGGCTCAGCCACCATGGAGATTAAAATGCCACTGTTCAATATGGAAGCCATGTGGGAGGCCCAGGTTTGGGTTTCTGGTCAACCTGAACGTTTAGTGAGATGGAGGGTGCCCATGATACTGGCTGGCTCAAGACCAAAGAGTGATCTCAGTGTGATGAGACCTTGTCAACGGTATCTATGTCTAATTGTTTCTCTCAAAAAATAAAAAAATAAACTTCAAAACAAAAGCATCTGGTCTGAAATTATCTACTAAAAATTATAAAGAAAAGGGCAACATAGGGAAATGACTGGCTGAGGATTAAGTAGAGCCAAAACCAATGATATAATTTCTACTAAAACTCACTGGAAGAAAGAAACTAAAGAGAAAAAAAGAACTTCTAAAAATTTAAATAAAGTTGGGACCAGCAGGTGGCATGGTGCTGGACACTCCCACATGGCCAACCACGGTTCGAGTTCTGGACCTGGTGGCTTGCTTTCTCACTTTCTCTCTTTCTCTCTCTCTGTCTCTTTATGTCTCTCTCTGGTTAAATTAAAATAAATGAATTAATACATAAATTTAAATAAATAATTATTTTTTAAAAAAGTAAATAAAGGTATAATTTTGAAACTTAAAAGAATGACAAGATTTTCTCATGAAACTATGAAGCAGCCCA